>CM057049.1:15591181-16142181 GCA_029948455.1 Solanum rostratum | reverse complement strand
TGATATTGAACACTCATGTCGTAGTCCTTTAGGAGTTCCAACCATCTTCTTTGCCTCAAGTTGAGATCCCTTTGAGTGAACACATATTGCAAACGTTTGTGATCGGTGAAAACATCAATATGTACCCCATAGAAGTAGTGTCTTAAAATCATTAAGGCAAAAACCAACGCCGCTAACTTAAGATCATATGTCGGGTAATTACACTCATGCACCTTCAAATGCATTGATGCATATGCTATGACCTTACCATATTGCATAAGTACACAATCCAGCCCAATCCGTGAGGCATCACAATACACCACAAATCCCTCTATGCCATTAGGTAAAGTTAAGACAGGAGTTGATGTAAGCCGGTCCTTCAAGGTTTGAAAACTCTTCTCGCATTCATTTGACTGCATAAATCTAACCTTCTTTAGGGTCAATTTAGTTAACAGAGATGCAATAGATAAGAATCCTTCAATGAACCTTCTACAGTAGCTGGCCAACCCCAGAAAACTTTGAGTATCTGAAGGAGTCAATAGTCTAGGCCAATTCTTCGCGACCTCGGTCTTCTTCGGATCAACCTTAATGCCAGCACCAGACACCACATGACCAAGAAAGCCTATTTCACCCAAAAAAAACTCACATTTGCTAAACTTGGCATACAACATCTTCTCCCTCAAGGTTTGTAGAACCAACCTCAAATGATCCCTATGTTCCTACTCACTTCGGGAATAAATGAGAATATCATCAATGAAGACAACCATAAAATTGTCAAGGAATGGCTTGAACACCCGATTCACAAGATCCATGAACATGGCTGGAGCATTAGTTAAGCTGAACGATGTCACCACAAACTCAAAATGCCCATACCTTGTTCGAAAAGCCATCTTGGGAATCTCATACTCTCTAACCTTCAGCTGATGATACCCAAAATGGAGAGCAATCTTTCAGAAATAGGTAGCCCCTTGAAGTTGGTCGAACATTTCATCGATCCCAAGCAACAGATACTTATTTTTAATGGTCACCTTATTCAATTGCCTATAATCGATACACATCCGAAAAGATCCATCTTTCTTCCTTACAAATAACAGCGGAACACTCCATGGCGATATGTTTTGCCTAATGAAGCCCTTCTCCAACAAGTCTTTCAACTAATCCTTCAACTCTTTAAACTCAGCCAGTGCCATACGATAGGGAGGAATGGAGATAGGTTGAGTATCTGGGAGAAGTTCTATATCAAAGTCTACTACCCTTTAGGAGGAATACCGAGCAAGTCTTCGGGAAACACATTCAGTAACTCATTTGCCACCCGAACTAACTCAAATGTAGGTGATTTGGACTCCATACCCTTGACCCTCACAATATGATAAATGCACCCCTTGGAGATCATCATCCGGGCTTTGAGGTAGGAAGTAAACCGCCCCTTAATAGTGGAGTCACTACCCTTCCATTCTAGAACGGGCTCACCGGGAAGTTTGAACTTGACTCTCCGGGCCCTACAACAGAGGCATAAGATGCATGCAACCGATCCATCCCCAGAATCACGTCAAAATCAAGCATCTCAAGTTCCACAAGATCACACACGAAGACTTTATGCAACACAAAAATAGGACAACCACGATAGACCCTATGTGCAACAACTGATTCACCCACAAGAGTATAAACTAAGAAAGGATCCTTCAAAATTTTGGGAGTCAAACCAAATTTAACAGCCAACAGAGGAGTCACAAAAGACATATTTGCACCCAGGTCAAGCAAACCATAAGCATAAAAATCAAAAACTTTTAACATACTATTCGCAACATTCGGAGCCTCCTTAACTTCCTGACGTGCATGAAAAGCATAGAACTTGTTGTTCATTGCGGAAACACCTTGGGGAGCTCTTTGCTTGCCCTGACCATCCCGATCTATTTGACCTTGGCCTCTATGAACGTTCTTGGGATAATCCGCAACCTTGTGATTCTTATCACTGCACCCAAAGCAAGCACCCAAATCCTTTCAACAAGCACTTATGTGGGGCTTCCCACACTTGCCACACGGAGGATACCCCTGTCCACAACCAAACAATACCCTAGGAGGAGGTTCCCTAGCATTAGCCACCCAAGCACCAGAACTTTGGCCTTGCTGGAAGCGACCGAAACCACCATCCTGAGAACCGGAGAAAAAACAGGCCCTCTTAGGATCATGTACTCTCCTCTCCTTGAGTTCCTCCCCTTCGATATGCTCAGCATATTCCATGAGTACAAAAATATCCATATCTCGTATAAGCATGTTGTACGACATTCTTTCACAAGCAAGTCAGAGATACTAGAAATAAACTTGTGCATTATTGCACCAGGACCAACCAATATTGTCGGTGCATACTTGGAGAGCTTAGTAAACTTGAGGGCATAGTCCCTCACGCTCATATCCCCTTGCTTAAGGTTGATAAATTTATTCATCTTGGAATGCAACTTTGAACTCCACCCAATTGACAACATTATCGGAAACCCTCTCCATAGACCATTGGGTATACCACACCTAAGCCAAACCTTTCAGTTGACAGGCATCCAATTCAACCTCCTCCTAAGAAGTTACTCCCATAACGTTCAACACCTTGGTGAGCTCATCAATGAACTCCTGAGCATCTTCATCAGCCTTTGACCCATGAAACTCAGTAAGATTCATCTGGCCTAAATCCCCCACCCTAGAAACTGGAGTGGGATCCCGTGGAAGATTAGCCTGCCTAGTCTAAGATGTCACCACCTGGGCAAGCATAGCAAAGGTCGTATGGAATTCACCATTAGAGATAGGCTCATCCATAGGCCCTTGAGGTGCTTGACCCTCTTTAGCCGGGGCCGGTCTTGGTAGGTGGGGTCTTCCTCGAGGCATCTTCTCAAATAGAGCAGTGATACCATCACAACAACAAAACCAAACATACGAATCATAGCATTGCACAAGGCATAAAGAAGTAAGACAATTCTTAGAATGCCTTCATAGCCTCCCACTCATAGGCATGGTGCACTTCACACCCATGAATAGGACTCTACTTGAAACTTGACGCAGCATATTAGACTTCGAGGACTATTTAAAAGCCTAGGGCTTTGATACCATATTTGTCATGACCAGGACCTATGGTCTAAGAGTGACATGGCAAATGGGGACCCGAGAGTCCCCAAACAAACCTCAAAGTATCCTAATTCACATCATTGCATTAGAAGCGTACTCAAATGATAAACATATAATTCTAAAGGAAGGGATAGTAGGACTCACGCTACGAGGATATCATAGGGAAAATTGATTAACATGGATCCACATAGCACGTAGCACATAAAGAATAAGGGGCGGGTAAGTATAACTTACACTATGGGGGCAATTTGGTACTTAGGATTTTTCGCATCATATCATACCATCAAGTCATAAGACTCATAACCAAAACACATAACAATGTTCAATGGGTAATCAGGACATAAGATAATCTCCAATATGGCACTTAGCATAGAAATGTAAAGGAGTTTACAAGATGTCCAACAATGCCTCCAAACATAAGATAGGTCGGGGGCCAAGACATACCCTGGGCTTACCCTCAAAGAAAATGAAATCAAGTAAATCACCATATATAGAGGAATGGTGGCTTGTCCTTGAAAGATAGGACTCACCACAACAAGCAAAAACTTGAGATCCGAGCTAAACATTGTGAGATGGATGATCAAAGTCCTCGGTCCCTACATGGTAAGATAATGTAGGCAAAAGTATGCATTAGTACCTTTGAATGTACTAAGTATTCGAGCATGCAATGCATATGACATATCAACCAGAATTTCAATGTTAGATGACAAGGGCACATAACATAGAAAGAATCATATATCTAAAGAAGAGTAGTATACAATATGCCATGAAGTCCATGATGCGTGAAATGTAAAAGTGCTCATATATAGTGGGGATGTGACCTCAACTGACCATAGTAAGACCAAGTGAGCTAATTCTTGGACTCTCGATAAAATCCCCTCATCGGTAAAGAGGTGGTTTACTTGCAAAAGGTAAACCATACTTCACCTTATGGAAACATTACCCATTTCGTATGAAGTAACCCTTCTTACGGGAACATCACCTATTTAGGATAGGATTTTCATGTAGCATATCACATCACATAATACTTCACCTTATTGGAACATCCCCCATTTTGTATGAAGCAACCTTTCTTACGGGAACATCACCCATTTCAGATAGGATTCTCATAACCTAGGTAAGGCACGTAGTTCAAAAAAGGGGGAGGACTCTTGAGGATATCCCTAATGCCCCCAATCAATCAGTGCTAAGTCAACACATCCCACATGAATACATATACATATACATGCTTTCAAAAGAGGTAATGGTCGTTTCCGAATCATTTCAATGCAATCTTAGGCATAGAAGTCAAACATCATTCATAATAAATTGTACTTAGGCTCAAATAGACAATCATAGCTTATAGTCATAATACTTATGCATAGGAATAGCTCATTCAAATATACAAAATGGTATAAGCATCCAAAATGCTCAAAGAGCCATAATAATAGACATTTACGTGATCACATTATTGTTATAACCATGATCTTATCAAAATCATTTCATAAAATATAATTGGGCTTAACCCAGTTCATAATTTTCGTAAAATCCAATGTTCATGAATGCATGCAATGAATGATGTGGGAATGGCATAGGTAATTGAGATTCAATCTAAAATCAATAATATATTATGAAATTGAAGTAAATTCATAATTAAATCCACATTTAAAACATAGTATAAATCACCAATGCATAAATCAATCTTTAAAGGGGACATGCATGTTCATAACTTCAATGTAAATCATTATAATAGGGCTTAGAGTAACTTAAAATCATAAATAAAGTACAACCATACATCAATTGAATTTATAAAACAATAATTCTAAAAACACATATTTAAAGTAAGCAATATTCTATGAAAATCAATTGAAAAGAGTTTGGGTCTTTTTGGTTGAAAGGGACCAAGAATCAATCTCACATACCTTAGCTAATGAAAAGATTCAACAAGAAATTTGGTAAAGAAAGAGCCCTTCCTTGATACCCAAGCTTGAAACCTACTAGAGTTCTTTAAAGGAGATTTAAGAATGACTTGAGAGAATTCAAAATGTGAGGAGTGAATTACGAGTACTAGGAATAGGGTTTAAGTCATTAGTGAGCCTTTAAATGGCATAGGAAAAATTAAATTTACAAAAATGCCATTAATGAAATGGATAGAAAAGTTGGACGTGACCACTTCAAGGAGGGGTACAAGGCCAGTGTGGCACTAAACGGTCCATGTGCTTGCCCGTGAGCCAACACTTAAGAAAAATTTCAGTTGACGAAGGTTCAGAATGGAAATCTATACTTAGATAAAAAAATTATTCTGGAAGCTATATGGACGACCTCACGGGTCGTGTCACACCACACGGGCTGTGTGAAGGGTCGTGAGACTACACTTGGTCCTAAAATTATGGGATTTCAAGCAACGTCTATCACCCGGCACACCACATGGTTCGTAAAGTGTCACATGGGCTGTGAGGGGTCCGAGTGTAATGTACCTTAGTTTTAATCACCACATCAAGGGCCAACACACAACTTTGAGGCCAAGGGTAACCTTACTGGAGGTCACACGGGCCGTGTGACCTCACACAAACCAAGCAGTCTCTGTTGCGATGACATTTGGTAAAAATCTCTCCAAAAATGACATTTTGAAGATCTGATAAAGTCATAAAATGTCTGAGTAATTACTTAATAGCATGTCTAACCTCCTCAATGACTATTGGAGTATGCCAATCACCCAGCTCAATATCTCTATCTTCTTTTTCATTTAAGAGACTTTGAAAGTAAGCTTGCCGCCTTAGATTAATGGAAGTCTCATCCACCAGCACCTCACCCTCCTCATCCTTGATGCACTTCACTTGGTCCAAGTCATGAGCTTTCCTTTCTATCTCCTTAGCTAGCCTGTCCTATCTCTTGTCCTTTCCTTTATCACTTAGATCCACATACATGAGCTCAAACGCTTTTGTCTTAGCACTCATACCGCCATCTTCGCTTCTATCTTTTTTGTCTTATAGATCTCCTTAAGCCTTACCTTTTCATCCTCGTAGCTACACTCCAACCACTTCATATAAGCAATTTTCTTAGCTTTCACTTTGCCTTGAACTTCGTCATTCCACTACCAATCACCCTGACATCCACCAAAGGTCCCTCTTGAAACCCTTAGTACTTAGGTAGCTACTTTTCTAATGCAACCAGTAGTACTGTCCCACAAATTGTTCATATCTCCACTACTACTCCATGCCTCTAAACTAATCAACTTTTCTTCTATCTCTCGAGAAAGGGTAGGAGTCAAGCCTCCCCATCAAATCCTTGGTTGGGCATATAAAACCTTCTTCTTATTTTCTCTCTTAATATCTAAATCCATCACTAGAAGCCTATGTTGAGTGAAAATGTTTTCACTCAGAATAATCTTGCAATTCTTCAAACGCTTCTATCTCCCTTTTGGACAAGTTAGTAATCAATCTGGGTCTTCGCTGCCGTACTACGAAATGTAATCAAGTGTTTTTCCCTCTTTGAGGAACATGAGTTAGCAATAACTAACTCAAAGGATTTGGCAAAATCCAAGAGAGACGTCCCACCTCCATTCCTTTCCCTAAAACCAAAGCCTCCATGAACATCTTCAAGCCCGCCAGTGGTTGCCCGATATGCCCATTGACATCTCCCCCAATGAAGATTTTTTTTGTCTTTGCTATGCCCTTAACAACCTCATCTAATTCTTCCCAAAAGAGCCTCTTAACATCCTCATCTAGGCCCACTTGAGGCGCATAGGCACAAAGTACATTCACTACATGCCTATAAACCATAAGTTTAATACACATTATCCTATCATTAATCCTTCTAACCTCAACCATGTAATCCCTAAGATCCTCATCCTCTAGGATACCTACTTCATTTCTATCCCTAGAACCACCTGAGTACCATAATTAAACTCGTCTACCTCCTGAACTTCGATACTTACCTATCTAGTCTCCTGACACATACTATATTAATTTGTCTCCGCTTAAGACTCTTCACCACCTCTGTGGACTTCCCTGTAAGTGATCCTATATTCCTCGACCCTACCCTTAACTTAAAAAAGCATGTGCCTCTCTGACCACCCTTACCCCTTACCTCCAACCCCAACCGATAACATGACCCTAATCCATCATTAGATCCTAACGCCACTAAACTAAGAGCTAATAACTCATTAAGCTACTAAGATCAAGAAGATACAATCTAGAGAAAACTATACAACCCAATAATACAGTACAATGAAATATAAGGTATACTACTAATCAAACTATCAGGTACAAAAGCAAGACTAATAACTCGGTAAAGGCAACACAATATGATATGTAAGCTCACAAAACATAATAAATGATAAATATAGAAATATATGATAAATGTAGAAATATATATGGTAAAAGTCAACACAACAAGCAATAAAGAACAACACAAATATGTAGAGGGCAAGAAACAGAAGGCAAGTAAAAGGATACAATTGATTAAAATAAGAAATAACAAGAGATTGGAAAATATCACCTAAGAGTTCTGGTCAAAATATTGGTGAATGTTGCTGGAAGTAGTAGAAAATATAAGTTGTAAATGTCTCCAGAAAACTTTGCCGAAATCCGCTTCTAGCCAGACTAAATGGAAATTCTATCTGTATCTGGAACTGTGAAGCTTTTCTGGAAAGTACTGGAAAAGAACTATAACCTTGCCAGAGAATAGGGTATCTTGAAAGATTCTGACCGAAAATCCCAAAAAGAAATCCAAAAGGATCTGTTGGTTGAGTAAGAGAGGATCTAAATAAATGTAACAAGATTCATTTTTATTTTTTATTTTCTCTCTCAACTCTCTCTCTTACTCATTTTACACCACCAACCACCGGAAGATGAAGGTATTCGACAGTACCGGCAAATGAAGGATTTTGATTGCTCAAACCAGATATAGAGCTGATAAAGTTTTGTGGAGTTTTGAATTATAATTTTAAAAAAGAAGTTCATTTTGTCCTCTATTTTTTTGGTTCAAATAAGAACTCGAAATCTTCTGCTACTTTCCTTTTTTGATATCTCTCCGGCAAACTCGTTATCCAGCGGAATCAATTCGTTTCTTCGTCCCCATCACCTTTTTTTGGTGATCTTTGAAAATTCCGATCAGAACTATTTAGAGTACAGCGGCTTTTCGGCAGTTCATCAACAAGGGTTTCTTTTTTCTCTCTTCTCCTAGCAAAACATCTTTTCTAGCATGATTCTCTGATTTAGATCCTCTCTTACTCAACTGAAGGTTCCTTTTAGATTTTTTGGGATTTCCGATCAGAATCATTCAAGATACATGATTTTTCGATGCGGTACTCCAGCGAGGTTATATTTCTTTTCCACTACTTTCCAACGAAGCTTAAAAATTTCTAGATACAGGTGAGAATTTCTGGTGAGTTAGTCCGGCGATAAATAGATTAAAGTAAAGTTTACGGCGACATCTACAACTTATATTTTCCAGGAATTCTAGCAACATTCAACAATTTTTTGACCAGAACTCTAGGTGATATCTTCCAATCTCTTATTATTTCTTATTTTAATCAATTGTATCCTTTTACTTGCCTTCTATTTCTTGCCCTCTACATATTTGTGTTGTTATTTCCTGGTTGTTGTGTTGACTTTTACCATAAATTCCTAGATTTATCATTTATTTCTATACTCACCATTTATTATATTTTGTGAGCTTACATATCATATTGTATTGCCTTTACCCGCTTATTCATCTTCATTTTGAACCCGATTGTTTGATTAGTAGTATACCTTATATCTCATTGTTCTATATTGTTTGGTTGTACTTTTCCCTAGATTGTATCTTCTTGATCTTAGTAGCTTAGTGAGTTATTAGCTCTTATGTTTAGTGGCGTTAGGATATAATGGTTGATTAGGGTGATATCGTCCCAATAGGGGTCAAAGGTAAGGGGTAAGGATGGTAAAACAAGCACATGCTTATAGGTTAAGAGTAAGGTCATGAAATATAGGATCACTTACAAGGAAATCCATAGAGCTAGTGAAGAGTCTTAAGCAGAGACAAATTAATATAGTGTGTGTTCAGGAGATCAAATAGGTTTGTACCAAAGCACGGGATGCAGACAAATTTAAGTTATGGTACTCGGGTGGTTTTAGGGATAGAAATAGAGCAGGTACCCTAGTAGATGAGGACCTTAGGGATTACATGGTTGAGGTTAGGAGGAATAATGATAAGATCATATCTGTTAAACCTGTGGTTGGTAGGCATGTAGAGAATATAGTTAGTGTCTATACGCCTCAACTAGGCCTGGATGAGGATGCCAAGAGGCTCTTTGGAAAAATTGGATGAGATTGTGAAAGCATACCCAAGAAAATAAAATCTTTATTGGGGGATACTTTAATAGGCTTACCAAGGCAATGACTAGCAGGTTTGAAGATGTTCATAGAGGCTTTGGTTTTGGGGAGAGGAATGGAGGTGGGACATCTTTCTTGGATTTTGCCAAAGTCTTTCAATTAGTTATTGCTAACTCATGTTTCCCAAAGAGGAAAACCACTTGATTGTCATTCGTAGTACGGTAGCTAAGACTCAGATTGATTACTTCTCCAGAAAGGCGATAGAAACCATTGTAAGAATTTCAAGGTTATTCCGAATGATAACATTTCCACTCAACGTAAGCTTCTAGTGATGGATTTAGAGATTAAGAGAGGAAAGAAGAAGAAGGTTTTGTATGCCCAACCGAGAATTAAATGAGGAAGCCTGACTCCTGCACTTTCTCGAGAGATGGAATAAAAGTTGAGTAGTTTAGAGGCTTCCAGTAATAGGGATATGTGAACAATATGTGGGACACTACTGCTAGTTGCATTTGAAAAGTAGCTATTGAGGTACTAGGGGTTTCGAGAGGGACCTTTGGTGGACGTTAGGGTGATTGGTGGTGGAATGATGATGTTCAAGGTAAAGTAAAAGCTAACAAAATTTCTTATATGAGGTGATGGAGTGTAGGGATGAGGATTAAAAGCAAAGGCTTAAGGAGATCTAAAAGACAGGAAAGATAATAGCGAAGACCGCGGTGATGAGTGCTAAGACACAAGCGTTTGAGCACCTATATATGGATCTAAGTGATAAAGGCGGGGATAATAGATTGTATTGGCTTGCTAAAGAGGGAGAAAGAAAAGCTCACGACTTGTACAAAGTGAAGTGCATCAAAGATGTGGAGGGTAAGGTGTTGGTGGATGAGACTTCTATTAAGTTAAGGGGAAAGATTACTTTCATGGATTCTTAAACGAAAAAAAAAGATAGAGATAGTAAGCTGTGTAAGTTGGCACACTATGATAGTTAGTGAGATTTTGGTTATTACAGGCAGTTCAGAGTTGAGGAGGTTAGACGTGCTATTAGTAGGATGAAGAGAGGGAGGGCAATCAGACCCGATGAGATTATAGTAGATTTTGGGAAGAACATCGTTAAGGATGTTGAAAGTGGGTGACAAGATTGTTCAATGCTATTATGAAGACTTCCAAGATGCTTGATCAATGGAGGATGAGTACAATGTTTCCATTGTACAAGAATAAGGGTCATATTCAAAACTGTAACAATTATAGGGGTATCAAGCTATTAAGCCACACTATGAAGGTCTGGGAGAGAGTGATGGAGAAGAAGGTTAGAAAAAGAATGTCTATTTTAGAGAATCCGTTTGAATTCATGCTAGGGATGTCAATTATTGAATCAATTCATCCTCTTCATAGATTAGTGGAGAAATATATGGAAAGAAAGAAGGACTTTCATATGGTGTTCATTAATCTCGAGAAGGCCTAGTTCCCAGGGATGTCCACTGGAGGTGTCTAGAGGTGAAAGCTGTCAAATGGCGTATATCAGGGTGATAAAGAAAATGTACGACGGAGCCAAAACTCGAGTAAGAAGTGAGAGGAGACTCAGAGTATTTCTTTTTTGAGATAGGACTTCATCAAAAATCTATGTTAAGCCCTTTTTTGTTTTCCTTAGTGATGCTGACATGGTCTATTCAGGAGGAGGTTCCATGGTGTATGCTATTTGCGGATGACATAGTACTGGTTGATGAGACTCGGGGTAAAGTTAATGATAGATTGTTGGTTTGGAGACAGGGTTTGGAATCCAGAGGGTTCAAATTGAGCAGGACAAAACAAGAATACTTGGAGTGTAAATTCAATGCTGCGAGGGATGAAGTAGACATTGATGTGAGGCTTGCCAGTCAACTAATTCCCAAGAGATGTAACTTTAAATATCTAGGGTCCATCATTAAGAATAGTAGTGATATTGATGATGACATCACACATTGTATTGGAGCAGCATGGATGAAATGGAGGATTGCCTCTGGAGTATTGTGTGATAAGAAGATACCACCTAAACTTAAATGTAAGTTTGATAGAATAGTGGTTAGACCGTCTTTGTTGTATCAGGTGTAGTGTTAGCCAATCAAAAACTCAAATGTTAAGAAGATGTAGGTCACAAAGATGAGGATGTTGAGATGGACATATGGACATACCAGGAGTGATAAGATTACGAATGAGACCATTTGCCAGAAGTTAGAGGTGGCCCTTGTGGCTGATAAGATGAGGGAAGCGCAACTACGATAGTTTGGACATGTGCACAGAAAAAGTATCAATGCTCCTATTAGGAGTTGTGAGAGGTTGGATTTATGGATTATACAGAGAAATAGATGTACACCAAAGAGGTATTGGAGGAAGGTGATCAGAAGAAATATGGTGAAACTTAATCTCACCAGGACATGACTTTAGATAGAATGGAGTGGAGGTCGTGAACTAAAGTAGCAGACTAATAGTTTAGTAGGGATAGATTGATGTCTGGCCTTGGGGTATAGTGGGGTAGTAGTATTAGTCATGTCTTTATATTTTGTGTTGCCATTATCCATTTTATATATGTTATTTTTATCATATTACATACTATCATGTACTTTTCGGTATTAATCGTTCTTCCTTTTCTCTATTTCTTTTCCTTTTCTTTTTTTCTCCATATCTAGTTTAATTTATTCTACTTATGGGTTTTTGAAGAAAAGGGTTCCCAGGAAACAACCTCTTTACCTTTAAGGTAGTGGTGAGGTCTGCATACATTTTATGTTATGCGCATGTATGAGGATGAACATATGTCAATATCACAAATAAAGGAGCACAGTCACTCAATAAAAGTCACAAAGTAATAGAGTTCACAAAACTCAAGTTTCATTATAAACACCCTCGTCAAATTCAATGCGAAGAATACTCTTCAAAAGAAAACAAGAAACTGTCCTTCAGAAAAGATCTCCTAGGTTCCTAAATTATGTTACAAACCACAATTTTCCACAAGTATATTGTTCCTCAAATCATTCATCCCTCAGTGCATTGCATTTCACAATATGTCACATTTCTCAATTTACATCATGCCTCAGCATGTCTTATTTCTGAATGTATCACATATTCCAATTCATTTCATGCCTCAGAGCATCTTATTCGCAATATATCACATTTCTCAAATCATTTTACGAGTATCTCATTTTGCCAATCATTTCATTATCAAATTATGATAAAATTACGACTCCTCCCATGAATATCATTTCACAAGCATGATAAACTCACAATTCATCCCAAGTATTACATTTCACGGGTATGATATATTTATTACAAGTACACAACACATAGAATTCTAGAAGTCTAATGTACATGAAACAATCATAATAATAAACAAAGCCTTACACATGGTACACAATAGGAATTCTCAATACAAAAATATGATGTGATCCCATTCCATATATTATAGTATTAGAATATTTAATTACCCAACCTGAGCCCAAAGAACGATTAGTCAAACCTACCTCGTCAGTCAAAACCACATCCGAACACTCTAACCGGAGAATTCCACTTAAATTCCAACTCCAAATTGATTTTTCACTATAAAGAATGTAAGTAAACATCATAAAGAGTTCAACGACACCCATATTTTGCAAAGGTTCAAAAGCGGGGGCAAAATGGTACAAATATTGCTCAAATTTCTAAAAGTCAAAATCTGAAAATTTCTGGAAAAATTAGTTTTTGCAAGACACAAGAAACTCATGGTTAAAAATCCTCTAAAATTGAGCAAGAAAGGGGCTCGAAATCATAAATTTACTAATTTTGAAATTTTAGAAAATAAATCCCAACACCCACTTTGAAATCTTGATTTTAAAATATTTTTAGATGCTGGAAATATTAGGAAATAATTTGAAAATGATAAAGACACTTACATCAATGAATTTCCTCAAAATATTGGTTTAAAAATCGTCTCACCTAAGAACCAAGTAAGTAACAATAGTGGAAAATGAGAAAAAGGAGGAAAATCAAAAGAGTTTAAATTGTATGCACTTCAGTGTAAAAGATTTTCTCTACACTATTAGGTAACTTTAAAGATAATTACCATGGTTTTTCAAGTAATATTTATGCCTTTTCAAAGAATATAATTATAAGTTTAGAAAAACTTTAAATGCAATTTGAATCTTTATTATTCTATAATCCTAATTTTTAGACCATTTCCTTTTTAGTCCTCTCTCTCTCTCTCTCTTAGGTATAGCTATGACAAGGGTAAAATGATGGTGTTGCAGTTCTTATCTTTTCTTTTTCTTTATATTCCTTATATTTTTTTGTTTATCTTTCATTTTATTTCAAGAAATTTTATGACATGACATTCTCATTTTTAATAATAACTAGTTTAGTGTACGTGTTTTGCTTGAGTGTCATGTCAATCAATAAAATTATGTATATTATTTCAACATGAATTGTTTATGTGCTAAATTATTTCCTTACACATAAGACTATACATCAGGTAATATGAATATTTTAGCAAAATACTCATATTAGTCATTATCTTTTAAGTAACATGCAAAGTTTAAAGTGGACAAGAAAAAGTGAGTGACAAAATAAACTATCAAAAATAAATCGTAAGTTTTGTCGTCCAACTAATAAAAAAATTAATTTTGCTAAACTTGCAAACAAAGCACAAAAATTCCACAACAGTGACAGAATCAGACTTTACTATCGGCATATAAGATATCAAAGTATTAATAGTGACTCTTGGAGGAGGATAGAGCTATTCTGAAGGGACAAAATCAACTATAGATTTCTCCATGAGAAATAATCATGTCGTTTAATTGTTTATTAATTCTGCTGCACAATCAAGTTACTTTTCTTCTTCCTCATCTTTTCTCTTTCTCTATTTGATTTTATCTCAGAATCACATTGTTCCATTGTTGCAGAAAATACAACTTTACATAGTATATAGAGATTGAATCGGAAAGAAATTAATATATAAAACCTAGTTGATTTTGAAGTTATTTTTTTTTATATATTTAAGAATTTTAGTAAAAGAAATAACTCAATATTAAAAGTTTCATAAACTAAAAAGGATATTAATTAATGTTATAGAGGTTTTTTCATTCAAAGTTACGGGCAGAACCAGGTTTCCTCTATATTTAGGAGTCTTCTCTATGTTTAGGACTCATGTACAAGTATAAGATATTCAGAGAAATAAAGGAGAATGTACCAGTGAGGAAGATCTACACCCAATACCAAGCCTTAGTCACAAAACGAAGCTATCTAGTAAACCTGTTAACGCAGTCGGAAGAAGGACAAAGTCAGCAAGAACAAGAAGGAACTAAGGAGAAATAGTCGATGAACATCCTTAAATACTTACTTGGATAGCTGATAGTGAAAGCAAGAATGCAATCAAGAAATGGAGGTTGATTACTCAGAGAAGAAGGAATCAAAGAGAAGAGTTTTTCATGGAGGAAACATTTCATATAGGGGAAGAGGAGAAAAAAGATAGACTAAGAAACCCTAGTCATAGGTTTAGATTTATGAATGGATAAACCGAGCCTTTTGTGAGCCTGGACTCTTTTTATGTGTTTAGCTTAGTTTTGTTTTCAGATTTGAGTAATAGGTCTAAATGAGTGTGTAGATGATTTCTTATTAATAAAATCCCAATTTCATTTTAAAAAATCATGTACATGTATTAATTAATATCAAATATATATAATAAATATAATGAAGTAATAATTGAAAAAAAAATAGTAAAAAGGCGATATTGTCCAAAATAGTCTTTTGATGAAGGGTATAAAGTTCAAACAATATCTATAAGGACCTTCGTGCTTTTAATATATTATAGATTGTAATATAATGTGCAACAAAAAAGAAGATTTGAAAGAGATCGAAAATGTAGGGAATTATTCAAGATATTTTCCGTGTTCTATGAAAAATACAACGATAGAAAAATAAAGCGAACACTTCAAAACATACTTAATTTTGTGAAAAAAATACCAATAAATCCTAGAACCAATAAACAAAATAAAAATTTATCTAAAAAAGTTAGTTTTGATTGTAGATATAAAAATTCAATTGTTATGGATTGGAAAAAGATTGCACAGTGAAGGAGAAAAAAAATGGATATATATACTTGCAAAATAATTTAGAAGAAAGATGATTGTGGTAGAAGAAGCCAATGAAAAAAAAATTGGCTAGACTATGTGCCAAAGAGGAATACAAAGGGTGAAATAGAGAGAAATACAGAAGATAGAGAAAAAAATTTATTATTATGTTTTATTTTTTTAAAACATAAAATAAATAAATAAAAATCACTAATGAAAAATACTCTTTGATAACCTATAATAGCAGGTTCATATTGCCGGATGTGTAAGAATCTTGTACACTGACAGTGCACCCAAGTTAAACTCAACTAAAAATATGGGTATTTTAAGCCAAAAGGGGGTTGTTTACCACGTGTTGAGGCGCAGGTTGACTGGGGTCAACTTGCAGCAATATCATTCAAAACATATTTTTAATCCTCAAAACTCATATAGGATCCTATAAATATGAACCGGTAGTGCAAATTGATTGTGAAACACATTTTGGAACCAATGAAATCGTCAAAAATTGAATCTGAGATTTCCTTGACCCGAAATCCAATAAAATGTAACTAAACTAACTTTAAGGCTCAAAAAGACCAACACACACTCAGAACTTTCAAAGAATATGAAGAAACTTCTCTTAGGTTGAAAATCACTTCTTGAATTTAACGTAAGCATCAGAATTTCGACCTAAGCATCCAAACTCAAAACGTTGTCCAAAGTGAAATCTTTATCAACTGTCTACCAAATTTCCAATTAGGACCTCAAATCCATGAAACAACATTAAATCAGATTCTGAAAATTCTCTTAGACAAAATTCCACAGTCTAGAACTAATGGAATTGACATAATTCCCTTTCGAGACTCGAAACTCCAAATGGTATCAAAATTCACTTTTAGAATAATTGATCTGTTGAAAATAAAAAACTCCTACAACCCTTAACTCTTTAACACAAAACCAAAAAAAATCACAAATTTGCCAATTAAGACTCCGGAAAACTAACAAGAGGGATAAAATTATAGGTTCTCAAGAATTTACAAAAATGACTATTGAAGTCATTACACCATCCACCACTAAAAATCATGTTCGTTCTCAAACATAAGGTAAAAGACACAATCTTACTTGGTGTTGCAAAGACTCCGAGGTACAAATTGCAAGGTCCATAATTTGCTCTTCCAAGGGAAATATCTTCCGAGGACCTTACTATCAAAATACATTACCAAGAATTGAACTCTAGAACTAAGACAGAGAAGCATTCACAGTCAAGGTTATCTCCGAGTCATGAACTAACCCATAAATCAACCTAATTCGAAACCCACTAAAGCCAGGAGAAATCTGATCCAGACACCAAACTCTCAAAATGTAAAAAGCACTGCAACCCTTAGCTATATCCCTGCAACCCTTAAGCTACACCAACTTGAGCTTTAGATAATGCATATTCATTAAGAAGTATCCAATTTATCTGGTCTCGAAGAAGAGATAGACAAGCTTACTACTTAGCGAATGATACATCCAAGATTACAAAATCTCTAAACAACACCATTGAAATGCTGGAATAATATCTAGGATTGTAGAAACTCCTAAAACAATAAAAGCCTAATGGTCCTCAAAGTCAACTAGATGAATCTAGAATAAGTCCTCATCAACTAGAGAACTACCAGGACTGTCGAGAATCTGCAATTTTCCCATGGTATTTCCATCACACACACACTCTTGATTAGACCCATACTCACAATGCACTACTATACCCAGATTGCTAGAAATTTTCTTGTCTTAATCGAAATGCTCCACCCCAAGAACCAATAATTTCTCGAGCATGAGCTAGCTTATGTAGTCATCGGCCTTGCTACATGCATGCGTTCGCCGAAATGCCTTGGTTCAGGTAAAAATACTTCTAGTCATTTGGTTTCCACCAGATAGAATCCTCTACACACCACTTCTTATTTGATCACCATCACAACTTTAAACATACTTTTCTCATCAAAACTCAATATGTTCACCGTAATTATAGCACCCCACAACTCTACTCTTAGGATTCATTTTTTTGGCCGTGAATATATAAACTTGAACCTAGTGATGCATTACTTGTCTTTATATTTTAAGGTTCATTCCTATATTTGTGAAGTGTGTTGGAAGTGTTTTAGGGTCATAAGAGACCTTTAATATTTAGTTGAGATCAAAACCTCTCTATCGATTAAGTTTTTCGCATTCATTGGATTATGCAAGGTTCAACTTTAAATGACCATAACTCTCAAAACATAAAGAATTAGGTGGCTAATGACCTATAAAAGTAAAGGTTTTTGAATCCTCTTTCCAATGCCACAAAGATTGCCTCATTTGGAGTTCGTAAAAAAAGTTATAACTATTTTAGTGATGACTGTTAGAGTAGAGTTTTCTAGATCACCGTCTATGAACCCTGACTTATGGGTCGTAATGGGTTGACGACCCTTACTTCCAATTCGTAAAAAAGGTCCTCTAAGTCAGTTTTTAATTCCCAAATCATACGAACCCAACTACAGATCGTTTAAGCTTCTACGAGTCATAATTTGGGCTCGTAAATAAGATCCACGGCCCCGAAACTCACCCTAGTTTCTACGAATAAGCTTCTATAGTCCATAGATGACCCTCTATATGACTTGGCAGTGTTTTAAGAAGGGTTATCTTAGTCCTTTCACATCCTTGCTAAGCCAAAACTTAACAAGTTTATTCCTAATTAAGTCCCTCAACGTTACCATTCAAACTCATCATGCTCAAACATTTTCTCAAGTCTTAGAACAAGCTTTCTTTAGGAGAAAAGCTAGTGTATTCAAGCACCTTCTTCAAAGTTCTTCAAGAATCCCGTTCTTCAAATTTCATATCCATGATAAGCCTAAACTTGACGATTTTACACCTAATTAAGTCCCTCAACATTACCATTCAACCTCATTACGCGCAAACTTTTTCTCAAGACTTAGAACACGATTTCAAGAGGAGAAAATCTAGGATTTTCAAGCACCTTCTTCAAAGTTCTTCCAGAATCTCGTTCTTTCAAGTATGTAAGGCTTCTCAAAGCGATGGACTAAGTTCATCCTCATGGCCTATACCTAATTGTAGTCAGTAAGAATTTAACCAAATCTTTCTTGAAATTTGAGTTCTTTTTTTCCCTTTATTGTTACCTTAGAATCTATATCGTTGAATTTATGGTCCCTTCCACCATTTGAGTTCTTGATTATTGTTCATGTTTACTTTTCACATAAACCCCAGTTTAGCGAGTTGAAGGATTTACATTCCCATGTGTTTCACATTATTTTCAGTTAAAATAAAAGAATTTCAAAGCTATGGAAAAAGAAAAGTTTTAGGAACTAGAGTAGTCCAAGTGCATTTTTTGATTTCAAAAAGAGCATGATTATATGTTAAAAAAGAGATAAGTATAAAAAAAACACCTAAACTATCTCTTTTTTTTTTTTAATTTCATACCTAAACCATTGAGAATGTGAGTTTCATACATATTAGTTTGAGAAACACACCTCAATAGTGTATGTAATACACTCTCTTTTATTGAAAACAAACTTGCCACATGGCATGCCATATGGATAAAATATTCCACATTGACTAAAACTAAATAAACTATTAATATTAGTTAAAAGTTAAAGATGTATAAATATTTTTCTAAAAAAGATATTATTTTTAAAAAAATAAAATTTAAAATATTTTTCTCACCTACTCCACAATCCACCCCCACCCACCCCCAAAAATCCCCACCTTTTTATTTTTTTGAATTTCTTTTATAAAATGTTTTTAAAAAATTCAAACTTTAGCCCTTACTCCGTTCCTACCTAAAAAAATTGATAGTTTTTTAAATAAATAAAATTCTGTCCCACCTGCATCTAACTCTCTGCTTTTAATTTATTTTTATCTTTTTTTATAGATATGAACACATATTTTTAGAAGATATTTTTTATACTTGTGTATTGAATATAATAGAAATAAAAAATTAAAAAATAATTTTTTATAACAAATAAAAAATATTTTTTTAAATGAGAGAAAAAAGTGGAGGATTAGGTGAGTAGCATAGAATTATTTTTCTAAAAAAATATAAGTAATATCTAAATTATTTTTTAAGAGGGGGGTGGGAGGGAGATAAAGTAAGAATTATTTATTAAAATCTTTATAATTTTTTCTTGAAAAAAATATTAGTTGGTTCGGGGGGGGGGGGGGGGGTACGTTGAGAGGAGTTGGGAGGATGAGGAGAAAAATATTTTAGATTTTATTTTATAATATTTTTTTAAAAATAATAATACTTTAATATTTAATTTTAACTAATACTATAAAAATTTTTTATCAAAGTGAAATATTTTATCCACGTGCAGTGTGATGTGAAATATCTTTTAAAATAAAAGAGAGTGTAGTTCACATACCATGGTGAGAGTCGAATGAAAAATAGAGGTGTGTTTCTCAAACTAATAAGTGATGGTTTAGGTATGAAACTCAGTCTCCCAATAGTTTAGACATGAAACTCAAAAAAAGAAGATAATTTAGGTGTATTTTTGACACTTACCTCTAAAATCACATACTATATTTGTTTTTTTCTTTTGAAGAAATATTTAGTCAATTAAAGTCCGTTGCAGTTCTATCCTTATGCATTATTTTTAGAGTTCAAAGTGAGATAAAGTATTTTACATTTATCACAAAAGATGAGTTTTAAGGAATATAAGTGGCTCCAAATAAATATTTGGTGTTGACAAAAGCATGTCTATTTTTAAGAAAGCATTATAGTTTCAAAGAAAGCATTTTCTATGGGAAAGAAAGCACTACTAGTATGAGACACATTATAAGTTATAAGAAATCAGTTTTCTCTTTTAAGAGACTAGTTTGAGTAGTTACTTCAAACCTAGAAATGATAATGCTTTAAACATTTGAGATGAACATATAAATAATTTTAGGAGTAGTATTAAGCACTAATTTGGGTACGAGTGCTGATAACTCCAACCCCATAAACTACGTAATCAGTGTAGGATAGAATTGTACCGAGTGTACAACTCCACAAATGCCACTGAGATGGCCCAATTTATATGGATCCAATAATACTTCGTCCTTTACCCTGGAAAAGTATGGGATGACTCTTCCAATGTGGGAAAAACATTGCATCATCCTTAGGCTCATACTGATAGTTATTACAAGAAGTAAGGCTTATTATTTTATACACTAAGATATATTATTTCTTCGATTAAGTGTTTCCTTTTATTTGGTTGCAAATTTATTAAGTTGATCTTGCTTTCAAAGACAATCATTTTGAATAAATGTTTTTTATATATTTAGTTGTGCTTATTAATGCATTAAAACAAGTAATTCTTTTATACTAAGTTCCATTTTTAAATATGTTTAAAGCATATGTTTTACTTGCATGACATACATTCATCAATTGAGTTATCTCAGAATTCAGTTCTAAAGTTGAGTATCCTGTCCTTAGTACTTTTTGGTTATCTTACATATCGTACATTCTATGTACTGACACCATTTGGCGCTACATCATTTTATTATGCAGATTCAAGTACCCATGATAGCAGATATTCAGTAAGACAATCTCCATCAGTAGTCGATGAGGACTATTTGCATTTAGAAGAGCTCAAAAGTCTTTATTTCTTTTGTATTTATTTTAGTTGAGGCAGCTGTGTGCTTACCCCAATGCCTAGTTCAGAGTCAGTACTTTGGAGGCTTCATAGACTACATAGATATTGTTAGTTTATTTCCTTGAAGTTGTTTGAAAGCCATGAGTCAAGCTTTATATATTCCTGCAGATTGAGTTCATTCGTTTAATTGAAGGACTTGAGTTTTATGATTATTGTGCCCATTCTAATTTATTATGATGTTAGTACCTTTCCTTGAGTAAGTTAACTAGGTGAACTGGTTCACTTTGGACCAAATATGATTTTCGAGTGTTGGCCACATCCAAGGTGTAGGCTTGGGGTATGAAAAACTCAGTATCAGAGCATAGAGTTCGAGTGTCCTAGGGTGTCTATGAAACCATATCTGGTAGAGTCTTTTTAATGGGTGTGTTATGCACTGCACTTATAATCAGGAGGTTACGAGGCATTTAGGAGATGTCTCTCATTCTTTCATACTCTAGATCATGCAATAGAGTTGTGCCATAAGAAATTTATTCAGATTCATGTGCTTATTTGATCCATTCATCTACCCTTCATGATCTAGGTGGTTGAAACAATAAAATTCCTATTCTTATTGATGAGTTACTTTACTCTTAGATAAAGCCTTCAGAAAGTAAAAAGACTGCATAAGTCTTGAGAGGAGCCGAGTAGTATGCCTAAGTTTATTTATTCAATGGAATGCATCCTTCTACATATTAGTTGTGCATTTGAGTTAAATTAAGACATACTCTAAATGCTTGGTGTTTCCTCAGGAGAGAGTATAATTAAAGGCTTTGTAAACCATAAGGTGTAGAATTATCCTAGAGCGAGAAAAAAGTAGAAATCGGGGAGTGGGAATAACGGTTGATCGAGGTAGGTAGCTAAGGTTTATATATCTGTAAGCTAAGCAATGGGGTGATAAGTCAGATCTCTTTTTGGATTTGATTAAAAAGTAATAAGTATCTTCTTGCTTTCATGATAGAAGGTAGAATTAAAGTTGTTAGTTAGGATGAATTAGAGTACACTTGAATTAGAAAGGAGTTTTTGTTAATATGTCATTATCTAGTAAAGACAAAGTATAGGTGTTGAATAGAAGAACTAGTTAGCCATGAGTTGATATATCTAAGCTAGGTTTATGATTTTGAAGGAAAAGCCCTATGATATTCATAGAGTTATGGGATTAACTAGGCCATGATGTACATGGAATGGTTTAGTAGCACCTAGGTTTTGAAAGAGGATACAATGAGAAATTATAACTTGGTAGACTAAAAGATAGAGATTGACTACTCGTTGGAAGGTCTTAATAGCTGAATATTTCTTAGTTTCATTTAGTAGTCATAAGTAAGTATACTATGTGAGAAATTATATGTGTATATATATATATATATATATATATATATATATATATATATATATATATATATATATATATATATATATATATATATATATATTACATGTTTAGTACTAGATACTAAGCTTGAATTTGAGATGAGAGGGGGTGGTCATGATAAGAGGGATGAAAACATGAAGGTAATGATGGTAGATTTTAGATTTGATCTAATAGGCTTTACATAGAGTATGTAAGGATTAAGATGTTTTGTTGCAACAAGTAAGGTTTTACAGTGTGGTGTTGTGCCTTAGATGAGAACAATAAATCGTGGCTAAGTCACAAGGTAAGAAGAGGTATAAGAGGTGCATCAAGAGAGTATGTAGTTAGGATGGGGTTTTAATTAATCTTATGATGTTCTAACTAAGTGTCACAATCCAAAATCTGGGTGTGATGGCACTCACCCAACCCACCAAGGCGAATCAGCCCAAAACCTAATCAACTCAATATAATATAAAAGTAGAAGATAAACAGTCTAATAAGATAGATGGGCATAGGAAATCAAAAGCTACAACCATCCCAGAACTGATGTCACATGTACAAGCCTTTAATACTAAGAATACTCAAATGATAATATAAGTCTCAATGTTTAGTCCTCAAATAGAACATAACATAAAGTATAATCCTTGAAGGTCTGCCGAAGAGACAAGCAACTACCTCTCAAGAGATCCAGAAGATTGATCCTATAATTGGGAAGATCTATCAAATTGGACCGAACTCACAACCTACAAAATGTAGCAAGGGGTGAGCACCAAATAACATGGTACTCAGCAAATGGAACTATCCTAGAGTAAAACAATGAAGAATACAAGTATTCCTTAACTCCTAACCATGAATTGCCAAACTACAACCCTGCATTCAGAAAAATCCCAACGCAATAATACACACACACACATACACACACACACACACATATATATATAAGCAACATATCATAGAATAATATCTCTAAATATACAATTGAATTCTAGAGTCAAGTGGTACAATAGTTTATCAATATCATAAGCAATTACGGTATCCACATAATCCACTCTTCACAACATACAAGGCTCAAGTTATCAATATATATCACAGTCTTTCGATAGTTCATCTTCACAATATACAAGTTCCAAAGCATTCACATTCTCACACGTAATATATACAACAAATTCAAATAAGGAATCATATGAGATGGAGTGAATACAATGAAATATAAACAATGTGATACAATGTCAAGTAATCATGATGCAAGTTTGTCCTATGATACACATTCGCTAAGAAGCTCAGATCATAATCCATGGGGGCGACACGTGGACCATGTATCTGCCAGAACCATTTCCCTTCAACAATTACTTTCATATCTAGCCGGAACTATTTTCCTTTGGCTTTTCATTTCTTTCTTTGTTTTCTTTTCACTAGCCGGAACCATTTCCCTTCGACTTTTCATTTTCAATGAATCATCAAGCAAACACATAACGAATGCACAATAGGTATGTTCATGGAAATGAGATGATGTAGGATGTCCATATGAATCATATATTTCAATGAACCAACCCGAGTAAATCACAAGTACACAAGTATTCTCAATATAATCCAACCTCATCACTATTCTAATATACACATCAATATCATCAATGCCATAAATTCATCATCATCTCAATATCACCAATGTTTCAATATCAAATCAGTCTTAATGTCGAAAGTATGTCAATACAAAAGCCATCATAATAAGATCACATGTATTACCAATCCATAATTTGATTAATTGTTTCATTATCATTTAATATTTGAGTTGTCATTAACATAATACACAATAACTACAGTATTAACATAGATCAACTGTTTCGATTAGCCTTAGTCATCATAGTTTAGGACAATTCATTATTTGAGTTCTTACTTGACAAGCAATAAGTTTCAAAATTCCCAACAACATATTAATATAGAACTTAGCTCAACATTTCACATAAGAGATTCCATAGACAGTTCCATGTAATATAATTTGAAGCTCAACAGTCGGAACATCATGAACACCTTTACACTATCAACAAAGTCATCACAAGCTCACTTCACGATAATATCTCAACAAGTCTAAGTCAACAACAATGGACATTATCTCATCATTCAAGTCATACATGTCATCATTTCCACCTTTCCATTACCCAAATCATATCCACTAGAATAGTTCACTAACCCCCAAGTTTCACATTGAAAGAAAATACTAAGTTAAAATCAACTCCAACAAGGGTTAGGGTCCACTTACTTTAGTCAATAGCCAAATCAATCAAAAACTAGCTAATCAACAAGTTCACAATCCTACAATTATTTCACAAGTCAAGGATTCACAACATTTACAATTACCCAATCTAAATTCTCATGATCGAAGCCTATAATAGTATAATTATATCCCATTTCATGCCACAATCACCCAAATCCACATATATAGGATAATACATGGTTCAATCATACTTAACAAAAGGGTAGAAGTCTACTTGCCTTAATCAAAATCTCAATCAACTCAAATCCAAGCCTTTTCCCCTTTTACGATACCCAAAAATTTCAAGTCAAAATCACAATTTAAGTACTGCAAAATAAAAGAACTTGAGTTTAGGAAGCTTACCAAAATTAAAATCCATGAAAAATCTTGCTTAAAATTGCACCTCCAAGCTTTTGGAACTCCAAAAATGAAAGGAAATAATGTAGTAGTCAAAATGGGGAAAAAGGGGTACTTTCAGCAAATAAAAAAAGGGATGTTGACCTGTGTTGACCCGAGTTGACCGGACGTTGACCGCGGTCAACTTTTACCAACACCCTTCAAAACACACATTTTTTAACCCCCGAAACTCATCCAAAGCCCAATAAATATGAATCATATATGCAACCCTACTGGAAATGATGTTCCTGAAGCAATGGGATCATCAAAATTTACATTAGAGCTTCTGAACATTGAATGTTGACCAAGTCAAACTTATGATCCGAATTCAACTAAAAATGCAACTTTAGGTCTAAAATCTCTGTTTTAACTCTGAATACAGTTCTGTCAGTTCTTCTAGACCACATTCCACATTTCCATGCTAATGGGAGCAACGACATTACATTACGACACCTAGAACTCAAGATAACCTTAAAACCAAAATTTTAACTTTAAGCCTTTAAAAACTCTTTCTTTTGGCAAACTCCAATTTTTCACAAGGTTTTCGAAATCTAAACTTTTCAACTCATCCAAACAATCACTCAAAGCAACTTTTGAGAAGGACAAAATGGTAATTTCATCAAAATGCCAAAAATGACATTCGAAGTTATTACAGTGAGTCTAGTGTCACATCTTGTGAGTTTGATATCCTTGGCATGATCGACACTCTAGACTATTGCTAGCCCCTAAGCCAACAACTCAGCTTCATCACATTCATTCAATCAAAATCTAATAGCGAAAGACATCAATGATTCAGAAATACTCAAATCCAAGGTCAAAGGCCAAACAATCTGTCCATCAACTAAGTTACACTAGTGTGAAAGAAACTAGTCAAAAATATAAACCAGTCATAACTCACCAATCTAGTTTATGAAGCCTCTAAAACATCTGACTAAGTGGTGCCTATGGCATTCCCATGGCTACCTCAAAATAAAATAAAAAGGCTAAACTCAAAATTAAAAGAAAAACATGATATCCTTTGAAAGCAGGGGAGGACTCACCAACCAGCTTGCAAATAGGTCCTCAATGGGGGCGCCTATTGATGACCTCTAGTACTTGTTTCTGCATTATGAAAAGACGCAGACCCAAATGGACGTCCGTACGTGGAATGCACGAGTATATAAAATGGCAAAAAGAAACATATAAAGGAAAAATGATATCAACTCAAATAGCTCAACTCAAAAAGTAGGAAACTCAATCAGCTAGTCAAGAATCTAAAGTGAAAATACAATTTAGACAATAACCACTCATCAACCATCTACGTCCAACCCACTCTGAGCTTGGAAGCTCTTTCAAGGGAGTTTGAGTCTTCTCGTTACTTTGAGCTCTGAAGCTCTTTTAATGACACACAAAAGAAATTATTAACATACTAACTAGTTATGCTATAGCTAATTGTGAAAAAAAATAAGGAAAACAATGATTAAATTGGTATATGTATATATTTGAGAAAAAGGAAAACATAAAAGTCTAATAAAGGATTGGGTGGGGTGAATGGGGGATGGAGTGGGGTGGGCACAATAGATAATAAAGAATTAGAGATAAAGAAATACTACTTTTTAACTTGAGCTGATGTTTATTGAAAAATGTCCTTATATACTTTTAGAAAATAAAAGTAAAATTATATACACACCGTTCTTTTCAAATTCTACTTACATTAAATTTGTCACCTTTGTTATCATACAATAGTATATTAGTAGTAAAAATATATCATCTATTTAATGAAGTACCAATTTTTAGCAAATATATTATAACAAAATTTGAAGTTGACTGTTTTTGCGGCCAAACCCAATAGATAGAATTTGAAGACTCTGACTTTTACAAAAGAAATCTTATTACAACAACAACAATATGTCTATGTCCAGTGAAATTTCACAGTATTGTTCTGTTCTTTATAGGTTTCTTTGCTATTTCTTAAGTGATTGGATATGTTTTAGTTCAGTCGAAAATTTATTGGAAATAAACTCTTTACCTTTAAGTTATATACATATTGTCTTCTTCAAACTTTATACAACTATGATAAGCAGTATAATAATCAAATTAAGCAGAGGAAAGAATAGGTTATAAAATAAAATTAAAGAAAACAAACCTTAAGTTATTACTAGAATGTTAAGAACCTTAGATTTTTTTTTTGGGGGGGGGGGGGGGGTTGAACTTGAAGATTTTAAATCCTTAAATTCGCCTCTACACGATTAACATGCATTAACAAAATCTTGTTAGTTATTACTATTAATAGTTGGCCTAAAAAGGTTTTTGTCCAAAGGGAAATGAGCTTACTTGAAATACGTGGAACATAGAAAAGATGGAATTGATGACCCAAAATGAAGAAAAGATTATTAACTACTCCTATATCTATACATGGAGCTTTTTCAAAGTGTAAATGACAACATAAATAATAAAATATTTTTATAAAACAAGTTACATCATCGAATAGCAAGTCAAATATTTAAGGCAAATGAAGAAAACCACACAATGTCAAAGACTGAATAGGGTCCTGTACAAGGCATGCGCATAGCTACTTTCCCTAACAAATTTCTTAACTAACTACAATAATAGGAGCATATCATACTTCAGCCCCGCATCTGCATCGTGCAGACTTGCATCGTGCAGACTTGATTATTGGCTTCTGAAACTTTCCTCTTCTACCTTTTCTTGAGCTTGAATTTCTTTGATTTCAAAGTTGTTGCGCTCTTCATTGGAAAGGAAATGTATCCAGAATTGTTAGGCCCCAAACCACTAGACTGAATGGCCGACAATACAGTTTGAGCAGCATTGGTCTCTGCTTTCTTCTTTGTTCTATCTGTCGCTCCAACATATTTCCTTCCCCCTACTTCAATAGTAGATGAAAATCTGATCATTCTGCTCTTCGTGTCAAAACTCTGGCTTTCATATTGCGGCATTGCAAAATTGATCTTATGAGCATAGTCTTGCAACTAATTTTTGCATAAGCCTTTTTTATGTTAAAAAATACACCAAACAAGGCAAAATAGAATGGTATTATTACTTCCGGAACATGGAAAATTGAATGTTGATAGCACAATAACCAAGCAAGATCTGACACTTTGGTTTCTGGTTAGAATACAGGAATAATTAAGATCATACTGCATAGGAGTGCAGAAGCATAATTCTTTTGTCTCAAATTATGAAAGGTTAAAGCAAATTACCACTGGCCAAGAAAGGTTTTGTATTGACCCGGTGTTTCCAAGTCTCATGAGTGCAGCTTCAGCAGCTGATTTCTTTGCCGCCTTGCGATTGTAAAATCCAGGTAGAGAACCATATCTAACATTGTCTATAATTACTATTGACGCAAATATAGATTTGTGAGGGGGCCTTCCTTGATAGTCCCATAAACGGGAGTGGGATGTCCAACTTTCTGATAAACTTTTGCAATCGGCTTTTGAAAAGATACCAACTTGACACACCTGTAATATATTTAAAAATAAGTGACCATCGTTGTTAATAAAACAAGCAATAGCAATAAAGACAACTTTAAAGCAGAATGGTGACAAGTAAGATAAGAAAATTATTATAAATTGTTGAAAATATTGGCATGCACATATATGTCTGCATATATTAGACTATTGGTAATGTTATCAATGAATGCATAACTAATACATAGCAACCCATAGTATAAGCAATATCAGGGCTTAATACATGGTTAAAGACAAAATTATGGATAAGAAATAATTTTAGCATAAATAATCTCTACATATATAATACATCTAATTTAGCTACTATTCTAATACACCCTACCAAATGACCTCTTAATTTCAACAGACAAGGAAGGATATATGTCTAAAACCTCGTGAAGAAAGCTCTAGCTAGACCAAACAAAGGTAGAATGTGAACTTAAATGATCATGAACATTTTTATTCTAGCTGTAAGAATTTAGTCTTGTATGATGTTGAAAATGAGGATAAAGAAATGGAATTTTCTATGTACATCCTATAAATATTTTGGTAGCAATAGGAAGGTTTTCTTCATGGCCTCAAAATATAATTGGGGAGCCAAACATTTTAGTTTGATAGTGCTCATAATATATGTTGACACAAACACATTTACCGAAAAGATGTTTGCAGTCATGTACAAGATGTTGCCTCTCGAAGAGAATTGAGGATAGCCGATACTTATTGCTGCATTGGGATCAAATGGGCCATTCTAGTAATCTTTGAGGGTCTCATCAGCCACTGGATGTAGTTCAAAGAAAATATGAAGATGAAAATGATATGGAGGATTATTCCTTGTTGTATGTTTTGGACTATATGATGGAAAATAAAATTGAGGTGTTTTGAGGGCATACAAATGCTTATACAGATGGTGAAATTTATAAGTTCATATAAATCAACTACATTTTACAATATGCAAGATATGTATAATGAGGGAGAGCATTTGAGTTTATAGATGTATCGCAAAGTTGAGGTTAATTATACCATCTAGAAGATGTAACATGTCCAGGAGAATGAGAGGAAAATACAAAAAGGTCATTACCAAAAGTTCTATAAAGAAGGGTGAAAACAAATGCCCATAACCAGTGAAAAATGCCAATAAAATATACATACCGAGATTTCCAATCGACTAAATTCTCTACATAATCTTTTTGTTTTGTAAATCAAATGTTAAATCTTTATAAACCACAAATACTGCTCAAAATAATTACATTTGTTATAGCTAAAGAAGCAAACTAAATACCGAATAACCAAATACCTTAACTACCCATCAAAGTCAAACATATTAGCTAAAGGCCCAAAATTAACACCTACTAAAACTTAACAATTTAGGAATTTATTTTTCCATAACAAAGAATTCACCCTTTTCCCTCAAAATTTGCTATACAAAATTCTTCAAGCATATAAAAAAAATTAAAAACAAAAGCACTTACAAACAAGAATCGACGACTTTTTCTTCTTGATTTGTATATCAAACACTGAATTCAATTGATCCTTGACAAAGTAAAAGAACTACAAGAAAATCAAAGAGCTATAAAGGAAAAAAAAACTTACTTTTGATGCTCTGGTTATTCGCCCATTTTGGATTGTGGCTTATACCAAACACCGAAGAAGAGAATGAGCAGTAACTCAAGTTTTTATAGAAGGAAAAAACTGAAGATGGTATTTATTATCTAAAAAAAAAATTAATAAATTCTCATCAAACATTCGAGCCACGGGGAAGGAATTAAGTGACAGAATGGTTATTCTCATTATCTTAAAAGGTAAAACTGGAAATTCAAGGACAGAAAATATAGATCCCATTAGATTTAACGAAAGTGAAACTTGACTCATCCTCTTTCCACTTTAACCCTAAAATCCAAATATACAGCTTCTAGCTATGCGTGTGCATATACCCACTTGCATTATTCAGGTAAAATTGAATTATTTTCATTGGGTATTCATATAGATGTGCAGCTTCACACATCCACTATCCCTATTTGGCTAAATCTTTGATTTTTCTTTTGGAACTTTTTGTATTTTCGATTAAAGAATAGGCATATTGAATTTCTTTTAATGTGTATAAATATAGATGTTCACATTTACAAACAACTAGCCTATTTGGCTAAAAGTTTGAGCTTTTGGGATTTTTTTGTAAGTTTGGTTAAGGATTAGTTCTGATTAAATTTTCTTTTATTTCTGTATACATATCCATGTTCACAATCACACACCCACTAGCCCTATTTGGCTAAAAGTTGGATTTTGTTTTGAAAATTTTGTATTTTATGCTATGGAATAGTTCATAATTGAACCTTTTATCTTCATACACATATAGATGTGTATATTCACACACCCACTAGTGCTCTTTGGCTGAAAGTTTAAGCTTTTCAAATTTTTCGGTCAATAGATAGATTGGATAGGATTCTTGATAAGAACTTAGATATAAACAATGGAGGAATCATAAAAGAGAAAGGAGAGGATGAAAGCAATAAGAGTGGAAGCTGCAGAGGCTAAAGATAACAATGAAGAACAAAATTCTATTCGAGGACCCCTTGATCATACCCTTACTAATCCATTGATTGAAACTCGTTTGGCTTCCTCTGGAAAGGATGAGCTAAGGCCTAGATTTGACTGCTACACTGATCCCTAGGCAGCTTCTGTTAGGATCAATTACAATAACACTTCTAGATTTTGAAGAACAATTCAAGAATCAAGACAGTATTAGTATAATTTAGAGAGAGAGAAAGTAGTTTCATGGTAATACTTTGTAGGTTAACCTCCACGGTGATGCAATATTTATATTAATAGAATAACACTGTTATAGGTTGAACGATGAGATCATTTAATATGTAAAAAGAACATTTACATATTAATCAGACTCCACATCCCAACAATTTTTCCACTTGGAGACTGATCAGGTAACCAAAACAGTATTCTCTCAAACAGTGTGATCACAACATCAATATTTCCTATTGCATCACAACATTGTAGAACTCACATCTACAAAAGCCCAACTGAGGTCTTGCACAACCTCAGTTTCCTAACATCGACACATTTGGTCAACATGTCTGCATGATTCTTTGCACCCTCTAGCTTTTCCACACATATATCACCATTCTCCACTGCCCTACGAGTGAAATGGTATCGTCTTCTGATGTGCTTTGTCTTCGAATGATAGATTGGGTTCTTTACTAACTGTATGACACTCTGACTGTCTGAGTAAAGAATCTTCTCGCTTTGCTTCTTGCCCAATTCTTCCAAATAATCAACCAACCACACCATCTCCTTCCTAGCTTCAGCCATTGCCACATACTCAGCCTCAGTAGATGAAAGAGCAACACACTTCTGAAGCCTAGACATCCAACTTACAGCTATACCACCAATGGTGTAAATGTACCAAGATGTGCTCTTGCTTGAGTCCACATCACCACCAAGATCAGTATCCATAAAACCCTTCAAAACCACTTTATTCTTGCAAAAACAAAGAGAAGTATTTGATGTACCTTTCAAATATCTTAGAAGCCACTTCACAGCTTCCCAATGCTCTTTTCCCGGGTTCGCCATATACTTGCTAACAACTCCCACTACATGTGCTATATCTGGTCTGGTGCAGACCATAGCATATATCAAACTCCCAACTGCTGAAGCATATGGAACAAGTGCCATATGTTGTCGCTCCTCAACTGTCTTGGGTGACTTCTCCTTTGACAACCTTTTGTGATTTGCCAAAGGAGTAGTTCTGGGCTTAGCATCATTCATCCTGAACCTGGCCAACACTTTCTTGATATACTGCTTCTAGTATAGATTTAAAGTGCCAGTAGATTTGTCCCGAGAAATCTTCATCCCTAGAATCTGCTTCGCTGCACCCAAATCATTCATATCAAACGCTGAAGATAGACTTGACTTCAGATTGTTTATTTCCCGCATGCTGGATCCTCCAATCAAGATATCATCCACATACAAGAGTAAGAAAACAATGGACTTAGTGTATTTTTTGAAGTAACAACACTGATCCGTTTCAGTCCTACCAAATCCACTCTTGATCATGAAGGAGTCAAACTTTTTATACCACTGTCTTGGTGCTTGCTTTAATCCATACAAGCTCCTGTTGAGCTTTCATACCATGTGTTCCTTGCCCGGAACAAAAAATCCTTCTGGCTGCTGCATATAGATCTCCTTGTCTATATCTCCGTGTAAGAAAGCAGTTTTTACATCCATTTGCTCAAGATGCAAATTCTCAGATGCAACAATACATAGTAAAATCCGGATAGTTGTTAACTTCACAGCAGGAGAGAATATTTCAGCATAATCAATAAAATCCGGATAGTAGTTAACTTCACAGCAGGAGAGAATATTTCAGCATAATCAATAAAATCCAGATAGTAGTTAACTTCACAGCAGGAGAGAATATTTTAGCATAATCAATACCTTTCCTTTGTGAGTATCCCTTAACTACTAACCTCGCCTTGAACCTTCTTTTGGTATCTGGTTCAACCTTGATTCTGAACATCTACCTTTTTGACAAAGCTTTCTTCCTCGCAGGTAACTCTGTCAGTACTCACGTATTGTTCTTCTCAAGTGAACTCATATCTTTATCCATGGCTTGCTCCCACTTAGTTGAATTCTCCACTTGTACAACCTCATCATAAGATTCCGGTTCCCCTTTATTAGTCAGCAACAAATAGTGTAATGAAGGTGAATACCTGTCAGGTGCTCTGATAGTTTTGGATGATCTCAACATTTGCTCAGGTGTCAATTGCTCTCCCTTAGACTCTTTAGCAACAGTGTCTGGAGTTGGTTGAGTTTCTGCAACAACATCTTTGGTAACTCAATGTCAACTCCCACTCGCTTTGTATTTTCTGAATCTTTCTGCTCTCTGTGTTTGTATAGGACAGACTCATCAAACGTGACATCACAATGTCTTAGGATTTTTCTATTTTCATCATCCCAAAACCTGTAGCCAAACATGTCAGTACCATAGCCTATGAAGTAACACTTCACAGCCTTAGCATCAAGCTTGTCCCTCTTCTCTGTATCAACATGAACATAAGTTGGGCAGCCAAAGGTTCTCAAGTGTGAGTACTTGGCTTCTTTCCCGGTCTACACCTCCTCTGGAATCTTGAACTCCAAGGGAACTGATGGTCCCCTGTTGATCAAGTAAGCCGTTGTGTTGACAGCATCTGCGCAGAACATCTTAGGCAGCCCACAGTGTATCCTCATGCTTCTTGCACGTTCGTTCAATGTTCTGTTCATCCTTTCAGCAACTCCAACTTGTCTTACCTTCCTCGAAATTGTCCTCATCAATCTAATTCCCTCATCACCAAAAAATGCTTTGAACTCTGACTTGTCGTACACTCCACCATTGTTAGATCTCAGGCATTTGATCTTCAAACCAGTCTGATTCTCAACTTCAGCCTTCCACTTCTTGAAAGTCGCAAACACATCTGACTTATGCTTCAAGAAGTAGACCCAAACTTTTCTGCTAAAGTCATCAATGAAGGTGACATAGAACCTGGATCCTCCTAGTGATGAAACTGGAGACGGCCCCCAAATATCTGTATGAACAATCTCTAACCGCACCTTCTTTGGTTGTCTCGGAGTCTTTGTAAAGCTAACTCGTTTTTGTTTTCCCATAATACATCTCTCACAAAGACCCATGTCAACTGATTTTAGACCTTCTAATTCTCCTTTTTTGCAACCAACATCTTCATTCCCTTAGCACTCATGTGTCCAAGTCTGTTGTGCCACAAACATGAACCAGAACCACCCTCAACAACAACGACCATATTTATGCACCCTGAAGTGGTGTACTAGGTTCTAATTTTTGTGCCACGAGCAACAATCATAGTCCCCTTCACAATCTTCCATGAACCATTGCCAAACTGTATTGTGTAGCTCGTGCTATCCAACTGACCAATAGAGAGTAAATTTTTCTTTAGTTCGGGAACATATCTGACATCTTCTAATGTCCAATGGTTTTCGGATGGGGTCTTAATGCAAATATCCCCTTTTCCTTCAACCTTCAAGGGCTTGTTGTCTGAAAGGTACACTTTTCCAAAATATGCAGATTTGAAATTTTGGAACAGTTCCTTGCTCGGACAAGAATGAAAAGATGCACCAGAATCCAGAATCCAGGATTCAACCGGGTTGTCCACGCTCAGAATTAGAGCATCCCCAATGTCTTCCGCTTAATTTATAGAATCAGTATCATCTGCAGATTTCTTATTCTGCTTCTTCTTTGGGTTTGTGCAACTTGACTGATAGTGCCCTTTCTCTCCACAATTCAAACAAACCACATTGGGTCTGTTCGGAGAGTTTCCAGGATTCTTTGATTTTGATCGGCCATGTTGATGTTGGCCTTTCGACTTGTTTCTCCCCCTTCCGTCAACGCTAAGAGCACTGCCCGATGAATCTCCCACTTCTCGTTTGCAAATACTTTCACTGAGAACAACATCACGGATTTCATCAAACTTCAGTTTCTCAGACCCACGGGAACTGCTAATCGCAGCAACAACAGTATCCCAAGACTCGGGCAAAGATGACATCAAAATCAACGCCTTAATCTCATCCTTAAAGTTAATCTCCACTTAACACAGTTGACTCACCATCATATTGAACTCGTTTATGTGATCCGCTACAGATCCAGTCTCAGACATCTGAAAATTGAATAACCTACACGTCAAATATACCTTGTTTATCGTCGATGTTTTTTCATACATATTTGATAGCGCCTTCAATAGATTTGTTGTGGTCTTCTCCTTTGCGATGTTGAAAGCTACGTTCCTAGACAAAGTCAACCGGATCAGCCCCAACGCCTGGCGATCCTTGAGTTTCTATACATCCTCTGCCATGGCTTCAGGCTTCTCCCCAGTCAAGGATACGTGAAGATCTTTCTGATAAAGATAATCTTTGATCTTCATCTTCCAGAAACTGATGTCAGATCCATCAAACTTCTCGATTCCAAGCTTCGAACTATCCATCTTCAGTAATCGTATTGAATCGCGTGTGCTTTGATACCAGTTGTTAGGATTGATTACAACAACACTTCTAGATTTCGAAGAACAATTCAAGAATCAAGACAGTTTTAGTATAATTTAGAGAGAGAAAGCAGTTTTGTGGTAACACCTTGTGGGGTAACCTCCACGGTGATGCAATATTTATATTAATAAAATAACATTGTTACAGAATACACGTAGAATAATAAAAATAGGACAGCCTAAAATAGGTTGAACGGCGAGATTGTTAATATATAAAAAGAACATTTACATATTTATCAGGTTCCACATCCCAACAGCTTTCTCTGCCAACACCAAAAGAACAACCACAGTCTTCAGGTTTTCACAACCATGTAACAAAAAGCATCGAGTAATTACATGTTCTTTCTTGAAGTTTATGTTTCTTGTTTTCCTTTTTATGGTTGCACTTCTTCAAAAGTTATGCATGGATGCTTGTTGTTATAGGTACTGTTGATGTCACTTGGTGGATCCCTGTGTTTCTTTTGTACTTTAAGGGTTGTTTTTCTTGCTAAATTTAAAATAGACTTTAAGTTGATGAGAGCCATAGACAGAAAGTATTAGAATGAAACAAGAGGGATGAAGTTGAATGGATGATAAGGATCATATGTCCTACCACACTAGTTTGGAGTAGATGCATAGTTGTTTTATGTCGTTAATCCAAAGACAATGAGATAATCCACATCTTTGAGTTAAGTTTTTACCAGTTTATGACAATAAAATGTAATGCCTTTTCAGGATCCCAAAAACTCGATTAGGTTCAATTTGGCAAGGTCACCTCATCTGATGCAAGAAGTGAGGATGAGATGGTCAGGTATGTGTAGAGGAGAAGCACAAAGGTCCTAGTTTAGGAGGTCTGTAAGGTTGTCCATTTTGGGGCTGCGGAGGGGAAGAGTTAGATCTAAGAAGTATTGGGATAAGGTGATTAAGTAGGATATGACAAGGTAGGGGTAAGGTCTACGTACACCCTTTCCTCCCCAAACCCTATCTGTGGGATTCATTGGGTTTGATATTGTTAAGTCTTCAACTTATTTTTGGTTATTTGTTCAGTTGGAACTAATGAGAGTAATAGGGACTTCCAAGAATTATGTTAGGTATCAAAGAAAATCAATTATGTCTTCTAAAGGGAGATGAGCAAAAAGGTCGGGTATCATTGTTGGAAGAAAAGGGCTGGGATTGCACTCAAGAGACTTGGAAATGTCAAGTCAATGCAAAACCTTTCTCAGCTAGTGGTAACTTGTTTTATCCTTCTCATTTGAGACAAAACAATTTTGCTCTTTCTCTCATATACACAATGATCTTAACTGTCATTGTTGGAAGAAAAGGGCTGGGATTGCACTCAAGAGACTTGGAAATGTCAAGTCAATGCAAAACCTTTCTCAGCTAGTGGTAACTTGTTTTATCCTTCTCATTTGAGACAAAACAATTTTGCTCTTTCTCTCACATACACAATGATCTTAACTGTTCCTGTATTCTAACCAAAAGCAACTGTATCAGATATAGCTTGTGTGAAATACATATGTTTATTTCAAGAAAAAATTGGCTTTTGTAATGTCTTATGCTACTATTGCATATCTTCTGGGTAACTTGTCCCATTTGAATTTCAATCTGTGGTGGCGGAGGGCGAACTATGATGGCCAGTATCTTCTTGCCAACAACTTACCTAGGCCAGTTATTAATGTCCTTTGTGTTGGTGAACATATAAACTTCCATTTTGTGGTGGAATGTCTTATTCATTGTTTTATCCATTGGAGCTCCTTTCCCCCTCGCCTAGCAAGGTGTGACAATTGTCTTTTTAGAACACCCTGCAGAGCATTAATTAGGTCCACAATGTAATGAGCATATGCTTTAGCATAACAACTCTTAACTACCTTTAGGGGTTTAACTACCTTTAGGGGTTATATGTTAGGTTGAATTGTGTTGGACTACCTCCTTTGCTACGTATGTGGATATTACATTAACCCAGCTCTTTGACCTGTACAAGTTTGTATAATAGAGTAATGTTAGGTCTATGAAGAAACTTTAATTTTTTTTATTTTTAACTAGTGTACTTTTGCTTGGTTCTTGTACTATTAACTTTCAATTTGTTGTGTCCGGAAGTAATAAAACCCTTCTATTTTGCCTTGTTTGGTGCATTTGTCAGCATGAAACAGGCTTGTGCAAAAATTTGTTGCAAGAATATGCTCATAAGATGAATTTTGCAATGCCACGATATGAATGGCAGAGGTATGAGACAGAAAGTAAAATGATAACATTTTCATGTACTGTTGACATCAGACAAATGGAATATACTGGAGCGGCAAAGAAAAAAAGGAGAGAACAAAGCAGCTCAAACTGCATTGTTGGCCATTCAGTCTAGTCGTCCGGCGGCTTATATTCTAGATACACTGTCGTTCCAGTGACCAAAATAAGACAAATGTGTTAACTATGAAAACCAATATTTACTTTTACCTAGTAGCATGTGGTAATAAGGGGATTAAATTATCTGAGCTGCTACAGTATGTTAGGCAAGTAGTGAAGTGTCTTGATTAAAAAAACCTGTCATATGCTGCAAAGTAATTATAGGCACGCCTGAGTACGGCTTGTTGTAGGCGAACCTGGTAGTAGTGAGATGTGCTAGGTCCATTTTCTCTAAATCGTCATATAGTTGAACTATTTTTGCATGATGGTTAACATTTCTATGACTAGTGCCAGCATATGACATCAAGGTATCATGGGCCACCAGCACTTTGGCAAGTGTCAGCTTCCCAATTTTACTGAAACAGACAAAGAAATAATAAGAGAGGACATGATGGAAATACAACTGTCGTAGATGAACCACTCAGCGTGTAAACAAATTTCCTACTAGTTCATTGTCGGTAAAAACTCCCTACAGAGTGATATCTCATTATTCATGGTCGTAACATCCCACTGATAGTCTACTACTGTTTCATCAATCTTGGTTCTTTCTAGATGGAACAAGTTAACCAAAACTGACTCAAGAACTGTGCATCATGAGTGCAGAAACTTTCATCACTCCAAGAGATCTTCCCTTCAATTTTCAAAGAAATTTTTACACAAATAACAACTTTCACCCCCAAAATTACACTTTAAAATTTATTTATCAAAATACCAAAAAAAAAACACTCTTTTTCATTTTCCAACACTATTATATCATACCACACACCACAATAATCACACTCAAAACACTCTCTCTCCTAAATTTGTAAATAAAGTTGGTATTTTATATGGTATTTTTCAATGATTCGGTAGGGGCATGCAATTTTTATCCAAAAACTTGGTATTTTTGAAAACTCCCCATTTTCAAATCAACATGTTCTAAATGATGAGGTGGTACAGACACTGAAAAATTCAATATGAGAGTGAATGTGCATGTTCCTCGGGAAAATTAAGGTCCATCTCCTGAGAGTGATCTCCAAACAAGTTCATTAATCGGAATATTTTCACATTCAATTACTATGTAGATTAGCATATATTCTTAAAATCTCTGCTGAAATAGAGAATGAGTGGAAGTATTCTAGTATTAGTCTGAAGCCTGGTAAAAGGTGATAAAGAGCAATCTCCAAATGATCCATCCACGGATAATGAAAGATTACAGCCATGTGGTGGCCATGAAAAACAAACAATGTCTCTTGTTTAACTGTCTGATCAAGAAGCCACAGATGATAAAACCGACCACCTTGATGATCTGGATCTGTTAAAAGAGCATGGCGCACAAATTCATACTCTTCTGTAAATACCTTGTCTTTGGGAGAATACCCTTCTGCAAATGAGAAAGAAGAATATTGTATACAAGTCAGTATGGGGAGATGAACCTTTGGAAGAGATAAGAGATGCGGCATTGTAGAATATAGGTCAGGATGAGATAGCGCTTTAATGCATTCTCTACCTAATTAATATGCAAAGCTTTAGCAGAATGAAACCACAAGAAAATAATTACAGATGATAACAAAAGCACAATGTTATCAAAGGCGAACAATGCAAAAAAAAAAAAAAAACTCTAAGATTCGTTGGGGTTTCATGCCAAAAGCAAATATTGTGTTAATGAAGAGATGCAAATAGAGAAAAAAATATAAATATATGTGTGTAGTTCAAGGCTATTAAGTATAAGCACGAATAACAAATATATGGACAACGAAAATGAAAAAGAAATTACGATAAAGGGAAATATCAATTGTTGAATGTTGCCACTTCATCTTTACACTCAATGACAAGGAAAAGTACGCCTAAGTTGCATAGAATCTTGACTTTCAATGCCGCACCTGTGTTAGATTTTTCAAAAATACACGATTTTTGGTGAATGCGACATGCACCCGCCGACAATTTTGAAGAGTCCGAGCAACATATCTCAGCACATGGATGACGACACTAGAGCTCTAACACGTTTTGCACATTGCTTTAGAAGTTAATCGTGCCTTTGACAACACAGAGCATTATAACATATAAGTTAAAACATACCTGAAGTTTCATTATCCATTGGACGTAGGTCCATCGGGTAGAAGATTCAAAGTTGAGGTACAAATCTTCTATAGCTATTCTGCGCTATTAGAGGCCCAATCCTTCATACTCACTCAGATAAAGAGCCACATCAGGTTTTGTCTACAACTTTAGCATTGTTATTCAACACAGGTTTTACACTTCTATGTAACAACATATAACATCATTCATAACAAGAGGAAATATGTCAAAAACTAAACTAGAATTTATTTGGGTTTAAGCACAGGATTTAGCAGAAAAGGCAAATGTGTGGGGACAGAAAAAAGGAAAAGAAAAAGCAGGTCCCTTTTAAGATTAGAAAATTGAGCATCCCTTTCTTTTCCCACAAGACCTCCCTTTAACAAATACTAATAGATGAATCCTCAATGCTTAATCCAACCCATTTGGAAAGATCTTATTTTTATTCAAAAAAACAACTTAACAATCTGAGTTCTTCATCAAGAATTGACTTAACAAACTCCTCATTTAAAAGTTTTCTGTAATTCCAAGCAGCTCCAAGCAGCATAAAAGACTCAGGATTTGACACTAACAATTTTGCACTTACATCTAAGGCTTCCTTTATATATCTTAAACAACCCCACGAGCAAATAAGCAACCAACATAAAAAATTGATCTTCTTGAAACATGACGGGATGATCAATGAAAATTCACTTAAATGATATGATTATATAGCTGAGATCTTTATTATTAATTATATTTTTTTGAACTCAAATTTTGAAAATTAAAAAAAAAATCTTTTTATTAATGTTTTCTCATTTATAGGTTCTTACTCACATGAATATAAGTAAGTGCCTCAGTAAATATAATATATTAAATGTGCAACAAAAATTTCAAAAGTATATAAAATTTATTGTAATTTCACCCTTGTATAATATTCTTTTTCCTCTTTCAAGTCCACTATGGTTGATACTCTAAAAGAATTTCACATATCTTTTTTTTTCCTCTAGTTTGAAATCTTTAAATTTACAGTCATGTGAGTTTTTCAACTTTTTCTTTGTATCAGTTCTCTTTCTATTGTATACATAAAAGAATTAGAAAAAAAAAATTACAACACTTTTGTTTTTTCTTCATTCTTTTCTCAAATATTTTTTCTCGGCAGAATAAGGAGTGACAGTAAGAATTCATAAAATGAAAAGAGAAAATGTACTTGTTTCGTGTGCAAGTGATTCAATTTTTTTTAGGTTCCTTCTGAAGTTTTTTTTTATCAAGAACTTGTAAATTACAAAGCTTCTTTAAATTTTCTTGATGAGGCTCGCTATATGAAAGAAAGTTTTGTAAAATCTTAAGTTCTCTTTGATTTTTAAATGACTTTTGGATTTTTTTTTTGAAAAAGCATGACACTTTACCTTCTTGATCAATTATTCTTTTTGAAAGTAATTATGGTATGTAGATCAACAACAACAACATACCTAGTGAAATTCCACAAGTGGGGTCTGGGAAGGGTAAAATATACGCAGACCTTACCACTACCTTAAAGGTAGAGAGGTTGTTTCCTAGGAACTCTCGTCTCAAAAAACCTAGAATAAACTAGATATGGAGAAAAAAGGAAAAGGAAAAGAAAAGGAGAAAAGGAAGAACGCCTGATAACGAAAAATACATGATAGTATGTAAATACGATAAAAATAACATATATAAGATGGATAAAGGCAACACAGGATATAAAGACACGACTAATACTACTACCTTACTATACCCCAAGGCCAGACATAAACCTATCCCTACTAACCTATTAGTTCACTACTCTAATTCGCGACCTAGACTCCTTTTCATCAAAGGTTGTGTCCTAGGTGAAATCAAGTTTTGTCATATCTTGTTTGATCAACTCCCCCAATACTTCTTTGGTCTACCTCTACTTTTCCGTATAATCCCTAAATCCAACTCTCATACCTCCTAGTAGGAGCATTGGTACTTCTTCACTGCACATGTCCAAACCATCGCAGTCGCACTTCCATCATCTTATCAACCATAAGGGCCACCTCTAACTTCGCACGAATAGTCTCATTCCTAATCTTATTACTCCAAGTATCTCCACACATCTATATCGACATGTTCATCTCAACGACCTGCATCTTCTGAACATGTGAGATTTTAGTTAGTCAACACTCTGTTCCATATAACAAAGATGGCCTAACCACCATTCTATAAAAATTACCTTTAAAGTTAGGTGGTATCGTCTTATCACACAGTACTATAGAGGCAAACCTCTATTTCATCCATGCTGCCCCAATACAATATGTGACATCATCATCAATATCGTCCACTATTTTGAATAATGGACCCAAGATATTTAAAGCTATCTCTCTTGGAAATAGGTTGAGTGGCAAGCCTCAAATCAATGTCTATTTCATCCCTTAGCAACACTGAATTTACACTCCAAGTTGTAACGCCCGGTAAAATTACCAAAATACCCCTAGAGTGAGGGTATGCGCGTAACGCATCTTCCGAAGCTCGTATGGCAAATCCGAGACCGAATTTGGAATCAGGATGAAAAATTGAGTGGGAAAGTGGTCTCGGTCGATTTTTAGAGCGACCCAATCGAAAGATAAATTTTCGGTCCAAATTAGAAAATAGTGACGGTCCGCGACAGAGGCGCGTTGTGGACCTGTCGCGGAGAAGCACTTGTGCGTTTTCCAAAATTTTCAACGGGATGGAGAAAACTCGTTCAAAACTACTTTTCCAAAAATGCACAGTTCACGATAGTTCCGTGTCGCGAACCGTGTATTTTTCGAACTGGAAATTTCTAACTTATTTCGAGGGGCATTCTGGTCAATCCCTAACCCCTCCTAAACACTGATACATGGCTAGTAAGGTCGTTTCAACACGAAAAGAATCTAAAACCTCTATTCTAAGTCCTATTCTAAAAATCTAACAAGGTTAGGGATTGAGAAGGGGAGAGAAGGACTTGGGGTGAGACATTCGAGAAGAGATCCTCGACATCACCCAGTTGAATAGTTGCACCACAAGTATGTAAGGCTAAACTAAAACATGGGATTGTTCTCTCATGTGCCCCATAGAGGTCATAGATGAGTTGATGATTGAAGAGTCTACATGCATGGTTATTTTTGATGATTTTTCTTGAAAATTATATTTGAAATTACATGTTTTCCATGTTGATGATCATCATACAAATTGTTTCCTTAAATTGAATATTTTCATGAGAACTTACATAACCCTATATGACTATTTTTAAAGGCATGCATAATGAACTTGAGAGAATAATGATTTTAGAGCCTTGTGATTGTGGTTGTTGATTGTGATTGTGGTTATGATGAGAGAATGATGATGAGTTGATATAGTTCAATTGTCTTATGAGTCTTTATAAATAAACTCTACCGATGTGTCTATTCACTTGATACCTAATGATTGTTCTAAATCTTATATCATTGATAAGATTGATTGACAAGAGGGTTAAAGTCCCTATGAGATTGATTGATGAGAGGGTTAAAGTCCCTATGAGCTTGATTGATGATAGAGTTAGATTCCCTATGAGATACCGATCATTGACGGGATTGAAGTCCCTATGATATTGGTTGAGATGGAGGTTTTATGAGCATTGAGTAGGAAGGAGTATCGAGCACCGAAATGAGTAAAGAGTAAGTCCCACTTGAACTCATTAACTATGTTTCCATACGTAGATGAGGCTTGGAACCATCACATATATTGTGGTTCCCTCTTGATTAGAAGTCCCTACAACAATAGAGGACTTATTAACGACTGACTCCATATTGGGTGAGCTGATATGGTTTCGATTCGTTCCCTACCTGGCAAGTTTGGAACGGCTGTGGCAACATCAGCGTGACTGTTGTACATTCATTGGTTCATAAGTGATTGTTGTCGGTTAAGAGAAACTCCCATAAATTTCTATCCTTACTCCGAGTCTAGATGAGATGAGATGAGATGTGATGAGATGAGAGGAGGTGAGCTCCTTTGAGATAATTGATGAGTTCTTCTGAGTTATCGATAGGTCACTTGTCTACTCCTTATCCTGCATAGGCAGACATTTGACTAATGATGTGATTTGATGTATATTTCTGAGCTGATGTTGTTTCTATATAATTCTACCGGTTTCTGTTTCACTCAGCTATTTTACATACCAGTACATTCCAAGTACTGATGTCCACTTTGGACTGCATCATTTTATGATGTAGAGGTAGGTACTAGGGATCGTCGATAGGCGCTTCGTTGAGGATTCGAGATTTCAGCTGATTGGTGAGCCTCCCCTACTCCGGAGGATTCACACTTTCATTTCATCATGCTTTAGAGTTAGACTGGATTATTTCTTTTGTTTTGATTTGGGTAGCCATGGATCTGTTATTGGCACTACATGATTAGTGGTAGAGGCTTCATAGATGATGGTCGAGCATTTGGTGTTGAGATTGTGAGCTAGTTCTTTCTACTAGCCTTTATTTTATGTATGTATTTTCTTTGAGACTTATATATGTTCCTGCTATTCAGTAGAGTATTTGATTGAATGATGTGATGAAGCTAGGTTGTTCGCTTTGGGACTAGCAATAGTCTTCGAGTGCCGACCACGCCTAGGGTACCCTCCCGGGGCGTGACACACTTGGTATCAAAGCACAAAGTTCAAGTGTCCTAAGGAGTCTATGAAGCCGTGTCTAGTAGATTCTTGTTTATGGGTATATTGCCGACCACATTTCATAAGCAGGGGGCTATGAGACATTATGAATGGTTACACTTCTTTCTTATTACAATTCGTGTGATAGAGTTAAACTCTATGAAAAATATCTTCTAATTCGTGCTCTACACGTGCAGAATCGATGATATGCCTCCCAGAAGGCTGTCAGAGGAAGGGGACGTCCTGCCAGGCGAGCTTTTAACCTACCTGAACCCCAAGAACTTGAGGGGCCCGTGGATCCAGCTGCCCCTGTTGGACAACCCCCTCAAGATGAGGTCTCCAACGCCGAACTGCGCCAGGCTATTCAAACTTTAGCCTAGGCTGTCGCAGCACCTGTGGTGAGGCAAGGCGCAGGTGGAACAAGTCCTCATGACACCTCTAGGGTCCGGGAGTTTTTGAGGATTGGCCCGCCAGAGTTTACGGGGTCTGCATCCACTGAAGATCCTGAAGAATATGTGGAGGAACTTGAGAAGGTGTTCCAAGTAATGCATTTAGCTGATGCTGATAGGGTGGAACTGGCTGCCTACCAACTTAAGGGGGTGGCTAGGCTATGGTTCGACCAATGGAAGAAAGTCAGGGAGGATGATGCTTCATATGTGACTTGGGCAGTGTTTGAGGAGGCCTTCTTGGGACGCTTCTTCCCAAGAGAGAAAAGAGAAGCTAAGGTGAGGGAGTTTCTGGACCTAAAACAGTGCTCTATGACCGTGCTAGAGTATGGCCAGAAGTTCACTCAATTATCTCGCTATGCTCCGGACATGGTTACCGATATGAGGGGAAGGATGGGAATGTATGTAGATGGGTTGAATCGAGGACCCAAGAGAGATGGGAGAGGAGCCATACTGGTGAGTGACATAGACATCGGGCGACTGATGACGTTTGTGCAACACGCCAATGAGGAGAGACAACATGACCGGAAAGAATTCAAGCGCAAGAAGGCAAAGACCTCCAGCCATGAGGTTAGGAGGAAAGGAAATAGCAATCGCTTTCCAGCACCATCATCTGCTAGTGCCTAGGGGCGGGTACGATCAGAGATCTCAGAATGTGGGAAGCCATGGGCCTCGTTCGCATGCTAGTGTGGCCCAAGGTCCGCAGGGTAAGCCAGCATGTGGTACCTATGGCAAGCTGCACTTGGGGAGATGTCGTGGCGGAAATGACGTGTGCTACAAGTGTGGCCAAGCAGGCCACTACCAGAGAAATTGCCCAATGTAAGCTGACCTGGCTCAATCTTCCACCCCAGCCCCACCAGTCAGAGGGAACCAGAGGGCCACTCTGTCAGGTACAGGCAGGGCTACAAACCGCTTATATGCTATGGGGAGTCACCAAGATTAGGAAAATTTCGCAGACGTTGTGACGGGTATGATTTGAGTCTTTACTTTTGATTGTTATGTTTTAATAGATCCTGGTGCCACATTGTCGTTTGTGACTCCTTACGTGGCCAGTAAATTTGATAAAACTCCCTAGAGTCTTCTTGAACCCTTTGATGTTTCTACTCCGGTGGGTGAGCCTATTCGAGCTGAGAGAGTCTATAGAGCTTGTGTGGTGTCCATCCATCATAGGGACACCATTGTTGATTTGATCGAGTTAAGGATGGTTGACTTTGATTTGATCCTCGGCATGGATTGGCTTCACGTCTGTTATGCCTCTGTTGATTGTAGATCTGGAATAGTTAAGTTCTAATTTCCAAATGAACCAGTTCTAGAGTGGAAGGGTGACTCGGTGACACCTAGAGGGAGGTTTATCTCATATCTTAAAGCTCGGAAGTTAATTTCCAAAGGCTGTATTTATCACTTAGTGAGGGTGAAATCTGATGATGTTGAGTCCCCAACTCTTGAGTCAATTCCGACTGTCAATGTACTTCTAGAAGTCTTTCCTGACGACTTGCCCGGTGTCCCTCCTGGTAGGGAGATTGACTTTAGGATTGATGTTCTTCCAGATACCCATCCTATTTTGATTCCACCTTACAGGATGGCCCCAGCTGAGTTGAAAGAATTGAAAGAGCAACTAAAATATTTGCTAAAAAAGGGCTTCATTAGGCCAAGTGTTTCACCATGGGGTACCCCTGTTTTATTCGTGTGAAAGAAAGATGGGTCCCTCAGGATGTGTATTGATTATAGGCAACTGAACAAGGTCACGATAAAGAATAAATATCCTCTCCCAAGGATAGATGATTTGTTTGACCAACTTTAGGGAGCCTCATGTTTCTCTAAGATAGACCTCAGATCTGGCTACCATCAGCTGAAGGTGAGAGAGTGTGACATTCCAAAGATAGCCTTTAGGACTAGATATGGCCATTTTGAGTTCTTGGTCATGTCCTTCGGGTTGACGAATGCACCTGCCGCCTTTATGGATTTGATGAATAGAGTGTTCAAACCATATCTTTACTTGTTTGTGATAGTATTTATCGACAACATTCTGATATATTCAAGGAGTGAGGAGGAGCATGCTAATCACCTCAGAGTTGTCCTCCAAACTCTTAAGGACCATGAGTTGTATGCAAAGTTCTCCAAATGTGAGTTCTGGCTTAAATCAGCAGCCTTTTTAGGCCATGTTATTTCTGGTGAGGGTATTCATGTGGATGCTCAAAAGATTGAAGCGGTTAAGAACTGGACCCGACCAACCATTCCGATTGACATCAGGAGCTTCTTGGGGTTGGCGGGCTACTACCGCAGGTTTGTTGAGCGATTTTCTTCCCTATCTGCACCATTGACCAAATTGACTCAGAAAAAGGTCAAGTTCCAGCGGCCCGAAAAATGTGAGAAGAGTTTCCAAGAGTTGAAAACGAGGTTAACTATGGCACCAGTCCTAACCTTACCCAACCGGACCGAGGACTTTGTAATTTATTGTGATGCCTCAAGGGTTGGATTGGGATGCGTACTAATGCAAAGGGGGAAGGTGATAGCCTATGCTTCCAGGCAACGCAAGGTTCATGAGAGGAATTAACCAACCCATGACCTCGAGTTGGTAGCAGTAGTGTTCGCACTTAAAATCTGGCGCCACTACTTGCATGGAGTGCATGTGGATGTGTTCACTGACCACAAGAGCTTGCAGTACGTTTTTAGTCAGAAAGAGCTCAAGTTGCGACAAAGGAGATGGCTGGAATTTTCGAAAGATTATGACATGAGTATTCACTACCACCCAGGTAAAGCTAATGTTCTTGCTGATGCTCTTAGCAGGTTATCAAAGGGTAGCAGCCCACGTGGAGGAAGGAAAGAAGGAGTTAGCCAAGGACGTGAACCGGTTGGCTCGATTAGGAGTTCGACTCGAAGAAAACAATGAAGGAGGAGTCAATGTGAAGAACGGGTTTGCTTCCTCGTTAGTAATGGAAGTGAAGAAAAAGCAAGACCAAGACCCAGTCATACTTCAATTGAAGGAGGACGTCCATAGACAGAAGGTGATGGTCTTCTCCAAAGGGGGAGATGGAGTATTGAGATATCAAAGTAGATTGTGTGTTCCAAATGTTGATGGTGTTCGGAATAGGATCATGGCGGAGGCCTATAACACTAGATATTCCATTCATTCTGGCTCCACCAAAATGTACCACGACTTAAGGGAAGTCTATTGGTGGAATGGGATGAAGAGCGACATTGCAAAATTCGTTTCAAAATGCCCAAACTGCCAACAAGTGAAGGTTGAACATCAAAGGCCATGTGGATTGGCTCAGAACTTTGAGATTCCGGAGTGGAAGTGGGAGATGATCAATATAGACTTTGTCACTGGTCTGCCAAGGTCTCGAGTGAAACATGATTCGATATGGGTAATCGTGGATAGAATGACTAAATCGGCTCACTTTCTGGCAATTAAGACAACCAACACTGCAGAAGAGTATGCCAAGTTATACATTCAGGAGATTGTGAGGTTGCATGGAGTTCCCTTGTCCATCATCTCGGATAGAGGAGCCCAATTTACCTCCCAGATCTGGAGATCGTTCCAGAAAGGCTTGGGTAGTAAGGTGAACCTGAGCACAACCTTTCATCCCCAGACAGATGGTCAGGCAGAGCGTACAATTCAAACGCTTGAGGACATGTTGAGGGCTTGTGTCCTTGACTTCAAGGGGAATTGGGATGATCACCTACAAATGATTGAATTTGCATACAACAATAGTTATCATGCGAGCATTCAGATGGCTTTGTATGAAGCCTTGTATGGGAGGAGATGTAGATCACCAATTGGGTGGTTTGAGGTTGGAGAAGCTGAACTGATTGGGCCTGATCTTGTTCACCAGTCAATGGAGAAGGTCAAGATCATTAGAGAAAGGTTAAAGACTGCCAGAGTCGCCAAAAGTCTTACACCAACGTAAGGAGAAGATACTTAGAGTTTGAGATAGATGATTGGGTATATTTGAAAGTATCACCTATGAAGGGTGTCCTAAGGTTCGGGAAGAAAGGAAAGCTAAGTCCGCGTTATGTTGGACCCTATAAGATCGTAAAGAGGATTGGGAAGGTTGCTTACGAGTTGGAGTTGCCTTCCGAGCTAGATGGAGTCCATCCAGTATTCCATGTATCGATGCTGAAGAAATACTTGGGAGATCCCACCTTGGTGATCCCTGTTGATAGCATTGGGGTAAACGATAACCTATCTTACGAAGAGGTCCCGGTTCAAATCCTTGATCGTCAGATTCACAAGTTGAGGAACAAAGAGATAGCCTCAGTTAAAGTCCTATGGAGGAATCAGTTCGTTGAAGAAGCCACATGGGAGGCTGAGGAGGAGATGAAAGCAAAATATCCGCACCTATTCGTGCGAACTGATGATGAAGATATTGAATGTAAAAATCCTTACTCTTCACTAAGATGATTGTTCTATTTTTTTTAGTGACGTACTATTATTAAGTCGAGAAGTGATTGATTGAATTAGGTATGGAAATGTGCCTTGAGTCTATTCGTGCCTTGATCCCCATCTCTACTCATCATTCGAGGACGAATGATCCCAAGGGGGAGATGATGTAACGCCCGATAAAATTACCAAAATACCCCTAGAGTGAGGGTATGCATGTAACGCATCTTCCGAAGCTCATATGGAAAATCCGAGACCAGATTTGGAATCAGCATGAAAAACTGAGTGGGAAAGTGGTCTCGGGAAATTTTTAGAGCGACCCGATCGAAAGATAAATTTTCGATCCAAATCAGAAAAACAGAGATGGTCCACGACAGAGGCGTGTTGTGGACCTGTCGCGGAGAAGCACTTGTGTGTTTTCTAAAATTTTCGACGGGATGGAAAAAACTCGTTCAAAACTACTTTTCTAAAAATGCACAGTTCGCGAAAGGTCTGCGTCGCGGACCATGTATTTTTTGAACTGGAAATTTCTAACATATTTCGAGGGGCATTCCGGTCAATCCCTAACCCCTCCTAAACACTGATACACAGCTAGTAAGGTCGTTTCAACATGAAAAGAACCTAAAACCTCTATTCTAAGTCCTATTCTAAAAATCTAACAAGGCTAGGGCTTGAGAAGCGCTTCGGGTGAGACATTCGAGAAGAGATCCTCAACATCACCCAGTTAAACAGCTGCATCACAAGTATGTAAGGCTAAACTAAAACATGGGATTGTTCTTTCATGTGCCCCATAGAGGTCATAGATGAGTTGATGATTGAAGAGTTTACATGCATGATTTTTTTTGATGATTTTTCTTGAAAATTATATTTGAAATTACATGTTTTCCATGTTGATGATCATCATACAAATTGTTTCCTTAAATTGAATATTTTCATGAGAACTTACATAACCCAATATGACTATTTTGAAAGGCATGCATAATGAACTTGAGAGAATGATGATTCTAGAGCCTTGAGTTAGGATTGTGATTGTTGATTGTGATTGTGGTTGTGATGAGAGAATGATGATGAGTTGATAGAGTTCAATTGTCTTATGAGTCTCTATAAATAAACTCTATCGATGTGTCTATTCACTTGATACCTAATGATTGTTCTAAATCTTATATCATTGATGAGATTGACTGACGAGAGGGTTAAAGTCCCTATGAGATTGATTGATGAGAGGGTTAAAGTCCCCATGAGCTTGATAGATGATAGGGTTAGATTCCCTATGAGATACCGATCATTGACGGGGTTGAAGTCCCTATGAGATTGGTTGAGATGGAGGTTTTATGAGCATTGCATCGGGAGGAGTATCAAGCACTGAAATGAGTAAAAAGTGAGTCCCACTTGAACTCATTAACTACGTCGCCATACGTAGATGAGGCTTGGAACCATAACATATATCGTGGTTCCCTCTTGATTAGAAGTCCCTGAAACAATAGAGGACATATTGATGACTGACTCCATATTGGGTGAGCTGATATGGTTTTGATTCGTTCCCTACCTGGCAAGTTTGGAATGGCTGTGGCAACATCAGCGTGACTATTCTGCATTCACTAGCTCATAAGTGATTGTTGTCAGTTAAGAGAAACTCCCATAAATTTCTTGCCTTACTCCGAGTCTAGATGAGATGAGATGAGATGTGATAAGATGAGAGGAGGTGAGCTCTTTTGAGACGAGTCTGAGACGATTGATGAGTTCTGAGTTATTGATAGGTCACTTGTCTACTCCTTATTCCTGCAAAGGCAGACATTTGACTAATGATGTGATTTGATGTATATTTTTAAGCTGATGTTGTTTCTATATAATTCTACCGGTTTCTGTTTCACTCAGCTATTTTACATACCAGTATATTCCAAGTATTAATGTGCACTTTGGACTGCATCGTTTTATGATGCAGAGGCAGGTACTAGGGATCGTCGATAGGCGCTTTGTTGAGGATTCGAGATTTCAGCTGATTGGTGAGCCTCCCCTACTCCGGAGGATTCACTCTTTTATTTCATCATGCTTTAGAGTTAGACTGGATTACTTCTTTTGTTTTGATTTGGGTAGCCATGGATTTGTCATTGGCACCACATGATTAGTGATAGAGGCTTCATAGACGATGGTCGAGCATTTGCTGTTGAGATTGTGAGCTAGTTCCTTCTACTAGCCTTTATTTTATATATGTATTTTCTTTGAGACTTATATATGTTCCTGCTATTCAGTAGAGTATTTGATTGAATGATGTGATGAAGCTAGGTGGTTCGCTTGGGGACTAGCAATAGTTTTCGAGTGCCGGCCACGCCTAGGGTACCCTCGCGGGGTGTGACACAAGTATTCTATTTTGGTTCTATTTAGATTGAACCCTTTGGATTCCAAAGTCTATCTCTAAACCTCCAATCTGTCATTAACTTTAGTTCGAGTCTCATCAATTAGTATTATATCATCTGCAAATAGCTTACACCATGAACCTCCTCCTGAATAAACCGTGTCAGCTCATCTATCACCAAGGCAAACCGAAAAGGGCTCAACAAAAATCCTTGATAAAGTCCCATCTTGACAGAAAATACTCTGAGTTTCCTCACACCATTCTTACTCGAGTTTTGGCTCTGTCATACATGTCCTTTATAACCTTAATATACACCATTGGAATGCCTTTCACCTTTAGACACCTCTATAGGACATCCCTCAAAACTTTGTCATAGGCCTTCTCGAGATCAATGAACACCATATGAAGGTCCTTCTTTATTTCCCTTTATTTCTCCACTAATCCCCGAACAAGATGAATTGCTTTAATAATTTCCACCCCGACATGAATCTGAACTGATTTTTAAAATAGACACTCCTTTTCTCACCCTCATCTCCACCACTCTCTCCTAGACCTTTATAGTGTGGCTTAACAGCTTGATACCCCTGTAATTATTATAGTTTTTAATATCACCCTTGTTTTTGTACAGTGGAACCATTACACTCCTCTTCCATTTATCGAGCATCTTGGCAGTTTCATAATAGCATTGAACAGTCTAGTCAACCACTGTATACCATCCTTTACCATGTTCTTCCAAAAATCTACCGAAATCTTATCGGGTCCGATTGCCCTCCCTCTCTTCATCCCCCTAATAACACGTCTAACCTTCTCAACTCTGAACTGCCTACAATAACCAAAATCTAGATGGCTATCGGGGTGTGCCAACTCACCTAGCTCAATAGCTCTATTTCCTGTTTCATTTAAGAGTCTATGAAAGTAGGCTTGCCACCTTAGCTTAATAGAAGTCTCATCCACCAACACCTCACCCTCCTCATCCATGATGCACTTCACTTGATCCAAGTCACAATCTTTCCTTTCTATCTCTCTTTAGCGAGCCTATACAATCTCTTATCCCTTTCTTTATCACTTAGCTCCATATACAGGCGGTCAAACGTTGTTGTCTTAGCACTTCTCACCGCCTTCTTCACTTCTGTCTTTGTCGTCTTATAGATCTCTTTAAGACTTTGCTTTTCATCCTCATCCCTACACTCCAACCACTTCATATAAGCAATTTTCTTAGCTTTCACTTTGCCTTGAACTTCATCATTCCACCACCAATCACCCGAACGTCCACCAAAGGTCCCTCTCGAAACCCCTAGTACCTCGGTAACTACTTTTCTAATGCAACCACTAGTAGTGTCCCACATATTGTTCACATCTCCGCTACTCCTACAAGCCTCTAAACTACTCAACTTCTCTTCCATCTCTCGAGAAAGGGCAGGAGTTAAGCCTCCCCATCTAATCCTTGGTTGGGCATAAATAACATTCTTCTTGTTTTCTCTCTTAATCTCTAAATCCATCACTAGAAGTCTATATTGAGTTGAAATGTTTTCACTTAGAATAACCTTGCAATTCTTACAAAGGTTTCTATTGCCCTTTCGGAGAAGTGAGTAATCAATCTGAGTCTTAGCTACTGTATTACGAAAGGTAATCAAGAGATTTTCCCTCTTGGGGAAACATGAGTTAGCAATAACTAACTCAAAGGCTTTGGAAAAATCCAAGATACATCCCATCTCCATTCCTCTCCCCAAAACCAAAGCCTCAATGAACATCTTGAAACCCGCAAGTGGTTTCCCTGATATGCTTTAAAGTCTCCCCTAATAAAGTTTTTTTCTGTCTTTGGTATGCATTTCACAACCTCATCCAACGTTTCCAAATGAGCCTCTTGACATCCTCATCTAGTCGTAGTTGAGGCGCACAAACACTAAGACATTCACTACATACCTACCAAACACAAGTTTAATAGACATCATCCTATCATTAATCCTTCTAACCTCAACCACGCAATCCCTAGGGTCCTCATCTACTAGGATACCTACATATTTCTGTCCCTAGAACCACCCAAGTACCATATTGTAAACCTATCTACGTCCCGTGCTTTGGTACCTACCCATCTGGTCTCCTGAACACAAGTTATATTAATTTGTTTCCGCTTAAGACTCTTCACTAGCTCTATGGATTTTCGTGTAAGTGATCCTATATTCCACGACCCTACACTTGACTTAAATAAGCCCGTGCCTCTCTTACCACCCCTAGCCCTTTCCTCCGAACCCAACCGACAACATGACCCTAATCCACTATTAGATCCTAACACCACTAAACTAAGAGCTAATAACTCAGTAAGCTACTAAATAAAGAAGATACAATCTAGAGAAAACCATACAACCCAATAATACAGAACAATGAAATATAAGGTAGACTACTAATCAAACAATCGGGTACAAAATCAAGACTAATAAGCGGGTAAAGGCAACACAATATGATACATAAGCTCACAAAATACAATAAATGGTAAATATAGAAATATATGATAAATTTAGGAATATATGGTAAAAGTCAGCGCAACAAGCAATAAACAAAACCACAAATATGTAAAGGGCAAGAAATAGAAGGCAAGTAAAAAGATATAACTGATTAAAATAAGAAATAACAAGAGATTGAAAGATATCACCTGGAGTTCTGGTCAAAATATTGTTGAATGTTGTTGGAAGTACTTGAAAATTTAAGTTGTAAATGTTGCGGAAAAACTTCGTCGGAATTTGATTCTTGCTGGACTAACTCATCGGGAATTCTCACCTGTATCTAAAAATTGTTAAGCATTGCTGGAAAGTACTGTAAATGAACTATAACCTCACCGGAGTATTTCACGGGAGAATCGCGCATCTTGAAAGATACTGACCGGAAATCCAAAAAACAATCCAAAAGGATCTATTGGTTGAGTAAGAGAGGATCTAAATTAGAGAATCATGCCTAGAAAAAAGTTTCACCAGGAAAGAAACCTTTGGCGGGAGAAAAGAGAAAAGGCAAATCCTCATCGGCAAACTTCAGAAAAGTCGCCAGAATCTACATAGTTCTGATTGGAATTTTTAAAGATCGCTAGAAAAGGTGACGGGTACGAAGAAACAAATTGATTCCATGAGTACGCCGAAGAGATATCAAAAAGGAAAGTAGCAACAGATAATGAGTTTTTGTTTGAACTGAAAAAATAGAGGAGCAAATGAACTTCGTTTTTTAAAAAATTTATAATAAAAAATTCCACATAACTTTATCAGCTCTATATCTGATTTGAGCCGTCAAAATCCTTCCTTCACCGGTACTGTAGAATAGCCCCGCTCGGCGGTGGTTGGTGGTGTAAAATGAGAAAGAGAGAGAGTTGAGAGAGAAAATAAAAAATAAAAATCAACCATGTTACATTTATTTAGATCCTCTCTTACTCAACCAACAGACCCTTTTGGATTTTTTTGGGATTTCCAGTCAGAAATCTTTCAAGATACGTGATTATCCAGTGAGGCACTCCGGTGAGGTTATAGTTCTTTTGCAGTACTTTCTAGTGAAGCTTAAAAAATTTCTAGATACAAGTGAGAATTTTCGGCGAGTTAGTCTGGCAAGAAGCAGATTTAGCCGAATATTTCTGGCCACATCTACAACTTCAATTTTCCAGTAATTCCAGCAACATTCAACAATTTTTTACCAGAACTCCAGGTAATATCTTCCAATCTCTTGTTATTTCTTATTTTAATGAATTGTATCATTTTACTTGCCTTCTATTTCTTGCCCTCAACATATTTGTGTTGTTGTTTCTTGCTTGTTGTGTTGACTTTTACCATATCTTCCTAGATTTATCATATATTTCTATATTTACCATTTATTATATTTTGTGAGCTTACATATCATATTGTGTTGCCTTTATCTTCTTATTCGTCTTGATTTTGTACCTGATTGTTTGATTAGTAGTATACCTTATATTTCATTGTTCTCTATTATTGGGTTGTATAGTTTTCTCTAGATTGTATCTTCTTGATCATAGCAGCTTAGTGAGTTATTAGCTCTTAGTTTAGTGGCATTAGGATCTAATGGTGGATTAGGGTCATATAATCATTGGGGCTAGAGGTAATGGGTAGGGGTGGTAAGAGAGGCACGAGCTTATTTAAATTGAGGGTAGGGTCGTGGAATAAAGGATCACTTACAGGAAAATCCATAGAGCTAGAGAGGAGTCTAAAGAGGAGACAAATTAATAAGGCGTGTGTTCAGGATACCAAATGGGTAGGTACCAAAGCTCGAGATGTAGACGGGTTTAAGTTATAGAATTGGGTGGTTCTACGGATACTAATGGAGTAGGTATCCTAGTAGATGAGGACCTTAGGGATTACATGGTTGAGGTTAGAAGGATTAATGATAGGATGATATCTATAAAACTTGTGGTTTGTAGGCATGTAGTGAATGTAGTTAGTGCCTATGCGCCTCAAGTGGGCCTAGATGAGGATGTCAAGAGGCTCTTTTGGGAAGAGTTGGATGAGGTTGTGAAAGGCATACTAAAGATAGAAAAATCTTCACTAGGGGAGACTTTAATGGGTATATCAGGGAAACCACTAGCGGGTTTAAAGATGTTCATGGAGGCTTTGGTTTTGGGGAGAGGAATGGAGGTGGGATGTTTCTCTTGGATTTTGCCAAAGCCTTTGAGTTAGTTGTTGCTAATGCATGTTTCCCGAAGAGAAAATCACTTGATTACCTTTCACAATATGGTACCTAAGACATATTGATTACTTACTTCTTCGAAAGGGCAATAGAAGCCTTTGTAAGAATCCCAATGTTATTGCGAGTGAAAACATTTTCGCTCAACATAGGCTTCTAGTGATAGAGTTTGAGATTAAAAGAGACATGAAGAAGAATGTTATTTATGCCTAATCAAGGATTAGATGGGGAGGCCTAACTCTTCCTCTTTCTCTAGATATGGAAGAAACATGGAGTAGTTTAGAGGCTTAGAGTAGTAGTCGAGATATGAACAATATGTGGGACACTATTGCTAGTTGCATTAAAAAAGTAGTTATCGAGGTACTAGAGGTTTTGAGAAGGACCTTTTGATGGACGTCAGGGTGATTGGTGGTGGAATGGCGAAGTTCAATGCAAAGTGAAAGCTAAGAAAATTGCTTATACAAAGTGGGTGGAGTATAGGGACGAGGATGAAAAGCAAAGCTAAGGAAGATTTATAAGATGACAAAGCATTTGAGCGCCTGTATGTGGAATGAAGTGATAAAGGTGGGGACAATATATCGTATAGGCTCGCTAAAGAGAGAGAAAGGAAAGCTCGTGACTTGGACAAAGTGAAGTGCATCAAGGATGAGGAGGGTGAGGTGTTAGTGGATGAGACTTCCGTTATGCTAAGGTGGCAAGCTTACTTTCATAGACTCTTAAATGAAAAGGGAGATAGAGCTATTAAGTTGGGTGAGTTGGCACACTCCGGTATTTATCAAGATGTTGGTTACTGCAGGCGGTTCAAAGTTGAGAAAGTTAGATGTACTATTAGTAGGATGACGAGAGGGAGGGCGATTGGACCCAATGAGATTTCGGTAGATTTTTGGAAGAACATGGTCAAGGATGGTATAGAGTGGTTGACTAGACTATTCAATGCTATTATGAAGACTGCCAAGATGCCCAATGAATGAAGGAGTACAATGGATCCATTGTACAAGAATAACAGTGATATTCAAAATGTAATAATTATATGGGTATCAAGTCGTTAAGCCACACTATCAAGATTAGGGAGAGAGTGGTGGAGATGAGGGTGAGAAAAGTAGTGTCTACTTCAGAGAATCAGTTCAGATTCATCTTGTAGCAATTATCTATTGAAGCAATTCATCTTGTTTGGATATTAGTGGAGAAATATAGGGGAAGAAAGAGGAACCTTTATATGGTATTCAATGATGTCGAAAAGGCCTATGACAAAGTGTCGAGGGATGTCCTATGGAGGTGTCTAGAGGTTAAAGGTATCCCAATGGTGTATATTAGGGTGATAAAGGGCATGTCTATGGAGAGAAAACTCGAGTAAGAATAGTAGGAGAAGACTAAATGTATTTTTCTGTTGAGATGGGACTTCATCGAGGATCTATGTTGAGCCCTTTTCTATTTTCCTAGGTTATGGATGAGCTGGCACATGTTCCATGGTGTATTCTATTTGTGGATGACATAGTGCAGATTGATGAGACTCAGGCTAAAGTTAATGATAGATTGGAGATTTGGAGACAGGATTTGAAATCCAAAGGGTTCAAACTGAGCAGGACCAAAACAGAATACTTGGAGTGTAAATTCAGTGTTGCGAGGGATGAAGTAGACATTGATGTGAGGCTTTCCACTTAACCAATTCCTAAGAGAGATAAGTTTAAATATCTTGGATCTATCGTTCAAAATAGTAGCAATATTGATGATGATATTAGACATTGTATTGGTGCAGCATGGATGAAATGGAGGCTTGCCTCTAGAGTACTATGTGATAATAATATACCACATAAACTTAAAGGTAAGTTATATAGAATGGCGGTTAGACCGTCTTTGTTGTATGGGGTAGAGTGTTGGCTAATAAAAAAATGCACATGTTCAGAAGATACAGGTCGTGGAGATGAGGATGCTGAGATAGATATGTGGACATACAAGGAGTGATAAGAGTGGGAATGAGACCATTCGTGAGAATTCAGAGGTGGCCCCAGTGACCGATAAAATGAGAGAAGTGCTACTGCGATGGTTTGGACATGTTGAAAGAAGAAGTACCGATGCTCTTGTTAGAAGATGCGAGAAGTTAGATTTAAGGGTTATACAGATAAGTAGAAGTACACCGAAGAAGTAATACAGGGCGGTGATCAGACAAGATATGGCAAAACTTGATCGCCGATGACATGACCTTAGATAGAAAGGAATGGAGGTCACGAATTGGAGTAGCAGGCTTGTAGGCTAGTAGGAATAGGTTTATGTCTAGCGTTGGGGTTTAGAAGGGGTAAAGTATTAGTCATGTTTTTATATCCTGTGTTGCCATTATTTGGCTAAATATATGTTATTTTATCGTATTTACAAACAATCATGTACTTTTTGTCATTAGTCGTTCTTCCTTTCCCTTTTTCTTTACCTTTTCCTTTTTTCTCCATATCTAGTTTATTCTGCTTATGGGTTTTTTGAGACGAGGGTTCCTAGGAAACAACCTCTCTACCTTTGAGGTAGTGTTAAGATATGCATACATTTTACCCTCCCCAGACCCCACTTGTTAGATTTCACTATATATGTTGTTGTTGTTGTTTTTGTTGTTTTTACTTTTTTTTATTGATTTGACGATTGAGTTTTTCTACAAAAGGAAAATAAGGACTTCAAATAAAATTCAATAAATATGTAAATTCATCTCTCTATTTTTTGTAAAAAGATATATGACAACATAACTTTTGGGGTTTTTATTTTATCACGATAAAAAATTAGCCATGAGTGGCACCTACACTTAACTACCTAGATGGGAGAACTAACGATACAAACCCCAACTTACATTAGTTGTTCAATTTATGAAGTACGATGATAATGCGAAAACTCAAACTTATAAAGAAAAAAAAATAACAAAAACCACTAAGTTTATTATATTGCATTTTCTCAAAAGTTAAAAGTTATCACATCAAAGACGTCTAGAATCTATATCCAAAAGAGGGAATCAAAAATGGGGGTGAATATAATGAATATTGTATACCCAACATCTCACCTGTGTTTTGACAATATAGAACTTCTGTCTTAAGATGGGTTGTTACATAACCCCCCACTATGGACTCAGCACCCTTGCTGAGGTTTGTCCCGCCATATGGGATTCGCTTAGACTCAACACTGAGGTTTACCCTGCCTTAACCTCTACGAATTTGCCTAAGCTAAGTAGCTCTGGCCTACATCGACAAGGCTGATATAGCAGTGGCTCTAAACTAATTGTAACAACCCAACCTGCTAAGATATTATCCGCTTTTGACCTAGGACCACTCAATTTTAAAATGCATCAATAGTAGATAAGACATGTGTAGTGGCCCATCCCCTTAGCTATATTTTTCGCTTTGGGCCTAAGTCTGACACTAGTAAGGCCTATTTATTTATATACTCAGCATCACTCCTATGAGTTTTTTATGTTGGACTTCTTATCTTAAGATAAGTTGTTACATACACTCCCTCTATGGACTCAACATGCTCGCTGAGATTTGCCCCACTGTATGGGATTCACCTAGACCTAGCGCTGAGGTTTGCCCTTTCTCATCGGGACTTTCATAAACTCAGTTGAACTCTAGGCCACACCGACAAGGTTGACACATGAGTAGCTCTGATATCATATGTAATGGCCCAGCCCACTAGTGATATTGTCCTTTTTGGGCCTAAGCCAACATGACTTTAAAATGTGTCACTAGTAAGTAAGGTCTATTTACTTATATACACAACATTTTTCCTATGTTTTGCCAATGTGGGACCTCTCATCTTTAGATGGGTTGTTACAACCTGTTTACTTATATACCCAGCATCTCTCTTGTGTTTTACCGATGTGGGCCTTCTATCAAAAGATGGATTGTTACAGATATGTACACATACGTTTAGCTGACTAGGAATAAAGAATTGAATAAACTAGGAATGTTTCCACCCAGTCCGACATCGCTACCCCTAATATATATATAGAACAATACGGAAAGAGTAAACACATACCTTCATATAAAGAAAGATAGTCAATATCAAATAGTGCAATGAGACGGTATGCAATGCGCTGCAGGGTGAAATCAAGGCCATCGCACAAACCGTGGTACACACCTCCTTCAAGCGAAGGCTCTAGTGGCTAAGGGGGTGAGGGGACCTCGAAAAATGAGTAAACAAAATAAAACTATCAAAAATATGTCACAAGTTTTTCATCCAACTATAACAAAATTAATTTTGGTAAACTTGCAAATAAAGCACAAAAATTCCACAATAGTAACAAAATCAGACTTTATTATCGGCATATAAGATATCAAAGTATTAATAGTGGCTCTTGGAGGAGGATTTATTTTGAAGGGACAAAATAAACTTTAGATTTCTCCATGAGAAATAATCATGTAGTTTAATTGCTTATTAGTTCTGCTACACAAATTTGTGTTCCAGTTGCTTTTCTTCATCCTCATCGTTCCTCTTTTGCTATTTGATTTTAATTTAGAATCACGTTGTTACATTGTTGCAGAAAAAAACCTTTACATAGTATATAGTTTAAATAGGAAAGAAATTAATATATAAAACCTAGTTGATTTTGAAGTTATATTTTTTCTATATATTTTAGAAGTTTAGTAAAAGAAATAACTCAATATTAAAATATTTATAAACTAAAAAAGATATTAACTAATGTTACAGAGGTTTTGTCATTCAATGTTAATACGGGCAAAACCAGGTTGCTACCATATTTAGGAGTCTCCTCTATGTTTAGGACTCATGTACAAGTATAAGATATTCAGAGAACTAAAGGAAACATACCAATGAATCTATACCCAGTACCAATCCTTAGTCATATACGAAGCGAGTGCTACCTAGTGAACCTGTTAACGCAACCAAAAGAAGGACTAAGTCAGCAAGAAGAAGAAGGAACCAAGGATAAATAGTCGGTAAACATCCTTAAATACTTACTTTTGATAGCTAATAGTGAAAGCAAGAATGCAATCAAGAAATGGATGTTGATTACCCAGAGAAGAAGAAATCAAAGAAAACAGTTTTCCCATGGAGGCAATATTTCAGATCGGGGAAGAGGAGAAGAAAGATAGATTAAGAAACCCTAGTCATAGGTTTGGATTTATAAACGGATATATGGGCCTTTTGTGGGCCTGGACTCTTTTTATGTGTTTAGCTTAGTTTTATTTTCAGATTTGGGCAATAGGTCTAAATAAGTGTGTAGATGATTTCTTATTAATAAAATCTCAATTTCATTTTAAAAAAATTATGTACATGTATTAATTAATATCAAATAAATATAATAAATATAATGAAGTAATAGTTGAAAAAAAAATAGTAAAAAATGATATTGTCTAAAAGAGTCTTTTGATGAAGGGTAAAAAGTTAAAACAACATTTATAAGGACATTCGTGCTTTTAATATAATATTAGTCATATGGCACGTGTGTTGCACGCACGTGTATATCAAGTGATGAAATATTACAAATTTATAAAGTAATATCAATAATAAATTTTAAGTAAATTAAGAATAAACTATACATAAGTTTTTATAAATGACAAATATGCTTGGTTACATGGTTATTTGTTTTTCAATGTCTTAATTATATTAACTCGTGAATTTCTAAATTTATTTTTATTTTTTGTTATTAAACTAAGATATGTTCTATGAAACAGTTATAATTTGGAGTTGATTTGAGTTAATCGAGTCTGACATTTTTTGGGTTTAGTTTTATCTTCTTCTTTTTTTTTTTGGTTTTTTGGTCTATTGGAATATTGTCTATCTTCATGTTTAAGGTGATCTTAAATATTTACACCTTCTTGAAGTAATGGTATTTTCATGTACTATGTAGTTAAAAACGTGAAGAAGCAAGACTGAGTATAAAAAATAAATGCAAAAAAAGATAGATGTTAACATTCATAGACCAAGAATTCTAATTAGAAGAACCTTTTATCGAGCTCGGGGCTTGTTTGCTTCATAAATATTAAAACATATTTGTAATCATGGACTTTTTCACATAAAGTTATAAAAGCACAACAAATGCATAAAAATTAAATTATTTCATGAAATCTACCAAAATAATTTGCAACTCACGCCAAGTTATTTGTATGATATAATTAACTCAGTCTTCTTTCGAGAAAATACTTTAAGATCAGTATATAAATACATACAAATTTAATAAAGAATATATATCTCTAATTAAATTGGGGGTAGAGGAGCATCACCTTGTGTTGTAGTTAGTACAATTACATAATTTAGCATTTGGAATGATATAAGTTGCGATATATACTATCCCAGACATCTTGTAATATGCAATAAATGATATTTTATTGATCTTTGGGCTTTTAAACCACTAAGATATGACAGTTTGTTTGAGAATGAGTTATACAAACCCAATATAAATTTGTTGGCCTAAAATCAGTATAAATTTAGCGGCCAGTTAAATTTATCAAGAATGGTAAGAAAATTCATGTTCTAAATTTAGCCTTGACGAAATTTGATTCATGCATGGTAGGAATCGCTCCCCAATAGGATTTTTTTAATACTCATGATTCGAACCCAACATCTCTAATTATGGGTAAAGTAATCACAATTTAAGTCGATTGTGATCAAATCTCTTTAGCCATTAAGCACAAGAATTATATTACGAGCTCAAAGTAACTCTCCCTATTCGATAAGGGAGAGTTGGAGATAAGAAATCTTAAGATACGCACCATAGCACGATACGAATCATGAAAAGTGAAACATTTCTTAAAACGCCTCGTAACCCCCACCCATAGATGTGGCCCACTTCACACCCATGAATAAGACTCTACTTAACGCGGTATGTTGGACTCCGAGGATCATTCATAAACCTAGTGCTCTGATACCATCTTTTTCACGACCGGACCTAGGGCCTAGAAGTGACACGGCGAATGAGAACCCAAGAGTCCCCAAACAAGCCTCAAAGTATCCAAATCTACATCATCGGTTCGGAAGCGCATTCAAATAGTAAACACATCGTTTTAAGGGATTCGAAAGTAGGACTCACGCTATGGGGTATCGAAGGGAAATGGATTTACATGGATTCACATAGCACATTGCACATAAGAACTAAGGGGTGGGTAAGTATGACTTACTCTATGGGGGCAATACGGGGGTTAGGATCTTCCACATTTCCATATCAAACATACATACATATCATAATTTCCATAATCAATCCATGATAGTCATATCCAATAGATAACTAAAATCATAAGCTTCAAATACAACACATAACATATAGAATCTATGAGAATCTACAAGATGTCCAACAATGCCTCTAATCATAAGATGGGACAGGGGTCCAGACATGTCCCGGGCTCACCCTCAATTAAGAAGATAAATAGAAAACAACATAGGTAGAAGGAAGGTGATTTGTCCTTGGAAGATAGGACTCACCACAATGTCAACTCTCCGAATTCGATCTACCCGTCAAGCGGTGGATGATCGTAACATACGGTCCCTATATGGTAAAATTATATAGGCGTAGAGTATGCGTTAGTATGTTTGAATGTACTAAGTATGCGGGCATGCAATGCATATGACTTATCAACCTGCATTTTAATGTTAGATGACAAGGGCACATAATATTAAAAAAAGCATATATCCAAGGAAGAAGTATACAATATGTCATGAAATTCGTGATGCATGAATGAAATGATATTCGTATTTAGCGGGGATGCATGTGTGTGTATATATATACATATATATATAGAAATAATATATTCGGAAATTGACATTTTTAACTCATTAAGGCCTCATTTGTTTTCATTAACCCTTTGTTTGGATGGTTGTTACCCATTGTATTGTATTGTATTGTATTGTATTGTATTGTTAGTTTAAATATAATATTTGTTTTGATTGTTACTTAAATTTCATTATATTATATTGTTTAAATCAATCGTAAGGCAACGAAAAAAGACCAATTTTGTCTAACGATCGATTTGGTGTGGTTGTGCCATTACTTTAATATCTTCTTCTCATTATTTACTTTATTTATTATTTAATAATTCTATTTTATCATTTACCCTATTTTTTAATGGTATATACCACATATCCTACAATTTCTTTTAGGTTTATCATTCAAATTGTGGATATATGACATTATGTAACGTGGAGAACAATACTATTTGGTAAACTATAATAGCAGGTTAATATTACCAGATGGTGCAAGAATCTTTGTACACTGACAGTGCAACCATGTTAAACTCAACCCAAAATTTGGGTATTTTAAGCCGAAAAGGGGTTGTTTACCATGTGTTGACTGCGGGTTGACTGTGGTCAACTTACACCAATATCATTCAAAACATAATTTTAATTCTTGAAACTCATTTGGAATCCTATAAATATAAACTGGTAGTCTGAATTGATTGTGAAACACATTTTGGAACCAATCAAATCGTCAAAAATTGAATCTGAGGTCTCCTTGATTCGAAATTCAATAAATCGTAACTAAACTAACTTTAAGCTCAAAAAGACCAACATGCCCTCAGAAAATTCAAAAAATATGACAAAGCTTCTGTTAGGTTGAAAATCACCTCATGAATTTAACGTAATCATTAGAATTTCAATCTGAGCATCCAAATTCAAAATGTTGACCAAAGTCAAATCTTTATCATATTTCAATCAAATTTTCGATTTATGACCTCAAATCCATGAAACAACACCAAATCAGATTCTGAAAACTCTTCTAGACCAATTTTCACAGTCAAGAACTAATGATATTGAAACAATTCCATTCGAGACTCGAAACTCCAAATGCTATCGAAATTCACTTTAGAAGTTAAAACTCAAAAACTCCTACAACCCTTAACTCTTGAACATAAAACCAAAACCAATCACAAATGGGTCAATTAAGACTCCGGACTACTAATAGGAGGGATAAAATTATAGGTTCTCAAGACTTTACAAAAATAACTATTGAGGTTATTTCATCATCCACCACTAAAAATCATGTTCATCCTCAAACACAAGGTAAAAGAGACAATCTTACTTGGTGTTGCAAAGACTCCGAGGTACAAATTGCAAAGTCCATAATTTGCTCTTCCAAGGGACCGTCTTCCGAGGGCCTTTCTATAAAAATACATCACCAAGATTGAACTCCATAACTAAGATGGAGAAGCATTCACAATCAGGGTTATCTCTAAGTCATGAACTAACCCATGAATCAACCTAATTCGAAACCCCTAAAGCCAGGAGAAATCTGATCCAGCCACGAAACTCTCGAAATGTAAAAAGCACTGCAATCCTTAACTATATACCTTCCACCTAACATAGTTCTCTCATGAACTTAAGCTGCATCAGCTTGAGATTTAGATAATACATATTCATTAAGAAGGATCCAATTTATCTGATCTCGAAGAAGAAATAGTCAAGCTACCACTTAGCGAATGATACATCCAAGCTTACAAAATCTTTAAACAACACCATTGAAATGCTGGAATAGTGTCTATGATTGTAGAGAACTCCTGAAACAATAAAACTAGGCCCAATGGTCCTCAAAGTATACTACATGAAGCTAGAATAAGTCCTCATCAACTAGGTAACTACCACGATTATCGAGAATCTACAATTTTCCTATGGTAATTGCATCACACGCACTCTTGGTAAGACCCATACTCACAATGCACTACTATACCCAGATTGCTAGAAGTTTTCTTGCCTTAATCGAAATGTTCCGCCCCGAGCAGTAATAATTTCTTGAGCATGAGCTAGCTTATGTAGTCGTTGGCCTTCCTACATGCATGCATTCACTAGAATGCCTCGGTTCTGGTAAAAGCACTTCAATTAATTTGGTTTCTACTAGATAGAATCCTCTACACACTACTTCTTATTTGATCACCATCACAACATAAGACATACTTATTTCATCAAAATTCATTATATTCACCGAATTATAGCACCCCACAACTCTATTCTTAGGATTCAACTTTTTTCGTCGCAAGTATATAAACTTAAACCTAGTGATGCCTTACTTTTTATTATGTTTTACGGTTCATTCCTATATTTTTGAAGTGTATTGGAAGTAGTTTAGGATCATAAGAGATCTTTCGTACTTAGTTCAGTTCAAAAACTCCCTATCGATTAAGTGTTTCGGATTAGATTATGCAAGGGTCAACTTTAAATGATCATAAATCTTAGAACATAAAGGATTAGGTGGCTAATGACTTATAAAACTGAAGGTCTTTGAATCCTTTTTCCAATGCCACCAAGATTGCCTCATTTGGAGTTCGGAGCAAAAAATTGTAATGGGTAATAATGGGTTAGAGTAGAGTTTCTGAATCACCATCTACGAATCCTGACTTACAGGTCATAATGGGTTGACGACCCATACTTCCAACTTGTAAAAGAGTTCCTCTAAGTCAGGTTTTAAGTGCCAAATCATACGAACAGGTCGTATAAGCTTCTGTGAGTCATAATTTGGGCTCATAAATTGAGGTCCGAGACCCCAAAACTCACCCAAGTTTCTATGAATAAATTTCTACGGTCCATAGATGACCCTGTATATGACTTGGCAGTGTTTTAAGAAGGGTTATTTTAGTCCTCTCACATCCTTGCTTAGCCTAAACTTGATGATTTTACTCCTAATTAAGTCCCTCAATATTACCATTCAACCTCATCATGCTCAAATATTTTCTCAAGACTTAGAACAAGATTTCATGAGGAGAAAATCTAGGGTTTTCAAGCACCTTCTTTAAAGTTCTTCAAGAATTTCTTTCTTCAAATTTTATATCCTTGCTAAGCCTAAACTTGATGATTTTACGCCTAATTAAGTCCCTTAATGCTACCATTTAATCTCATTACTAAGGGTGGGCGTTCGGTTCTTTGGTTTAATTTTAGAAAATTTTGCTTCAGTACTTCAGTTTTTGATTTTGAAAAAGTGTGCACCATATAACGTACCAAAATATTTCGGTTTTGTTTGATTTTTTAAAGTTCGGTTGGGTTTCATTCGGTGTTTTTTAAACAATTTTTTGGTGCAAACTAATGAAAATTAAAATGAGGACAAAATTAAAGTATAAGACACTTAAAAACTTAAAATCATGTTAAGTGATGATGTGCTCCCATGGAACACTTATTGTGCTTAAAAAATTTATATTTATCTTTGTCAAGAACTTGCGCCTCCAATTATTGCTTGAGAAAAACAACCACGAAGACATCCTTTACATGATATAAATCATCAAAAATATATGTTTGAATTTCTCTTGGAAAATAATATTTCAAGTTAACTATATGAATTATAAATTTGTTACTACTTTGACTTGTATCATGAATGATTTAGTTTTTTATTAATATACATACATACATACATACATACACAAACACACACATATATATATATAAAATAATCTTTTAAAAATTTGGTTTTTCGGTGCACCGAAGTTTTGAGACCCCTACACCAAACACCGAACCGAAGATCTGAACTTTTGAAAAAAGAACACCGACATCGAACCGAAAAACTGAAGAACTGAAACTGAAGAACCAAATTAGTTCGGTTCGATTTTTCAGTTTTCTGTATTTATGTCCACCCCCTACTCATTACGCACAAACATTTTCTCAAGACTTAGAGCAAGATTTCAAGAGGAGAAAATATAGGGTTTTCAAGCACCTTCTTCAAAGTTCTTCAAAAATCCTGTTCTTCTAAGTATGTAAGGCTTCTCAAAGTGATGTACTAAGTTCATCCTCATGGCCTATACCTAATTATAGTCGGTAAGAGTTTAACCAAACCTTTCTTGAAATTTTAGTTTCTTTTTTCCCCTTTATTATTACTTTAGAATCTATATCGTTGAATTTATGATCCCTTACATTATTTGAGTTCTTGATTATTGTTAATGCTTACATTTCACATGAACCCTAGTTTAGAGATTTGAAGGATTTACATTGCCATGTGTTTCACATTATTTTCAGTTAAAATAAAAGAATTTCAAAGCTATGGAAAAAAGAAAAGTTTTGAGGAAACTAGAGTAATCCAAGTGCATTGTGTGATTTCTAAAAAAGCATGATTATATGTAAAAAAAACATAGTATATTAGTTTTTTCTCTTTTGAAAAAATATTCAGTCAATTAAAGTCCTTTGCAGTTCTACCCTTATGCATTATTTTTAGAGTTCAAATTAAGTGAGAAAAAGTATTTAACATTTATCACCAAAGATGAGTTTTAAGGAAATATAAGTGGTTTCAAATACATATTTGGTGTTGACAAAACTATGTCTACTTTTAAGAAAGCATTATTAGTTTAAGGAAAGCATTTTCTATGGTAAAGAAAGCACTACTGGTATGAGAAGCATTATAAGTTATGAGAGAGCAATTTTTTTCTCTTTTAAGAAACTAGGTTGAGTAATACTTCATACCCAGAAATGGTAATGCTTTAAACATTTCAAATGAACATACTAAATAATTTTGGAAGTAGTACTAAGCACTGATTTGGGTACGAGTGCAGATAATTCCAACCCCATAACTATGTAGCTAGTGTAGGATTGGATTTTACCAAGTGTACAACTCTCATATGCTAATGAGATGGCTCAGTTTAGATGGATCCAATAGTACTTCATTCCTTACACTGACAAAGTATGAGATGATTCTGGCAATGTGGGAAAAACATTGTATCATCTCGAGGCTCATAGTGATAGTTATCAATTACAAAAACTCTCCAAGAAGTAAAGCTATTGTTTTATACACTGAGATGTATAATTTCTTTATTCAAGTGTTTTCTTTTATTATGTTGCATATTTAATTGAGTTGAGCTAGCTTTCAGAGCTAAGCATTTTGAATATATATTTTTATATATTTAGTTGTGCTCATTAATGCATCAAAACAAGTATTTCTTTTATACTTAGTTTCATTTTAGACAAGTTTAAAGCATATATTTTTCTTGCATGACATACTTTTATCAATTGAGCTATCTCAGGATTCAGTTCTACATTTGAGTAGTTCTTAGTATTTTTATGACATCTTACATATCGTACATTCCATGTACAGACTCCATTTGGCGCTACATCATTTTATGATGCAGATTCAGGTACCCATGATAGAAAATATTCAACAAGGCAATCTCCATTAATAGTCGTTGAGGACTCTTTGCATTCAGAAGAGCTCAGAATTCATTATTTCTTTGTATTAGTTGAGGAAGTCGTGTGCCTACCCCAGTACCTAGTTCAGAGTCAGTACTTTAGAGGCTTCGTATACTAGAAAAATATTGTTCGTTTTACTTCCTTGAAGTTGTTTGAAAACCACGAATCAAGATTTATACATTATTGCATATTCAGTTTATTGGTTTAGTTAAATGACTTAAGTTTTATGAGTATTGTGCCTATTCTAATTTATTATGATGTTAGTATCTTTCGCTGAGTAAGTTAACAGGTGAAGTGGTTCATTTAGGACCAGAAATGATTTTCGAGTGTCGGCCACATCTAGAGTACAGAGTTCAAGTATCCTAGGGTGTCTATAAAATCATGTTTATTAGAGTCTTGCTTATAGGTGTGTTGTGAACTACACTTATAATCAGGAGGTTATAGGGCATTTAGGAGATGTCTCTCATTCTTTCCTACTTTAGATCATGCAATAGAGTTGGAAAAACTTATTCAGATTCATGTGCTTCTCTAATCCATTCGACTACCCTCTCATAATCTAGATGGTTGAAATAATAAAAGTTCATATTCGTGTTGATGAGTTACTTTACTCTTAGATAAAGCCTTCACCAAGTAAAGAAATTGCACACTTGAGAGCAGCCGAGTAGTGTGCCCAAGTCTATTTATTCAATGGAATACATCCTTCTCCATATTATTTGTGCATTTGAGTTAAAGCAAGACATATTTCTAGATTCTCTTCTCTAAACCTTTCTTCAAATATTTTCCTTGAGAGGGAAGCCATATTTGTAAATGCTTGGTGTTTCCCCAGGAAAGAGTATGATCAATGTCATTGTAAAACATAAGTTATAGAATGATCCTAGAGCTAGAAAAATGTAGAAACCAGAGAGTGGGAATAATGGTTGATCGAGGCAGGTAGCTAAGATTTATGTATCTGCAAGCTAAGCAATGGGGTGATAAGTCAGGTCTCTTTTTGGATTTGCTTAAAGAGTAATAATTATTTTCTACCTTTCATGATAGAAGGCAGAGTAAAAGTTTTTAGTTAGGATGAGTTGGAGTACATTTGAATCAGAAAGGGGTTTATGTTGATATGTCATTATTTAGTAAACACCAAGTATAGGTGTTGTATAGAAGGATATAGTAGCCATGAGTTGACATATCTAATTTAGGCTTATGATTTTGAAGTAAAAACCCTATGATATTCATAAAGTTATGGGCTTAACTTGGCAATTATGTATATTGAATGATTAAGTAACACCTAAGTTTTGAAAGAGGATACAATGAGAAATTATAACTAGGTAGCTAAGAGATAAAAATTTTGTGTGTGTATGTGTCTATATATATATATATACATGTGTTTAGTACTAGATACTAAGCTTGAATTTGAGATTGGAAGGGGTGGACATGATAAGAGGGATGGCAACATGAAGATGATGATGGTAGTTTTCGGTTTGATTTAATAGGTTTGACATAGAGTATGTAAGGAATTAAGATGTTAGTGTGGTATTTTGCCGTAGGTGAGAACAATAAATCCTGGCTAAGTCACAAGGTAAGAAGAGGTTTAAGAGGTGCATCAAGAGAGTATGTAGTTAGGATGATGTTGGTTTTAATTAAATTTATGATTTTCTAAGTGAGCCTAGAAAGTATATTTGAGCTTTCAATATAGAGTAGGATGATGTATGCATTCTTTATTGTCCTTAAGAGTTTGAATGAATGTATCATAGATTAACAATGATGAACCTCCTATATATAGATCAAGTACCTTCTAGTTAAGTAGATAGGCAAACAAAAAGAAGTGGTGTTAGTATGCTAAAAAGGAGAAGTCAGATTACTAAGAGTTAAATAGAGTGACCTTATAAGCCAATCCAAGGAGCGGCTATATAACGACTTTTATAGAAAAGGATGAGGTTAAGAGAAGTACCTTAAAAATAAGCCGAATAAGGAGCTCTAGTACATTCAGTGGGAGAGTTATGTAGACACGAGATTAGCATTTCTTCAAGTATTAGAGTAAAATAAATACAAACCCATTTAAGGAAGTTTGAAAAGGTCTATAGCCTTAGACTGTTAGCATCGGACCTAAGGGGGAAATGATAAGGTAAGAAGCCAAGTCAAGTGGTAAGCATTAGATAGTGATATGTTCATCAAAAGTTTTGGTGGTACATCAATCCACTCATACTTTAGCATCTTCTCAGATCTCAATCATTATAATACTCTATTGAAGTCTTGCATATCAACGTTATGTCCAAGATGTGTTCTCATACATTTAAGACAGATTCATAATTATGCTCAGTCCCCAAAATAAGAAATGGAGATTCTACTCCATTGATCTCAATCTTACTCCATAAAGTTTCAGATTTAAGTTTCGTGATATAGATCTATTAATTTAAGCATTCAGGTTCCATAATATGGCCAGTCTCACAAATTTCTTACTTATCTTCAGTGGCTCAAAAAGTAATATTGTATCAACAAAAAATTCTCAATGAATTATGCTCTGGATCTCTCGTTCTAAGCCCTTTTAATGATTCTTTTAAGTTTTGATGTTGATAGCGATGGTAGTAGTTGAGCATTGATAGCTAGAAAAAGGTAGATATTTCTCATTGTGATAATAGTGATGTGCCATTATATCTAAGGTGAAGTTGTAAGTGGGAAGGAATTGCAAGATGAGGTGTTGTTACATAGAGTCAGATGAGAGTATCAGGTTGTCTTCTTGTAGTGAGGTATGATATGTTGGCGTCCAGAAACATAAGAAGGCAGGAAATTCTAAGAAGAGTGGTTACTTAGAGTCCACGGAGTGGTTATAGTACAAGGCTTGAATGTGGTGCTTATGACTCGTGGATTAGTGTATGATGCATTCGGTGCTTATTGAGTAGGAATCATGGTTTGTTGAATGTGGTGGAAGGGATTAATATTCTTGGGATGAAATTCCTTATAAAGATATAGAACATAAACTTTGTTGTTCAGATTTGCTATGATCATCTTATGCGTAGCACCTTGTGACTTAGAGTTAGGCTTGAACAAAGCAAGAGCATGCAGTTAGACTAAACCATTGATAGAAGTAGCCATATGCATCCTTGTGGGGGCTATGAGTTGCAACTGATGAAGTATTGTATGTAGAAAGAAGAGTGTAATTGAGAAGTGTTGCTTGGCTTAAAACCTATCAATTGAATCATTCAAAGCACCGCACTCCTAATCTTACTTCATGCCCAAGGCACCATATTCTATGTTGAGCAGCTTTGGATAGAGTGTCACTTATGTTTGGTCCCGTATCATTCGTGTCTTATGTGCAGCAGACAGTTTTCAAACTCTAAGTACGAGCCAGTGCTATCTATGCTGGTAGACAAATTATAAGTTATAAAAATAGTACGAGTAAAATCCTTCCCCTTCCAGCTTAGTCTCACCTTCATTCGAGAACAAATGATCCTAAAGGGGAGATATTGTAACACCCACAACTCTATTCTCCGGATCAAAATTTTTATAATGTAAGTATATAAGCTTGAACCTAGTAATATAATAGTTTCCCTTATGTTTTGAGGTTCATTCCTATATGTGCTATGTGTATTGGAAGTAGTTTAGGTTCATAAGAGACCTCTAGTAGTTAGTAGAGTTTGAAACCTCCTTATCGATTAAGTTTTTTGCATTATATTATGCAAGGGTCAACTTTAAATGAGAAAGTGAGAAAGAAGAACATTATATACGAGTCAGTATGGGGAGATGAACCTTTGGAAGAGATAAGAGATGCGACATTGTAATATATAGGTCAGAATGAGATTCCTTTTTAATGCATTCTCTACCTAATCAACATTCATCGTTTAGCTGAATGAAACCACAAAAAAATAATTGGAGATGATAACAAACTTTGTTCTTCATTAAACCACCTAAGCACATTGTTATCATAGGCGAACAACGCAAAAAAGAAAAATTCTAAGGTTCGTTGGGGTTTTATGCCAAAAGCAAATATTGTGTTAATGAAGAGAGATGCAAATGGAGAAAAAAATATAAATATACATGTGTAGTTCAAGACTATTGATTATAAGCATGAATAACAAATATATGGACAACAAAAATAAAGAAAATATTACGACAAAGGGAAATATTAATTGTTGAATGTCGCCACTTCATCATTACACTCAATGACAAGGAAAGTATGCCTAAGTTGCAGAGACTCTTCACTTTCAATGTTGCACCTGTGTCAGATTTTTCGAAAATACACTATTTTTGGCGAATCTAACATACACCAGTTGACAATTTTGACGAGTCCAAGCAACATATCTCAGCATTGTTATTCAACACCGTCTTACACTTCAAAGTAACAACATATAACATCATTCATAACAAGAGAAAGGACGTCAAAAACTAAACTAGAATTGTTTTGGGTTTACTCAAAGGATTTAGCGGAAAAGGCAAAGGTGTAGGGACAGAAAAAGAAGCTGGTCTCTTTTAAGAATAGAAAATTGAGCATCCCTTTCTCTTCCCACAAAACCTTCCCTCAACAAAATACTAATAGATGAATCCTCAATATCCAATACGACCCATTTGGAAAGATATTATTTTTATTCAAAAAAACAACTAAACAATCTGAGCTCTTCATCAAGAATTGACTTAACAAACACCTCGGATAGAAGTTTTCTGTAATACCAAGCAGTATAAGACTCAGGATTTGACTCTAACAACTTTGCACTTACATCTAATGCTTCCTTTATATATCAGAAACAACCTCCATGAGCAAATTAGCAACTAACATAAAAAATTAATCTTCTTGGTAAAAAAATTATTTTGGTGTGATGAAATTGAAGAAATTGTGGTTGGAGAGACCGTAACTTGGAAGCTTTGATAGTAAAAGCTTTTTGAAACATGATGGGATGATCAATTAAAATTTACTCAAATTATATGATGATATTGATGGGATGTTTAAAAAAATTCTTATTATTATTGAAAATAAAAAAATTCTTATTATTAATGTTTTCTCATTTGTAGGTTCTTACTCACATGGATATAAATAAGTGGGTCAGTAAATATAATATATTGAATGTTCAACAAAACATTCTAAAGTATATAAAATTTACTGTAATTTCACCCTAGTATAGTATTCCTTTTCCACTTTCAACTCCACTACGGTCGACACTCTTACAAAATTTTACATATTTTTCTTTTTCTCTAGTTTTAAATCTTTAAATTTACAATCATGTGATTTCTTAAACTTTCCCTTTGTAACAGTTCTCTTTCTATTGTATACATAAAAGAATTTGAAAAGAATAACAACACTTCTATTTTTTTCTTTATTATTTTCTCAAATATATTTTTCTTGGCGGAATGAGGAGTGACTGGAAGAATTGCATAAAATGAAAAGAGCAAATGTACTTGTGTCGAGTGCAAGTATTCAATTGTTTTTAGGTTCTTTCTGAAGTTTTTGGTCAAGAACTTGTAAATGACAAAGCTTCTTTAAATTTTCTTGATGAGGCTTGCTATATGAAAGAAATTTTGTAAAATCTTAAGTTCTCTTTGATTTTTAAATGACTTTTAGATTTGTTTTTGAAAAAGCGTGACACTTTACCTTCTTGATCAATTATTCTTTCTAAAAGTAATTATGGTGTGTAGATCAACAACAACAACAACAACATACCTAGTGCAATACCACAACTGGTATCCGGGGAGGGTAAAATGTATGCAAACCTTACCACTACCTCAACGGTAGAGAGGTTGTTTCCTAGAAACCCTTGTCTAAAAAAACCCATAAGCAAAATAAACTAGATATGGAGAAAAAAGGAAAAGGAAAAGAAAGAATGAGTAATAAAGAAAAAGTACATGATACTATGCAAATATGATAAAAATAACATATATAAGACAGATAATGGCAACACTGGATATGAAGACATGACTAATATTACTACCCTACTATACCCCGAGGCAAGACATTAACCTATCCCTACTAACCTATTAGCCTGCTACTCTAATTCGCGACCTTCACTCCTTTTTATCTAAGGTCATGTCCTTGTGAGATGAAGTTTCGCCATATCTTGTTTGATCAGCTCCGCCAATACTTCTTCGGTTTACTGTACTTCTCTGTATAACCTCTAAATCCAACCTCTCGCACCTCCTAACAGGAGCATCAGTACTTCTCTACACATGCACAAACTATCCCAGTCGCACTTTCCTCATCTTATTAGTCATAAAGGCCACCTCTTAATTCTCATGAATGGTCCGACTCCTTATCTTATCACTCCAAGTATGTCCACACATCCATCTCAGCATCCTTATCTCTATGACCTTCATCTTCTGAACATGTGAGTTTTTGTTTAGCCAACACTCCACCCTATACAACAAATAAGATCTAACAACCATTCTATAAAACTCACCTTTAAGTTTAGATGGTGTCTTCTTATCACACAATACTCCTAAGGCAAGCCTCTATTTCATTCATGCTGCCCATATACAATGTATGATGTCATCGTAAATATCACCACTATTTTAAATGATGAACCTAAGATATTTGAAGTTATCTCTCTTGGGAATTGGTTGAGTGGAAGCCTCACATCAATGTCTTCTTCAACCCTCGCAACACTGAATTTACACTCCAAGTATTCTATTTTGGTCATGCTCAGTTTGAATCCTTTAGATTCCAAAGCCTATCTCCAAACCTCCAATTTATCATTAACATTAGCCCGAGTATCATCAATCAGTATAATGTCATCTGCAAGTAGAATACACTATGGAACTTTCTCCTGAATAGACCATGTTAGCTCATCCATCACCAAGGAAAATAGAAAAAGATCAACACAAATCCTTGATGAAGTCTCATGTCAACAAGAAAATACTTGTATTCTTCTCACACCATTCTTACTCGAATTTTGACTCCATTGTATATGTCCTTTATCACCCTAATATACACCATTGGAACACCTTTCACCTTTAAACACCTTTATAGGACATCCCTCAGAATTTTGTCATAGGCCTTCTTGAGATCAATGGACACCATATGAAGATCCTTCTTTCTTTTCATATATTTCTACACTAATCTTCGAACAAGATGAATTTCTTTAATAGTTGACGGACCGACATGAATCTGAACTGATTCTTTTAAATACACACCCATTTTCTCATCCTGATCTCCAACACTCTCTCACAGACCTTCATAGTGTGGTTAACAGCTTGATACCTCTGTAGTTATTACAGCTTTAAATATCGCCCTTGTTCTTGTACAATGGAACCATTGTACTCCTCCTCTATTCATCGAGCATCTTGGCAGTCTTCATAATAACATTTAATAGTCTAGTCAACCACTCTATACCATCCTTGACCATGTTCTTCCAAAAATCTACCAGAATCTCATTGGGTCTGATCGCCCTCACTCTCTTCATCCTACTAATAGAACGTGTAACCTCCTCAACTCTAAACTGCCTACAATAACCAAAATCTTGATGATTATCGGAGTGTGCTAACTCACCTAGTTCAATAACTCTATCTCCTTTTTCATTTAGGAGTGTATGAAAGTAAGCTTGCCACCTTAACTTAATGGAAGTCTTATCCACCAACACCTCACCCTCCTCATCCTTGATGCACTTCACTTGGTCCAACTCGCGAGCTTTCCTTTCTCTCTCTTTAGCGAGCCTATATAATTTCTTGTCCTTGCCTTTATTAGTTAGATCCATATGCGGGCACTCAAACGTTGTTGTCTTAGCACTCGTCACCGTCATCTTCGCTTCTATCTTTGCCATCTTATAGATCTCCTTAAGCCTTCACTTTTCATCCTCATCCCTACACTCCAACCACTTCACATAAGCAATTATCTTAGCTTTCACATTGCCTTGAATTTTGTCATTCCACCACCAATTGCCCTAACGTCCACCAAAGGTCCCTGACGAAACCCCTAGTACCTCGGTAGCTACTTTTTGCATGCAACCAGAAGTAATGTCCCACATATTGTTCACAACACTTCTACTACTCTAAGCCTCTAAACTACTCAACTTTTGTTCTATCTCTAGAGAAAGGGCATGAGTCAGGCCTCCCCATCTAATCCTTGGTTGGGCATAAATAACCTTCTTATTCTTTTCTATCTTGATCTCTAAATCCATCACTAGAAGCCTATGTAGATTGAAAATGTTGTCGCTTATAATAACCTTACGATTCTTACAAAGGCTTCTATCTCCCTTCCAGAGAAGTAAGTAATCAATTTGAGTCTTAACTACCACACTATGAAAGGTAATCAAGTGATTTTTCCTCTTCAGGAAACATGAGTGAGCAATAACTCATTCAAAGGCTTTGGAAAAATCTAAGAGAGTCATCCGACCTCCATTCCTCTCCTCAAAACCAAAGCCTCTATAAACATCTTCAAACCTACTAGTGGTTGCCTCGATATGCCCATTAAAGTCTCCCTCAATGAAGACTTTTTTTGTCTTTGGTATGCATTTCACAATCTCATCCAACTCTTGCCAAAAGAGCCTCTTGATACCCTTATCTAGGCCCACTTGAGTCGCATAGGCATAATTATATTTACTTCATGCCTACCAACCATAAGTTTTATAGACATCATCCTATCATTATCCCTTCTAACCTCAACCATGTAATCACTAAGGTCCTCATCTACTAGGATACCTACTCCATTTCTATCCCTAGAACCACCCCAGTACCACAGCTTTAACCCATCTATGTCCTGCGCCTTGATACCTATCCATCTGGTCTCCTGAATACAAGCTATATTAATTTGTCTCCGCTTAAGACTCTTCACTAGCTCTATGGATTTTTAAATAAGCCTATGCCTCTCTTACCACCTACCTCTTACCTCAGACCCCAACCGACGACATAACCCTAATCCACCATTAGATCCTAATGCCACTAAACTAAGATTTAATAACTCACTAAGCTACTAAGATCAAGAAGATACAATCTAGAGAAAACTATAAAACCCAACAATATAGAACAGTGAAATATAAGGTATACTACTAATCAAACTATCGTGTACAAGATCAAATAAGCGCGTAAAGGCAACCCAATAGGATATGTAAGCTCACAAAATATAATAAATGATAAATATAGAAATATATGATAAAAATCTAGGAATATATGATAAAAGTCAAACACAACAAGCAAGAAACAACAACACAAATATGTAGAGGGCAAGAAATAGAAGGCAAGTAAAAGGATACAATTCATTAAAATAAGAAATAACAAGAGATTGGAAGATATCACCTAGAGTTCTGGTCAAAAAATTGTTGAATGTTGTTGGACGTACTGAAAAATTTAAGTTGTAAGTGTCACCAGAAAACTTCACTAGAATCTGATTCATTCTCGCTGGTCTAACTCGCTGGAAATTCTCACTTGTATCTGGAAATTGTTAAGATTCACTGGAAAGTATTGGAAAAAAACTATATCCTCGCTGGATTACCTCGCCGGAGAATCGCTTATCTTGAAAGATTCTGACCGAAAATCCCAAAAAAAGTCCAAAAGGATCTGTTGGTTGAGTAAGAGATGATCTAAATTGGAGAAACACACCGGAAAGGATGTTTCGCCGGGAAACAAACCTTCACTGGGTGAAAAGAGAAAAGATAAACCCTCGTCGGCAAACTGTCGGAAAGATGCCAAAATCTTAATAGTTTTGATCGAAATTTTTAAAGATCACCCAAAGAGGTGACAGGGACGAAGAAAAAAATTGATTCCACCGAGGGGATAACAAGTTCGCTAGAGAGATATCAAAAAGGAAAGTAGCAGCAAATAACGAGTTCTTGTTTGAACAAAAAAAATGGAGGACCAAATGAATTTCTTTTTTAAAATTATAATTCAAAACTCCACCATACTTTATCAGCTTTATATTTGGATTGAGCCATAAAAATCCTTCGTTCGCCGGTACTGTAGAATAGCCCTGTCCGGCGGTGGTTTGTAGTGTAAAATGAGTAAGAGAGAGAGTCGAGAGAGCAAATAAAAAATAAAAATCAACTATGTTAAATTTATGTAGATCCTCACTTACTCAACCAACAGATCCTTTTGGATTTTTTTTGGGATTTCCGGTCAGAATCTTTCAAGATACGCGATTAACAGGTGAGGTACTCCAGCGAGGTTATAGTTCTTTTCATGTACTTTCCAATGAAGCTTAACAATTTCCAGATACAGGAGAGAATTTTCGGCGAGTTATTAGTCCGATGAGAAGCAGATTCCGACAATGTCTACAAATTATATTTTTCAGTACTTCCAGAAACATTCAACAATTGTTTGACCAGAACTCCAGGTGAGATCTTTCAATCTCTTGTTATTTATTATTTTAGTCAATTATATCATTTTACTTGCCTTCTATTTCTTGCCCTCTATATATTTGAGTTGTTGTTTCTTGCTTGTTGTGTTCACTTTTACCATATATTCCTAGATTTATCATATATTTTTATATTTACCATTTATTATATTTTGTGAGCTTACATATCATATTGTGTTGCCTTTACCAGCTTATTCGTCTAGATTTTGTACCCGATTATTTTATTAGTAGTATACCTTATATTTCACTATTCTGTATTGTTGGGTTGAATTTTCTCTAGATTGTATCTTCTTGATCTTAGTAGCTTAGTGAGTTATTAGCTCTTAGTTTAATGGAGTTAGGATCTAATTATGGATTAGGGTCATGTTGTCGGTTGGGGTCGAAGGTATGGGATAGGGGTGGTAAGAGAGGCGCGCGCTTATTTAAATTAAGGGTAGGGTCGTGAAATATAGGATCACTTATAGGGAAATCCATAGAGCTAGTGAAAAGTTTTAGGCAGAGACAAATTAATATAGCTTGTATTCAAGAGACCAGATGGGTAGGTACCAAAGCTTGTGATGTAGATAGGTTTAAGTTATGGTACTCGGGTGGTTCTACCGATAAAAATGTAGTAGTTATCCTAGTAAATGAGGACCTTAGGGATTACATGGTTGAGGTTAGAAGGATTAATGATAGAATGATGTCTATTAAACATGTAGTTGGTATGCATGTAGTGAATGCAGTTAGTGCCTATGCGCCTCAAGTAGGCCTAGATGAGGATGTCAAGAGGATCTTTTGGGAAGAGTTAGATGAGGTTGTGAAAGTCATACCAAAGACAAAATCTTCATTGGGTGAGATTTCAATAGGCATATCGGGCCAACCACTAGTGGGTTTGAAGATTTTCATGGAGGCTTTGGTTTTGGGGAGAGGAATGGAGGTGGGACGTCTCTCTTGGATTTTCGAAAACTTTGAGTTAGTTATTGCTAACTTATGTTTCCTAAAGAGGGAAAATCACTTGATTACCTTTCGTAGTATGGTAGCTAAGACTCAGATTAATTACTTACTTCTTTGGAAGCGCGATAGAAGCCTTTATAGGAATTGCAAGGTTATTTCGAGTGAAAACATTTCCACTCAACATAGGCTTCTAGTGATGGATATAGAGCTTAAGAGAGAAAACCAGAAGAAGAAGGTTATTTATGCCCAAACAACGATGAGATGGGGAGGCATGACTCTTGCCCTTTCTCGAGAGATGGAAGAATGGCGGAGTAGTTTAGAGGCTTTGAGTAGTAGCGGAGATGTGAACAATATGTGGGATAGTACTGCTAATTGCATTAAAAAGGTATCTACCGAGGTACTAGGGTTTTTGAGAGGGACTTTGGTGGATGTCAAGTCATTGGTGGTGGAACGAAAAAGTTCAAGGCAATGTGAAATCTAAGAAAATTGCTTATGCAAGGTGGTTGGACTATATGGATGAGGACGAAAAATGAAGGCTTAAGGTGATCAATAAGACGACAGAGACATAAGCAAAGATGGCAGTGATGAGTGTTAAGATAACAACGTTTGAGTGCCTGTATGTGTAGCTATGTGATAAAAGCATGAACAAAAGATTATATAGGATCACTCAAGAGAGAGAAAGGAAATTTCGCGACTTAGACCAAGTGAAATGCATCAAGGATAAGGAGGGTGAGGTGTTGGTAGATGAGATTTTCATTAAGCTAAGGTGGCAAGCTTACTTTCATAGACTCTTAAACGAAAAAGGAGATAGTGCTATTGAGTTGGGTGAGTTGTCACACTCTGATACTCATTGTGATTTTGGTTATTTTAGGCGGTTCAGAGGTTTGGAGTTTAGACGTGATATTAGTAGGATGAAAAGAGGGAGGGCGATCGGACCCGATGAAATTTTGGTAGATTTTTGAAGAACATGGTCAAGGATGACATAGAGTGGTCGACTAGACTGTTCAATGCTATTATGAAGACTGCCAAGATGCCTGATGAATAGAGGAGTACAATGGTTCTATTGTACAAGAAAAAGGGTGATATTCAAAACTGTAACAATTATAGAGGTATCAAGTTGTTAAGCCACATTATGAAGGTCTGGGGAGAGAGTGATGGAGATGAGGGTAAGAAAAGGAGTGTCTATTTCAGAGAATCAGTTTGGATTCATGCTGGGATGGTAAACTATTGAAGCAATTCATCTTGTTTGGAGATTAGTGGAGAAATATAGGGAAAGAAAGAAAGACCTTCATATGGTGTTCATTGATCTCAAGAAGGCCTATGACAAAGTTTCAAGGGATGTCATATGGAGGTGTCTAGAGGTTAACGGTGTTCTAATGGTATATATTAGGGTTATAAAGGACATGTAAAGTGCCAAAACCCGAGTAAGAACGGTGGGAGAAGACTAAGAGTATTTTCCTGTTTAGATAGGACTTTCATCAAGAATCTGTGTTGAGCCCTTTTCTATTTTCCATGGTGATGGACGTGCTAACACAATTTATTCAGGAGGATGTTCCATAGTGTATACTATTTCAGGATGACATAGCGCTGATCGATGAGACTCAGGCTAAAGTTAATGATAGATTGGATGTTTGGAGACAGGCTTTGAAATCTAAGGGTTCAAACTAAGCAAGACCAAAATAGAATACTTGGAGTGTATATTCAGTGTTACGAAGGATGATGCAGGTATTGAGGTGAGCCTTTCCACTCTACAAATTCCCCAAGATAGATTACTCTAAATATCTTGGGTCCTCATTCAGAATAGTGGTTATAATAACGATGATGTCACATGTTGTATTGGGGCAGCATGGATTAAATAGAGGCTTACCTTTGGAGTATTGTGTGATAAGAAGATACCAAGTCTTATAAAATAGTGGTAGACCCTCTTTGCTGTATGGGGTGTTGTGTTGGCCAGTCAAAAACTCACATGCTCAGAAGATGGAGGTCAGAGATGAGGATATTGAGATTGATGTATGTAAATACCAAGAGTGGTAAGATTAAGAATCAAACAATTCATGAGAAGTAGAGGTGGTCCCTGTGGATTATAAGATGAGAGAAGCACGATTGTGATGGTTTAGACGTGTGCAGAGAAGAAGTACCGATGCTCCTGTTAGGAGGTGCGAGAGGTTGGATTTAGGGGTTATACGGAGAAGTAGAGGTAGACCGAAGAAGTATTGAGGGAGGTGATCAGATTAGATATGGCAAAACATGATCTCAGCGAGGAGAAAACCATTGAAAGAAGTGGAGGTCGCGAATTAGAGTAGCAGACCAATAGGTTAATAGGGATAAGTTGATGTCTGGCCTTGGGGTATAGTAGGGTAATAGTATTAGTCATGTCTTTATATCTTGTGTTGCCATTATCTATCTCACACATTATCGTGTTTACATACAATCATGTACTTTTAGTTATTAGTTGTTCTTCCTTTTCTCCTTTTCTTTTTCTTTTCCTTTTTCTCCATATCTAGTTTATTTTGCTTATGGGTTTTTTACACGAGGGTTTCCAGGAAAACCTCTACCTTTGAGGTAGTGGGAAGGTCTACGTAAATTTTACCCTCCGCAGACCTCACTTGTAGGATTCCACTAGGTATGTTGTTGTTGTTACTTTTTTTTTATTGATTTTATGATTGAGTTTTTCTGTAAAAGAAAAATTAGGACTTAAAAAAAAATTCAATAAATATGTAAATCCATCTCTCTATTTTTCGTAAACAGATGAATGAACACATAATTTTGGGGGGTTTTATTTTGTCACCACCCAAATTGGCCATGAGTGGCACCCACACTTAACCTCCTAGGGGGAGAACCAATGATACACACACCAACTTACATTAGTTGTTAAACTTTTGAAGTATGATGATCATGCGAAAACTCATCATGCGAAAACTCAATCTTATAAAGTAAAAAAAGTAACAAAAATCACTAAGTTTATTATATTGCATTTCTCAAAAAGCTAAAAGTCATCACATCAAGGACGTTTAGAATCTACATCCAAAAGAGGGACTCAGAAGTGGGGGTGAATACAATAATTATTATAACAGCCTAGCCCGCTAGTGATATTGTCCGCTTCAGGCATAGGCCCATCCCTCTTTAAATTGTGTCACTAGTAGGTAAGACTTGTTTACTTATATACACAACATCTCTCCTTTGTTTAGATGATGTGGGACTTCTATCTTAAGATGGGTTGTTACATAACTCCTATATATAACCCCCACTATGGACTCAACACCTTTGATGAGGTTTTTCCCACCTTAAGGGATTCGCCTAAACTCAGCACAGAAGATTACCCTGACTCACCAAGATTTGCCTAAGCTCAGTAACTCTCGACTACATCGACAAGGTTGACACATAAGTGGCTCTAAACCATTTATAACAGCCCTACTTGCTAGTGATATCATCTACTTTGGACCTATGCCCACTCCACTTTAAAATGCATCAATAGTAGATAAGACATGTGTAACGGCCCAACCCCCTAGTTATATTGTTCACTTTGGGCCTAAGTCTGCACAACTTTAAAATGTGTTACTAGTAAGGCCTATTTATTTACATACCCAGCATCTCTCCAATGATTTTTCGATGTTGGAATTCTTATCTTAAGATAGATTGTTACATACACCGCCTCTATAACATCCTCATTGAGGTTTGCCCATCATATGTGATTCGCCTAGACTCAACGTTGAGGTTTTGCCTGTCTCATCGAGATTTTTCTAAACTCGGTTAAACTCTAGCCCACACCGACAAGGCTGACACATGAATGGCTCTAATATCATTTGTAATGGACAAGCCCACTAGTGATATTGTCCGCTCTAGGCCTAAGCTCATATAAAGGAAGATAATAAATATCAAGTAGTGCAATGAGATGATATGCAATGCAATGTAGGGTGGAATCAAGACTATCGCATAACCTGTGGTATACACCTCCGTAAAGCGAAGGCTCTAGGAACTAAGGGGGTGAGGGGACCTCACATGCCATATAATTCATCACAATCTTAAAGTATCAACTACTTCACCACTAGCTTGTAGCCAGGGACTCATGATATCCACTTGCCACCTAACTTGTGGTCTAGGGTCTTAAAGGTGTCATAATGTTTTGCCAGAAATCGGTCATATTAGTCACAACATGTCATGACCTAATTTCTTAAGTCCCCCCCCCCCACCCCCCCGCCACCCCAAGACTTGGAAGTTACTAGTACAAAGCTACTAGACAAAATAAAGTACAAATCCCAAAAGTGGATCAAAACAAATACAAGATAAAGGATAGTCTCAAAATACACAAAAGACGAGCCAAAAGTACATATGGAAACTATAATGATCCAAAAGGGCCGGATGTTCATCCTGGTCTTTGAAACCGGCTGTCACAAGCTAGACTAGGTCACTGGTCGTAGCTAGTGCTCGGACTTGCATCACAAAGACGATGCAAAGTGTAGTAGGAGTACCAGATAATAAGGTACTTTGTAGACATCATAGGCCAATCGAGAGAAAAAGGTAAAGAAAATATGAAAAAGCAGAATAAAAACCTAAACATGAGTCAGAATATACATTCAACGGAATATGACTTAACACTAAGGGAAAATCCGCTAAAACTAACTAAGAATACTATACTAGTTGTACCTAAACAGGCCGCCACAGGCTCAAACATGACACACACGCACAATTTAAAGTAAAACCTAACCGAACTCCCACAAGCCCGCTGGGCACATAGAATTTCCATCCTATCGAGGGTAGGAGCTAGTGTTCTCTAGGAGTGAATTCCCTAGGGATAAGTCCTGGACTTTACCAGAACCTATCTTGTTTTTCTAACAATAAAGAGAGGGACTCGAACCTTTCAATGGACAATCTCAACAAAATGAGGCAGCACCCGCATAATTTCACATATGTATCTTAATGCATCATTGATCACAGAGCCTTAGGATTAAAACATAATTGAAAAGGGGTAGGACTCGAACCCAAAATATGCAACTGTGGGGAAAGGCCCCATTCTCGAACCCACAATATGCAACAGTAGGGCTGGGCCTCAATCTCAAATGGTGTAATATCAAGGTTGGGACGCAAATCCTCAAATGTGACTAATTAGGGAGACTATCAACTTTCCTTACTCCATGATCTATAGACTTATAAAATCTTCCTTTACAATAACCACACTAAGTCATGATCTCAGTGATACAAACCTAACATTGATACTTTCTCCGATTTCCAACATATAGTCATACCCGGCTATTTTCAAGATAGAAATGGTTCCAACACAGGTACAGAATCATCATAAACATTCACAACCACCAAACTCAAGACATTATGGATATTGTATTTCATAAAAGCTCAGTTACTGTCTAGCTAAGGCCGAACTAACAGATTCTAGTGTGCTACGCCATGCTACAAGGATCTAGGCCCTTTGTAGTGACACCGAGGCATTTTAAGGCAGGTTATCCTCCTAAACTAAGGTCAATATCAATTAAAGTACCAATAGAATGAAACCAAAGCTGAAATAGTAGAACGAAAGAGCCACAACAAAACAACATGATTTCAATTACTTGAAAACTAAAATAGGGCCTAAAATATAGATTCTAGCCTAAGGCATGAAAATATACTACCAAACCGATTATTCCAACAAATTCAACATGAATTTACACATTCCAACTCAATCTAAAGAAACGGAAATTGTAGCCTACCAGAAAGCCGAACACGTGCGCTCCAAGTCACTCGGTCGGAGCTTTTCCTTTTCTAACAGCCTCCAAACAATGCCATGCTATCAAAATTAGAATCATAACGTCGCTATAGTCATTTTGACGCTACTTTCATAATTTTTAAAGATGGACCAATTTCGGGATTCAAAAGGAAAATATGGGACTTGTGTCTGGAATTTTGGAAATAACCCCAAAAATAGGTCCAAAATAGCAACCCAAACATAGATAGTCAACTAATACTAAATTTGGGGTGTGGAGGAACGTCTTACATGGTCATGCAATTAAAATCCCAAAAATGAGCTAAGAAGTAGACTCAAACATTAGCTATTTTATCGATTTTAGCAAAATTGGGGTACCAACAACTCGAGATAATAAACCCAGATGACCCTCATGATATTCTACCCAGAATCATGTCAAGAATCAAAGAAAATGGAGCTAAAATGAAGAAGATACAAACTTTTAAGTTTTGCAAGAAAACCCATTTCAAATTCATAAAATGCAGCAGCTAAAATCCTAAATTTACCAAATAAAGCGACACTTCCCGGAAGAACTAATTATAGTACAGTAATCCTTGTGAAAGAACCCACAATTTAACATTAGAAATTGCTGATATCAGACTTCGAATGACCAAGTTACAAGCATCAAAAGTTTGATAAATTTTTACTCCAAAAATTGAATGGGGCAGCAGTTAAAACGCAATTTTTACCTCAAACGAAGCTTCCCACTCAAAATCCGAGCTCACCAATGGATTTCCCAAGAAACCTTATTGAACTTTGGCCTTTGAATCACTTATTTTGAGTTTAAAATGAGGAAGAACCCCACCTTAAAAATATCTCTCATGGCTGAAGTTATGTAAGAAATACACACACATATATATACACACTACTTGCCATGTGGCAGCACTTGTTGTGCCACATGGCCACCTTGCTTTTGCAACCACTACAAATCAATTTTGATGCTCTCACCTCATCCAGAGTCAGAAAAATATAAATCATATATGAAATCTCATTGAAAATGACGTTTCGAACTCAATGAAACAGTTGAAATTTTTATACAAGGTCGTTTTGACTGACCGTGGGTCCTACTCCCAGTCATTTTTAGCCAATTTCCATCGAGGGCTAGAGTTCAAAAGCATCGAGAGTCAAACAAACGATCATTCCAAAATTAAACTTGACATACAGGAGCTAATCGAGCAGTCAAATTTTTATTCAGACATGTTTTCCAGGATTGTTGATCGAAGTCAACTGTTAGCCAATTTTGAAGGCTAAAGTGCTAAAAATGGTAGAAACTTGCGCCAAAAGCCTCGGGACTCAAGTTAACCATCCTTCTAGTCTAATTTGTCCATATTGGAGCTGATGGAACTATCAGAAATCAAAATTCTGACTAAACAGTTTGCTCCATATTATTGAGTTTGGTCTAGAATGACCTTTCATTTAACTTCTAAGTGTCACATACTTAGAACTCTCGCTAAGACATCCGAGCGGCACTAGTTAATTCGCTCATGAATCTTTCACGATCTTGCAAATACTAGTAAGCCTTCAACTAAGACCGCTAAGGGAACTCTAGATAGAAGACTTATAAGAAAGAAAGAATGCTTTAGAAAAAGCAAGACTTTTATAACTTTGGAAGAATGCTTTACACTTGATTCTTTGATGATTGGATGGTTTGCAAATGAAAATGACCTCCTCTATATATACTACTCCTAAAGGGAAAAGTGTATATAATATTTAAACTATAAGTCCTCCATATTTACAAGGTAGTCCTTTCTCTAGAATCCTTCACATACTTCTATACAATTCTAGAGAAGACTACACACTACTAGTTTATTCTATACGGTTCTAGAGTCTTCCATAAACCACTCAAAGATTCTAGATTTTTCCCCTGTAGGCAAGAATAGTGGCGGATCGTCACACTTTCCCCCACCTAATGTTGCAACGTCCTCGGCGCAATGTTGCTGTTCGAACTCCCAATCTCCACCTTTGGACTTCCACATAACTCCAAGTCGTCCCTGTGTGGTCTCTGCTGGAGTTTTCCCCTTCCAGCACCTGAGGAGCATTGCTGTAGTTGGTCATCACTGCTCCCGCTTGACTTTCTTTGACAGTTTCTCCTCCAATGACTTTTCATTCCAGCGGGCATAGAACACGACAATGGCAGCCTTTTCTTAACCTGTTCCACGATTTCTAAGGTAGATAACTGAACTGTTCTCTTTGACTTGGGCATCCTGACTAAGGATACAATGTAGGAACCTCCTTGCTCCATGACCACGAATTGTTGGAGGTATGGGTCGATCACTGCATGACACTTTTGGAAATACTCCTGCCCAAGGATGATGTCAAAGAGATCTATCAGGGCGACATGGAAGTTGGTCTTGCCTTGCCACTTTCCCACCTCTATGTCGACTTCCTGAGAAAATCCACACGCATGAGTCATTGGTGCATTGACCATACTGCTTAGGTTATATTTTAGCCCCAACTTGGTTGCTGCAGACTTGGTCATGATGTTTGCCTCCGCGCCTATATCGACCATGGCACGAGCATGTCGTCCATTGATTGTGATGTCTACATATTATGCACTATACTCCTTTGGCTTCTCTGGTTGCCGCGTGATAGCTCTGCACAGTCCAATAACACCTACCCGTGTTGGGTCCGATGCCTCCCCCTATTTGGGTGCCTCTTCTTGTGCCTTCTGCTCCTTCCACTCCCGCAGTATGACACCAAGGCTTTTTAGTTCGGGGCACTTCTTATAGCTATGCGGCCCCCCCATATATGTAACACTTAAATTCTTTTTCGGGCTATGTCTTGCCCTCTCCGTTGCCCTGACGACTTCCCTCCTGTTATCAAGCCTGTGGGTATCATGATGCTTGGGGTGTGGCTGCCAACCCTTGCCCTTGCCACCATCCCCCCACTTTGGTCATGACTACCTCCCAAGCTTTTTTCTTGGTTTTTGTCTCGCCTATCTTGTCGAGAGTCCGTCAAAGCCTCCGCCTGTGTGATGGCCTCATCTATGGTCCTAACTTGTCAGTGTTCCGGCTCTATCCTTGCCCAATTTTGTAGACCTTCCATGAAGTAGAACATCATATCTTCATCCGTGAGATTGGGAATCTGAAGTGTGAGGGTAGTAAACTCGTTCACGTAGGCCCTTATGGTACTCGCCTGCTTCAACTCCCTGAACTTTCGCTTCCCCTCCTAGATGACATTATTTGGGACGAAGGCCTTCTTGAACTCAGCCTTGAACTGCTCCCATGTGTTCATAGTGCATAACCTTTTTCCTATTTCCAACTCCTTATGTTTCCACCATAGCATGGCCGTTTCCGTCAGATATGATACGGTTGTGTTGATCTTTGTCTAATTGTTCCTCACCTTGTGACACTTGAAGTAATTCTCCAAGTGCCACATGAAGTTCTCCACCTCTTGCGCGTCACAGACGCCTTTGAAGACAGGTGGCTTTAAAGACTTCATCCTGGCCTCCCTTTCTCCAACAATCCCTACACATCTCCTGTCAGCCACGCCTTCCTCAAGTGTCCTCATCCTTGCACCCATGGCCTCCATGGTGGTGCTCATGGCCTCCATCTTGCTCAGTGCTTTCATGAGCCGACACTCCAAGGAAGTGATGGTCTCCCTCAGCTCGTACACTGCAATTTGATGTCCGCCCAACTCCTTCCAGATGCTTTCATTCTCCTCAAGGGTGAACTCCTCTAAGGTCTTGAACTTGCTGTCGAACGCGTTCAAGCTCTTAATCAAGAACTCTACTGCTTGCCTGGCAGCATCCACTCTCGCGACCCATCCTATGTCGAGCTTGACATCGGCAGGCTCCTCGCCTCGTTCCTCATCACTCAACTCAGCGGCCAAGAGTGAGTGGGTTGTTATGGCCTCGCTCAGTGTTGGTCCGACCGACACCTCCTCAACCTTCTTGGAGTTTTTCTTCCCTTTTCATTTCTTGCAAACATCTAGCTTCACATTGGCGGTGTTGGTGGCGTTGACGTCTCCTTCACTTGCCAAGCTTCCCTTAGTTCAAACCTGCTCTGATACCATGTTGTCACAGGCTCAGAACTCCCGCTAAGACTTTTGTGCGACACTAGATAATTTGCTTACGAATCATTCACGATCTTGCAAATACTAGTAAGTCTTCAACTAAGACTGCTAAGTGAACGCTAGATAGAAGACTTATAAGAGAGAGAGAGAGCGCTTTAGAAAAAGGAAGACTTTTATAACTTTGGAAGAATGCTTTACACTTGATTCTTGGATGCTTGGATGGTTTGCAAATGAAAATGGCCCCCTCTATTTATACTACTCCTAAAGGGCCAATGTGTAAATAATATTTACACTACAAGTCCTCTATATTTACAAGGTAGTCCTTTTTCTAGAATCCTCCACATATTTCTATACAATTCTAGAGAAGACTACACACTACTAGTGTATTCTATACGGTTCTAGAGTCTTCCGTAAACCACTCGAAGACTCTAGATTATTCCCCTGTGGGCAAGAATAGTGGTGGGTCGTCACATAAGGCTTCCATACTCATTCCGAGCCCCTCGATGGAAATTGGCTAAAAATGGTTGTGGTTGTAGGACCCATAGTTAGTCGAAATGACTTTGTATGAAAGTTTTGACTGTGCCATTGAGTTCAGAACATCATTTCAAATCATATTTCACATATGGTTCGTATTTTTCTGACTTTCGATGAGGTTGGAGTATTAAAATTGATGTGGAATGGTTGCGGAAATGAGGTGGCCATGTAGCAAATGACGTGTTGCCACATGACAAGTAGCTTGTATATATATATGTATATTTATTACACAACATTAGCCATAGAAGGCATTTTTAAGGTGGGTTTCTTCCTCATTTTAAAGTCAAAATTAGAGATTTAAAGGCCAAAGTTCAAGAAACATTCACGGGGAATCCATTGGTGAGCTCAGATTTTGCGTGAGAAGCTTTGTTTGAGGTAAAAATCACATTTCAACAACTGTCCCTTTCAATTTTCGGAGTAAAACTTTAGCAAACTTTAGATGCTTGTAACTTAGTCTTTTTAAGTTTGATTGTAGCGATTCTTGATGATAAATTGTGGGTTTATCCATAAGTATTACTATGTTATAAATATTCTGCCTAGAAGTATCGCATTTTTGGTAAATTTGGGATTTTAGCTGCAACGTTTTATGAATTCAGAATGGGTTTTCTTGCAAAATTTAAAAGTTAGTGTCTTCTTTGTTTTTAGCTCCATTTTCTTTGATTCTTGATGCAATTCTGATTAGAACTTCATGAGGGTCGTCCTGAGTTTATTATCTTGAGCTCTTGGTGCCCCGATTTTGCTAAAATCAGTAAAATATTTGTTACCTAGGTTTACTTCATAACTCATTTTTTGGGATTCCAATTGCAGGTCCGCATAAGACCTTCCCCCGCACCTTGAATTTTGTATTAATTGACTATATATGTTTGGGTGGCTGTTTTGGACCTATTTTTGGGGTTAATTTTGGAATATCAAACACGAGTCCCATATTTTCCATTTCGGATCCTGAAATGGTCCATGTCTAAAAATTATGAAAGTAGTGTCAAAACGACTGTAATGATGTTGTGATTCTATTTTTGATAGTGTGGCATTATTTGGAGGTCTTTAGAAAAGAAAAAGCTCTAACCGAGTGCCTTGGAGCATGTGTGTTCGTCATTCAGGTATGCTACGATTTTCCTTTCTTGAAATTGAGCTAAAATGTGTAAATTCATGTTGAATCTGTTGGAATACTCAGCTTGGGTAGTATATTTTCATGCCTTAGGCTAGAATCTATATTTTAGGTCTAGAATCTATATTTTAGGTCCTATTTCGAGTTTTTGTCTAATTAAAAGCATATTGTTTGTTTGTGGCTCATTCGTTCTTCTATTTTAGATTTGGTTTCATTCTATAGGTACCATAAATGATATAGGCCTTAGTTTAGGAGGATAACTTGCTTTAGAATTCCTTGACGTCGCTCCAAAGGGCCTAGATCCTTGTAACATGGCATACCAAACTAGAGTTTATTAGTTGGTCCTTAGCTAAGAAGTAACTGAGATTTTATGAAATACCATATCCATGATGTCCTAAGTTTGGTAGTTGTGTACTTAGATGGTGATCTTGTAACTTTGTTGAAACTATTTCTTCCTTGAAAATAGCCTAAAAATGGCTATGAGTTGGAAATTTGTGGAAGTATCTATGTTGGATTGGTACCATTGAGATCATTTGACACCCCATAACTCTATTCCTACATGTACCTATGTTTCAAGCCTCATTCTTATATGTGGGAAGTGTTTTAGGGTCATAAAAGACCTCTAGTACTTAGCCGAGTTAAAAAAAATCTATAAATTGACGTTCTAGTGTTAGATTACGCAAGGTAAACCTTAAATGATCATAACTCTTAAGGCACAGAATTAGATGGCCTACAGTCTACAACAAGAAAGTCTTTGAATTAACCCAATGCAACTAATTTTACAGCATTTGGAGTTCAGAGTCAAAAGTTACGGTCGTTTTACTGAAGATTGCCATAGATTAAAGGAAATATGACACCTAATTTAGGCCCGGGAAAAAAGTAAAGCCTGTCTGCTAACTCATGGAAAAAATTACTGAAAATTTAATTTTTGGTTCTAGACTTTACGGACCCATTTACGGGTCATAGAAACTTCTACGGCCGTAGATTAGGCTCGTGAAAGTGGTCTAGAGACCAGGAAATTTGCTCAAAATTTTACGGATGGGTCCCTACAGACCGTGGAAGTTTCCATGGGCTGTAGATGGGCCCGTAGATGACTTTTGATAGCTTTATAAGAAAGGTTATTTTGGTCTTTTCCCATTCTTTCAAAGCTTAAAACTGATGTTTTTACAACTAAATAAAGTCCTAAGCATGTTAGTTCAACCTTTTTATGTTAAAACACTCTCTCAAACTTAGAGCAAGGGTTCAAAGGAGAAAAAGGTTACGGTTTGAAGCGAAAACTTGGGAATTCTTCCAAGTTGTTTCAAGATTCAAAGCTTCCAGGTATATAAGGCTAACAAAAATATGGATTTTGTTCTTCCATGTGCCCTATAAACCGGATTGATGGAGTTTTGAGTGAATTGAGTCTCCCATGAATGTTTCTTGAAGGTTCTTCTTATATTCTAATGTATTTCTACATAATCTTGCATGAATTACTGTTTTTGTGAATAAACTTGAATTAGATGATTTTACCTTAGTACATGAACACCAGCATGAATTCTTTTTATTCTTACATACTTCACTTAAATGAGCATGCATGAGTATAATTTGAGCCTAAAGAGTCTATGGAATCCCTAAATACTTTAACTCTATATTTATTTTCCTAAATGCTATGAGTTAGAATGATGCATGATGGAGTATTTATGAGTCAAGAGTTGAACCTTAAAAGAATCTAACCAAAGAGTTGATAAATGATCTGATGGATTCAGTTAACAAATGTTTAGTGAGACTAGATGAATGTGTTAACCATAGGGTTGATGTCTTATGAGAATATTGAGTCTTGAGCACCGAATTGAGTAAGAATAAGTCCAACACAAACTCAATAACTATGTAACTGGCATAGGAGAGGATTGAACTGTAAAATTGGATCTATACTATTGTCCCAAAAGGAGGACTTGATGTTAATGATTTTGGATCCACTGATATGATGTCCTATACCCTGGTAAGGTATTGGATAGATGTGGCAATGACATCACTTGATTGTATCATCACCGGCTCATTGGTGATCGTTATTGGTTAGAGAAATTCCCAGATAAGCCTCGATAGTACTTTGAGTGGATGGAACATAGATTATAGATGAGTAGTCATTGCCTAAATTATGTTATTACTTTAGACTCTTAACATGATGATTGAGTTCTCTACCTCTTGAGTTGAGTTATTTGATTCGATGTTGTTATCCTTTACATGTTCCTTCTACCATTTTTCATACTCGTACATTCCACGTACTGATGTCCATTTGGGCCTTCATCTTTTATTGGTGTAGAGGCAGGTACAAGCGATCATCAGTAGGCACCCCATTGAGGATCTACTTGCATTAAGCCGATGGGTGAGTTCTCCCCTGATTTCGGAGGATATCATGTTTTTCCTTCTATCTTATGTTTAGCCTTTTTATTTTATTTTGAAGCAGCCATGGTTCATTCATTGGCACCACTTGGTCAGATGTTTTAGAGGCTTCATAGACTGGACTATTAAGTTATGACTAGATGTTATTTCTGACAAGTTTCATTCACACTAGTCTTATTCAGTTGATGGATAGCTTGTTTGACCTTTCGCCCATTTATTATCGGTTGGCATTTGTTTCCTTAAGTATTGTCATTCATTAATCTTTAACGCTACTAGAATACGATTAAATGAATGTGATGAGGCCGAGTGATTTGCTTTGGTGCTAGCAACAGTCTTTGAGTGCCAACACTGCCGTACCCTTTCGGGACGTGACAAACTTGTTATCAGAGCACAGAGTTCAAGATTCCTGGGGAATCTATGAAGCCGTGTCTAGTATAGTCTTGTTTATAGGTGTGTTGTGCACCAAAATTTATAACCAGGAGCCTATAAGCTATTAGGAATTGTTACACTTTCTTATATTTAGAGTTTATGTGATAGAGTTTACTCTATTAAAGTATCTATCTAACTCATGCATTATGCACTTGCATATCATGCCTCCTAAGTGTTCCTCCACCCAAAAAGATGCTTCAGCTCGCAATACTGAGAATCCCCCACTAGAGGTGCCTCCTCAGATGGAGACGAGAGGTCGGGGTCGACGTGCTAGAGTCATTGGGTCTCCCCAGGCACCTACTATTTCACCTACTCCTACTAGAGAGGCTAACTTAGAGGAGTTATCACTATGCTCACTCAACTGGTAGCTACCTAGAGTGGGAATCGGAGTTCACAAGATCCTAATTTTAGCTCCCAAGAGCTAACTATTGCGATGAGAGGATGAACTTGCCAGTCTTCATAGGGTCTATGGTTGAGGAAGACCTCTAAAATTTCATTGATGAGATGTGGAAGGTGTTTAAAGCCATGTATGTGGCAAAAATTAAGAGAGTTGAACTTGCTTCCTATCAACTTATGGATGTGGAAAATGTCTTGCACAATTAATGGGAAGAAAGTCAAGGTGAGGATGCTGAGCCTACCATTTGGGAAGATTCTTGAGAGTGCCTTTCTTGATCATTTCTTTCCGGCGGAATGGCCTAATAGACCCCTATATTTGGTCCCGTTTGTCACCTAGGACCTTATACTTAGAACTTTGCCAACTAAACCCTTGTACCCGCTCAAAACCTACATTTTAAACACTTTTTTCTGACTGGGACTGGTGCGTGAGTTTCAAACGACGACACGTAATTTCCACGTCATATAATAATTCCACATATAAAATGACGTGTAAAAACCTTTATCTCTTCCCCACCTTCTTCCACATATGAAGAAGGCACAACCATTAATGGTGGTTTTAGGGATGGAGTAAAAATGCAGTCCAAACCAATATAAAAGTAACTCATAAGTGATTTTTACTTCCTTTACTGTTGTTTTTTAATCCAGGCTTGTTGTTCTCCGAGTGGGACTGATTGTGGGTGTGTTTCTCTTTTTGCAATCTCATCTTTTAATGTTGTTTCTGGGACTTTTTTTTGTCAGATTTTGTTCTGAATCATCGTGTTTTTTGGCTTCTCTTTGACGACTCTATTTTTGTTCCCATCTTTTAAGAGTTTTACTTTTAGTGGTGTCACTCTCAAAGCAATCCTCCTCCTTTACCTTCATTGGACCTTTCACTCTTTTTTGTTCTTTTTAATTGGGTTTGTGTCTTTTTTGAGTAATAGAAGGAAGAAGAGTGAAAAATAGCTAATCCAAAGAAACAAAGATTTCCTTCATGGATCATGATATGTTGTGTCCGATCAAATACACTGAGCACCGGAATATTATCAGAAAGGTCACTAAACCCACCAAAAATTCAACTCCAAATTACCAAAAAAAATTTCTTTCCAGTTAGATCAAATCCAAATCAAGAAAAAAAGACCATTTATGTAAAACTCTATAGGAATAAGCTAAAGTAGAATGGATGAAATTTTTTTGAGAAACAAAATGGATGAAATATTTTTGATATAGATAAGAGAGAAAAATAGAAATTGAACTTGAAATCAAGAGGATAAGAAAAATAATTTTCCAAGAAGAAATTATGGCTAACAAGAAAAAATTTCATTTGGAGAGACAAAAACAGAAGAAAATTGAAGAATTTTGAGAAGAAGAAATGGAGATTTATATATTTGGGCATTTGGGGAAGAAGATGACTATTAAAAGGGTTTTTACAAACCTTTCACGCTCCAAAATGGAGTGAAACTCACACACTAGACCTGGTATGCCACTTAGGATGCCAGGTCAGAAAAAAGTGTTCAAAATGTAGGTTTTGAGTGGGTACAAGGGTTTAGTTGGCAAAGTTCTATGTATAAGGTCCTAGGTGACAAACGGGACCAAGTACAGGGGTCTATTAGGCCATTCCGCCTTTCTTTCCACGAGATTTGAGATAAGCAAAGGTTGATCAGTTTCTCAACATGAGTAGTAGGGGATGACTGTCAAAGAATATAGACTTAAGTTCATACAGCTATCTAGGTATGCTCCAAAGATGGTCCTGTACATGAGATCTAGAATGAGAAAATTTGTATCCGTCTTGGGCAAAGATGTGAAAAAAGAGTGCAAAGCGACATTGCTGATTTTGGACATAGACATCTCTAGGCTTATGGTCTATGTACAGAAACATGAAAGGATAAGAAGAGGGATAGAGAGGAGCACTTGAGCGAAAAGTCTAAGTCAGCTTGGCATGAGCCTAGCCATCATAAGAAAGGTAAGGGGACAGGTCCTACTTTCATAAGAGGTCTTCGAACTATGCACCAACTCTGAGTTACAGGTTTGATCAGAAGTCTTAGGGTTATCAAAATTCCAGAGCTCAAGGTTCTCAATCCCAAGCTAGTGTGACTCAAGGTTCGAGGGGAAACCACTATGTGGCAAGTGTAGTAAACTCCATCTAGGTGAGTTTAGTGAGGGCACAAATTCTTGCTATAGGTGCAGACAGACTGGTCACTTCTAGAATGAGTGCCCAATGAGGAGGTGGGTGGATGGAGGTAATAAAGCTCAGTCTTCAAAAACACCATAGAGAGGTTCCACAACTAATACGGGTGGTGGTACAAACCATCTGTATGTGATGGGAAATGAACAGGATCAAAAAGTTGCACTATATGTTGTCACAGGTATGCTTCGAGTCTTTTCTTATGATGTGTATGCCTTGCTTGACCAAGGTGTCACTTTATAATTTGTAACTCCATATGTGGCTAGTAAGTTTGGGATCCTTCCTGAATGTCTTCTTGAGCCCTTTAGTGTTTCTACTCCTATTGGTGAGTCCATCCTAGTTGAAAGGGTACATAGAGATTTCACGGTATCTCTCTATCATAGAGATACTTTGGCATACTTAGTTAAGTCAGTGATGATTGACATTGATGTGATTCCTGGCATGGACTGCCTTTACGCTCGTTATGCCTCTGTCAATTGTATAACCCGGATGGTCGAATTTCAATTTCCAAATGAGCCCTTTATAGAGTAGAAGGTTAGTTCCACAGTGCCCAAGGGTAAGTTTATTTCCTACCTTAGGGCTAGAAAATTAATTTCCAAAGGATGTATCTATCACCTCGTACGAGTTAAGGCTGATGATGTAGAGGCTCCACCATTTGACTTAGTTCCAGTTGTCAATGACGTCCCTGAGGTCTTCCCTGATAATTTTCCGGGAGTCCCTCTTGATAGGGAGATTGATTTTGGGATCGAAGTTCTCCCTGATACCCATCCTGCCCCTACTCTGCTATTAGAATGGCTCCTACAGAGTTGAAAGAACTGAAAAAGAAATTGAAAGATCTCTTGGATAAGGGATTTATTAGGCCGAGTGTCTCATCATGGGGTGTTGCGAGCCTGTTCGTGCGAAAGAAAGATGGTTCCCTCAGAATGTTATAGATTATCGCCCGTTGAATAAGGTAACCATTTAAGAAAAAATATCCCCTTCCAAGGATCGATGACTCGTTTGACTAACTTCAGGGTGCCACTATTTTCTCTAAGATAGACCTCGGATTAGGCTATCACCGGTTGAAAGTGAGAGAACGTGACATCCTGAAGATGACTTTTTGAACCCAATATGGTGACTTTGAGTTTCTGGTAATATCTTTCGGATTGACTAATGCTCCTGCCACTTTCATGGACTTGATGAACAGAGTATTCAGGTACTACCTTGATATGTTCATGATTGTGTTCATCAATGATATTTTTTGGTGTACTCCAGAGATGAGGAAGAGCATGTCGATCACCTTCGAATTGTTCTTCAGACCCTCAAGGATAAGGAGTTGTATGCTAAATTTTCAAAATGTGAGTCCTGGCTAAACTTTTGTGTCATTTATGGGCCATGTTGTCTCAGGTGATGGTATTCGAGTGGATATGCAGAAGATTGAGGCAGTTAAGAACAGTCCTAGACCCACCTCTAGCATAAGGAGTTTTTTGGGTTTGGTTGGTTACTACCATAGGTTTGTTGAGGCATTCTCTTTTATATCCTCACCATAGACTAAGCTGACTCAAAAGAAAGACAATTTTCAATGTCCCGATGAGTGTGAGAAGAGTTTTCAAGAGTTGAAACCCAAATTGACGACTATGCAAGTGTTGACTCTACCTGAGGGGACTGATGATTTTATGTTCTATTGTGATGCTTCTAGATTGGCATTGGATGTGTTCCGATGCAGAGAGGTAAGTTCATAGCCTATGCTTCCAAAAGAACTCAAGAACTACGAGAGAAACTATCCAACTCACGACTTAGAATTAGATGCAATGGTATTTGCACTCAAGTTTGGCGCCCCTTATTATATGGAGCACATGTTGATGTATTCACAAACCATAAGAGTCTGCAATATGCGTTCACCCAGAAAGAGCTTAACTTGCAATAGAGGAGATAGCTTGAGCTGCTCAAGGACTATGACATAAGCATACTTTACTATCTAGGTAAAGCTAATGTGGTTTTTGATGCTCTTTGCAGGTTGTCAATGTGAAAGACAACTCATGTGGAAGAAGAGAAGAAAGAGTTAGCCAAAGAGGTGAACAGACTAGCGTAATTGGGAATTCAACTAATGAACCTTGCGAAGGTAGAATACTTATCCATAATGGGTCTACATCATCCCTTGTAGTAAAGGTAAAGAAGAAGCAAGATCGAGATCCCATCTTACTCTAATTGAAGGAATATGTACATAAGCAGAAAGTGATGGCATTCATCAAAGGGGGAGATGGGGTAGTAAGATACCAAAGTAGGTTGTGTGTTCCAAATGTCGATGGTATTTGAGAGAGGATCATGTCAGAAGCCCATAACTCTAGATATTCTATCCATCCAGGGTCTACTGAATGTACAATGATTTGAGAGAGGTTTATTGGTGGAGTAGGATGGAGAGAGACATTGCAGACTTTGTTTCTAAGTTCCCAAACTGCCAACAAGTAAAAGTTGAGCACCAAAGGCAACGTGGAGTGGCCCAGAATTTTTAAATTCTAGAATAGAAGTGGGTGATAATCAATATGGATTTCATAACAGGCTTACCAAGGTCACGCGGACAACATGATTCGATTTGGGTGATTGTTGATAGGATGACTAAATCAGCACACTTTTTAGCAGTAAAGACTACTAATACGACAGAGGACTATGCTCGATTGTATATCCAAGAGATTTTCAGACTACATGGAGTTCCCTTATCCATCATATCAGATAAAGGAGCTCAATTTACTTCCCAATTTTCGAAGTCCTTTTAGAAAGGGCTAGGTTCAAAGGTTAACCTTAGTACTATTTTCCACCATCATATTGATATTCAATCAGAGCAGATGATACAGACTTTGGAGGATATGTTGAGGGCTTGCATCATTGACTTCAAAGTTAATTGGGATGACCACTTTCATTCGAGCATTCACATGACTCTTTCTGAGGGCCTCTATGGAGGAGATGTAGATAATTGATTAGATGGTTCGAGGTAGGTGAAGCAGGGTTGATTGGGCCAGAATTAGTACATCAGGCTATGGAGAAGGTAAAGATTATCCAAGAAATATTGAAAACCTTCCAGAGTCACCAGAAGTCCTACATTGATGTTAGGAGAAGGGACCTAAAGTTCGAAGTAAAAAATTGGGTATACTTGAAAGTGTCACCCACGAAGGGTGTGATGAGTTTAGGAAGAAGGGAAAGTTGAGTCCTCAATACATTGGTCCCAATGAACTGTGAAGAGAGTGAGAAATGTAGCTTATGAGTTGGAGCTACCACAAGAGCTAGCAGTCATCCATCCGGTCTTTCACATTTCTATGCTTAAGAAGTATTTGGAAGATCCGTCCTTGGTTGTGCCTGTTGGAATCATTGGAATGAAGGATAGTTTGATTTATGAAGATATCCCTATCCAAATCCTTGATCGTCAAGTTCTCAAGTTGAGAACTAAAAAGGTTGCTTCTGTAAAAGTGTTGTGGAGAAGTCAATCCCTTGAAGAGGATACATGGCAAGCTAAAGAGGATATGAAGGCAAGATACCCTCACCTATTGATGTCTTCTAATGATGAAATTGATGGTAATAATTCATTTATACTCTCTGAGTTACTTTCCCGATGTTGAGTTGAGTTTTTACCTCTGAGTTGATTCTCCTCTTGAGTGTATGTTTGAGTATGCATGTCTTTAATTGTATTAGTGTCTAATGATGATGTTAGAAGTAGTCTTTTAATTCTAAATCCTTAGTGGAGGTTGATTTATGGAGTAGGAGTATTCGAGTGTCCGAGTATTTGAGTTCATTCTTGATAGGTCTCCTAGTCGCTCATCATTCGAGGACGAACAATCCCAAGAGGAAGATATTGTGAAACCCCATAACTCTATTCCTACATTTACCCATGTTTCAAGCCTCATTCTTATATGTGGGAAGTGAATTAGAGTCATAAAAGACCTCTAGTACTTAGTCGAGTTTAGAACCTTTTCTATAAATTGAGTTTCTAATGTTAGATTATACAAGGGTAAACTTTAAATGATCATAACTCTTAGTACACAAAGCTTTAAGTGGCTCATGACCTAACACATGAAGGTCTTTGAATTATTTTTCCAATGCAACTGATTTCACCTCATTTGGAGTTTGAAGTCAAAGATTATGGTTGTTTTACTGAAGACTGCCAGAGCAGAGACGAAATACGAAACCTAATATAGGACATGAAAAAAAGTACGGCCCGTCTGATAACTCATGGAAAACGTTTCTGAAAATTAATTTTTATTTCCACACTTTATGGACCCACTTACGGGTTGTAGAAACTTTTATTGGCCATAGTTTGGGCTCGTGAAAGTGATCCAAAGACACCAAAATTTTCCAAAACGTTTATAGAAAGGTCCCTACTGGCCGTGGAAGTTTCTAGGGGTCGTAGATAGGTCTGTAGACGACTTTTGATAGCTTTTATAAAAGGTTATTTTGGTTTTTCCCACCCTTTCAAAGACTAAAACTGACATTTTTACTGCTAAATAAAGCCCTAAACATGTTTGTTCAACCTTTTTATGCTAAAACACTCTCTCAAACTTAGAGCAAGGGTTTAAAGGAGAAAAGGACTAGGGTTGAACAAATGTATCATCGCTTACATGTTCTTCGCTTACACTGGTGGGATTTCCTATACCCTGGAAAGGTATTGGATAGATGTGTCAATGACATCGCTTCATTGTATCATCACCGGCTCATAGGTGATGGTTGTTGGTTGGAAAAACACCCAAATAGGCCTCGATAGTACACTGAGTGGATGGGACATAGATGATAGATGAGTAGTCACTGTGGAAATTTCATTATTACTATAGACTCTTGACATGATGATTGAGTTTTCTACCTCTTGAGTTGAGCTATTTGAGTTGATGTTATTCTTCCCTTACATGTTCTTCCTACCATTTTACATATTTGTACATTTCACGTACTGGTGTACATTTGGGCCTGCATCTTTTCATTATGCAGAGGACGGTACTAGAGGTCATCAACAGGTGCTTCATTGAGGACCTACTTGCATTAAGCTGATTGGTGAGTCCTCCCCTACTTTAGTTGGATATCATGTTTTTCCTTCTAGCTTTGAGTTTAGCCTTTTTATTTTATTTTGAGGTAGCCATGGGTCTATCATTGGAACCACTTAATTAGATGTTTTAGAGGCTTCATAGACTAGACTGTTGAGTTATGACTTGATGTTATTTCTAACTAGTTTCTTTCACACTAGTTTTATTCAGTTGATGGATAGCTTGTTTAGCCTTTGGCCCTTTTATTATTAAGTATTCTTATTCGTTAATGTTACTCGCTACAAGAATATGATTGAACAAATGTAATAAGGCCAAGTGGTTCGGTTGAGGGCTAGCAATAGTCTCTAAGTGCGGGCCACTGCAAGGATACTCTCTCAGGGCGTGACAATTCCTGACTTAGTTGTGCCTGTTGTAAAGGAAGATTTGATAAGTGTATCTATCGAGGAGTATGGAAAGTTTATTCGTATCCTGATTACTCACTCATTTGAGGGTTTGAGTCGCTATCTTGATAGTACACCATTTGAGAATGCGGCCAACCCTACTATTGCATATTGTGGGTTCAAGTCTCACCCCTTATCGATTATCTTTTGAGCCTAGGGTTCCATGATCATTGATGCATTGAGATACATATGTCAGAGTACCGGGGTGCTGCCCTATGTTATTAAGATTGACCATTGGTGGGTTCGAGTCCCTCCATTTATTATCGGATAAATAGGATAGGTTCTACTTAAAGTCCCAAACTTGTCCCTAGGCATTCACTCTTAGAGAACCCTAGTCCTACCCTCTGTAGCATAGAAATTCTATGTATTCGGTGGGCTTATGGGGGTTAGCTCGGGTTTTACTTAAAATTGCACATGTGTGTCTTGTTCGAGCCTATGACGACCTATTCAGGTATAGCTAGGGTAGTATTCTTTACTAGATTTAGTGGATTTACCCTTGGTGTTAGTCTTTTATCATAAAATATGCATTCTGACTCCTGTGTAGGTTTTCATTCTCCCTTTTCATATTGTCTTTATCTTTCTTGCTTAGTCTACGCTCTGCATCGTCTTCGTGATGCAGGTCCAAGCACTAGCTATCACTAGTGACCCGGTCCAGCTTGCGACAGCTAGTTGCGGAGACTAAGTTAAGCATCAGGCGCTGTTGAATCATTTTAGTATCCACCTGTACGTTTGACCCATCTTTTGTATATTTTGAGACTAGAATTTATGTTGTATTTATTTTGGTCCACTTTTGGGACTTGTACTTAGTTTATTATGTCTAGTAGCTTTGTACTATTGATTTCCAAGTCTTGGAAGAGACTCTATTTTTATTATATATATATATATATATATATACACCTTGTCCTTTTTGTTTATGTTATTTCTGCATCACTAGTTTCCCACCTATTACCCGTTACATTTATTCTATGTTATGGGTTAGGATGTACTGGGGAGGGGGGTTAAGGTAGGTGCCATCACGGCTTCAGAAATCGAGTCGTGACATAATGGATCTACTACCCTTCCTTATAACTATCTCGGTCAGGGACTAAAGATACAAAGGTTATAAAAATGTTGCATTTTTCGTAAAAAAAGGTTGTCGCAATTTCACTTCCCATATTTCATATTATGTGCATGTATGAGGATGAATGTATCTCAATATCACAAATAGAGGAGCACAGTTACTCAATACAAGTCGCAGAGTAATAACGTTCACAAAACTCAAGTTTCATGATAAACACCCTCGTCAAATTCAATGGGAAGAATACTCTTCAAAAGAAAACAAGAAACTATCCTTCGGAAAACATCTCCTAGGCTCCCAAATTATGTTACAAACCACAATTTTCTGCAAGTATATTGTTTCTCAAATCATTTCATGCCTCAACACATTTAATTACACAATATGTCACATTTCTCACTTCACATCATGCCTCAGTGCATCTTATTTCTTAATGTATCACATTTTCCAATTCATTTCATGCCTCAGAGCATCTCGTTTCACAATATATCACATTTCTCAAATCATTTCATGAGTATCTCAGTTTGCCAATAATTTCATTATCAAAGTATGATAAACTCCCATGAATGTCATTACACAAGCTTGATAAATTCACAACTCATCCCAAGTATAACATTTCACAAGTATAATATATTAATTAAGTACACAATATAACAAATTCTAGAAGTCTCACGTTCACAAAACAATCATAATCATATACAAAGCCTCACAGGGACAACACAATAGGGATTCTCAATACCAACATATGATGTGACTCCATTCCATATATTATAGAATAAGAATATTCAATTGCCCAACATCACTAGAAAGAAGGATTAGCCAAACCTACCTCAACAGTCGAAACCACATCCGAACACTCTAACAGAGAATTCCACTTAAATTCCAACTCCAAATTAATTTTCACTATAAAGAATAAAAAGTACACGTCAGAAGGAGTTGAACGACACGCATATATTGCAAGGGTTCAAAATCAGGGGCAAAATGGTTCAAAAATTGCTCAAATTTCTAAATATCCAAATCTGAAAATTTCTGATAAAATTGATTTCTACAAGTCACAAGAAACTCATGGTTAAAAAAACCATTGAGCAGGAAAGAGCCTCGAAATCATAAAATTACTAATTTTGAAATTTGGGGAAATAAATCCCAACACCCACTTTGAAATCTTGATTTTAAAATATTTTTAGAAGATGAAAATGTTAGGAAATAATTTGAAAATGATAAAGAGACTTACCCCAACGAATTTCCTCAAAATAATTGCTTCAAAAATCGTCACTCCTAACCTCCAATTGAGTAACAATAGTAAAAATTGAGAAAAAGGAGGAAAACTAAAAGAGTTTACATTAAAATGCACTGTCAGTGTAAAAGGTTTTTTTTACACCGTTAGGTAACTTTAAAGATAATTACCGGAATTTTTTCAAGTAACATTTACACCTTTTCAAAAGAACATAGTTATGTTTAGAAAAACATTAAATGTAATTTGAATCTTAATTATTCTATAATCCAAATTCCTTCCAAATTTTTAGATCATTTTCTTTCTAGTCCTCCTCTCTCTCTCTCTCTCTCACTCTCTCTCTCTCTCTCTCTCCCTCCCTCCCTCCCTTTATCGTAGGTATTGCAATGATAACGGTAAAATGATGGTGTTGCAATTCTTGTATTTTCTTTTTGGTTTTACTCTTTTTTTTTTTCATCTTTCATTTTATTTCAAGAACATTTATGACATGACATTCTCATTTATAATAAAAACTAGTTTAGTCTACGTGTTTTGCATGAGTGTCATGTAATATAAGATTATGTATATTTTTTCAACATTAATGTTTTATTTGCTAAATTATTTCCTTACACTTAAAATTATACATCAATTAATATGAATATTCTAGTAAAGTACTCATATTAGTCATTATCTTTTAAGGAGCATGCAAAGTTTAAATTAGACAAACAAAAGTGAGTGAAAAAATAAAACTATCAAAAATACATTGCAAGTTTTCTCGTCCAACTAATACCAAAACTAATTTTGCTAAACCTGGAAACAAAGCACAAAAATTTCACAATAGTAACAAAATCAGACTTTACTATTCGCATATAAAATATCAAAGTATTAATAGTGACTCTTGGAGGAGGATAGAGTTATTTTGAAGGGACAAAATCAACTGTAGATTTCTCCATGAGAAATAATCATGTAGTTTAATTGCTTATTAATTCTTCCTCACAAGTTTGTGTTCCAATTACTTTTCTTCGTTCTCATCTTTTCTCTTTCTCTATTTGATTTTAATTTAGAATCATGTTATTACATTATTGCAGAAAAAACAACTTTACATAGTATATATAGTTTAAATAGGAAAGAAATTAATGTATAAAACCTAGTTGATTTTGAAGTTATATTTTTTCTTTGTATTTTAGAAGTTTAGTAAAAGAAATAACTCAATATGAAAAGATTCATAAACTAAAAAGGATATTAATTAATATTATAGAGGTTTTTTCATTCAAAGTAACGGGCAAAACCAGGTTTCTGCCAAATTTAGGAGTCTCCTCTATGTTTAGGAATCATGTACAAGTATAAGATATTCAGAGAAATAAAGAACATACCAGTGAGGGAGATCTACACCCAATACCAAGCCTTAGTCATAAAACGAAGCGAGTACTACCTAGTGGACCTGTTAACGCAACCAGAAGAAAGACAAAGCCAGTAAAAAGAAAAAGGAACCAAGGAGAAACAATTAATGAACATCCTTAATACTTACTTGGATAGCTGATAGTGAATGCAAGAATGCAATCAAGAAATGGAGGTTGATTACCTAGAGAAGGAGGAATCAAAGAGAAGAGTTTTCCTATGGAGGCAATATTTCAGATAGGGGAAGAGGAGAAGAAAGATAGATTAAGAAACCCTAGTCATAGGTTTAGATTTATAAACGGATATACTGGGCCTTTTGTGGGCCTGGACTTCTTTTTGCGTTTGGCTTAGTTTTATTTTTAGATTTGGGGAATAGGTCTAAATGAGTGTGTTGATGATGTCTTATTAATAAAATCCCAATTTCATTTAAAAAAATCATGTACATGTATTAATTAGTATCAAATATATACATTAAACATAATGAAGTAATAATTGAAAATAATAATAAAAAGATGATATTGTCTAAAAGAGTCTTTCGATGAAGGGTAAAAAGTTCAAACAACCTTTATAAGGACCTTCGTGCTTTTAATATAGTATAGATTATAATATAATGTGCAGTAAAAAAGAAAATATTTGAAAGAGATGGAAGATATTGGGAATTATTCAAGAACTTTTTCATGTTTTATGAAAAATACAACAATGGAAAAATAAAGTGAACACTTCAAAAAATACTTAATTTTGTGAAAACAAAATCAATAAATCCTATAATCAATAGTTATCTTTTGTGGTAAATATAAAAATTCAATTGTTAAGGATTGAAAAAAGAATGCACAAAAGAATGCATAGTGCAGGAGAAAAAAATGGGTATATATGCTTGCAGAATTATTAAGAAGAAAGATGATTGTGGTAGAAGAAGCCAATGAAAAGAATTAGCTAGATTATTTGCCAAAGAAGAATACAGACGGTGAAATAAAGAGAAATAGAGAAGATAAAGAAAAAATAATAATAATGTTTTATTTTTTTAAACATAAATAAATAAATAAATAAATAAATAAAAATTACTAAAAAAAAAAATACTATTTGGTAACCTATAATAGTTGGTTAATATTACCAAATGGTGTAAGAATCTTGTACACTGATAGTGCACCCAAGTTAAACTCAACCCAAAATATGGGTATTTTAAGCCAAAAAGGGGTTGATTACCACGTGTTGACCGCGCGTTGTGTAACACCTCACAATTCTGCTCTTAAGATCTCGGAATGTGTCATTGCAAATACATAAGATTGAACCTAGTAATGCTTGTACTTACATTTTAAGGATCATTAATATAGGTGGGAAGTGTGTTGGAAGTGAATTTGGGTCATGAGAGACCCCTAATACTTAATTGAGTTCAAAACCTCTCTACAGGTTAAGTTTTTTCATTGAATTATGCAAGGGTAAACTTTACATGACCATAACTCTTAGCACACAAAGAATAAGGTCGCCTATGACCTACCAAATGAAAGTTCTTTGAACTAGCTTTCCAACCAACTGATTTCACCTCATTTGGAGTTCGGAGTCAAAAATTATGACATTTTACTACAGACTGTCAGTGCAGAGTTATTCTATGACCTTGACTTATGGGTCGTAGATTGAAATACAACTCGTACTGTCAACTCATAGAAAAACTTCTGCAAGTTCATTTTTGAGTTCTAGAACTTATGGTCTCAACTATGGGTCATAAAAACTTCCATGAGCCATAGATTAGGCCCCTAGAATCGATCCAATAACCCCAAAATCAATCCAAAAACTTACAGATGGATTCCTATGGGCCATAGTAACTTCTATGGGCCGTAGATGGACTCGTAATTCAAATATAGGTATTTTAATCTTTTCTCACCCTTTAAGCCTAAACTTGTCAGTTTTTACCTAATTAAACCCCTAAAATGTGATTCTTCAAATCATTAATGTTCAAACACTCTCCAAACTCAGAATGTAGTTTCAAAAGGGCAAAAGCTAGGGATTTCAAGCACTTTCTTCAAATTTCTTCAAGAACCTAAGTCCCACAAGTATGTATGGCCCTCCAAAAGTTATCCTACGTTTAGTTTAGCATCTTTAACTATCGGTCTCTATCCAAGATCAAGTTTTCTCCATTACTAGTTAATTTCATTGAAATACTTGTTCATGTATTTTTCATGATAAAAATTATGGTCTTTACTGATTTCACTACTAAAGTAAGTTATTGGGTCAAGGTTTTATGGTTAAGGTTGCAGTTGTAGGAACCCGAGATATATATTTCATGAAAACCATTATGTTCATAGTATGGAGTTGAGTTCAAGGAGTAATCAAAGCATTTGTAATTACAATATAGCTGAGTAGCAATTTTTGTTTTTAAGAACCATTGAATTGATAGATCTGTCAATCAAAGAAAAGAGACAAATTGAAAAAGAATTGAGAAAAGTTAAAGCTGGGCTAAGTCCCAAAAGATTAAAAAGGCATTTTGAGAATTTTTACTCCTAAAGTTATGAGCATTATAAAAGTTATATTCAAAATAGTATTGAGCACCGATATAAGTGAGTGTAATAATAACTTAAACTCATAAACTACGTAGCCAGCGAAGTATAGGATTGTACCAAGAGTACAACTCCTCATTGCCATTGAGATGGCCCAGTTTTGAGATAGATCCACTCCCCTCATTTTCGCCCTTTACCCTGGCAAAATATGGGATGGCTCTAGCAGCGTGGGCATGACATTGTACCATCACGAGGCTCATAGTGGTGGTTGTCGGTTAGAAAAACTCCCAAGCTAAAGTAAACAAATTTCTGCATACAGAGTTTCAGCATATGTTTTTAATTTCAACATGCACTTTATTTATTACTTATGCTATCCTATTTTGAGACATGTTTTAGTTACTTTGAGTATAGTCTTATCCTAAGTCCCCTATTTTGGCTATTTTATATGCTCATACATTCCAGATACTGACGTCCTTTGAACCTACATCATTTTATGATGTAGACATAGGTGACCAAATATGTCTTTAAAAGAATTCACTGGTTTAGGCATATGTAACACCTCGCGAACGCGGACAAACATCCACGAACATGGACAAACATCCGCAAACGCAAAGGCTTATAGAATTACTGCACTCCGCAAACGCGGATAAGTTTCCACGAAGGTGGAGGCTTATGGAGTCTACTCTCACAACTCCATAAATGCGGTCTCGTTCCTGTGAACGCGGATGTCTATGTAAATTAACCTTCGTTAACGCAGAGTTAAGGGCGTGAACATAGAGAGTGTAACTTAACCTGCACTAGAAACAACAGAAAAAACCAACAACACAAGACAACTAAAATGAGAGTTAAACCCTCAAGGATTCTTTCAAAACCCTGTGATAACCAACCAAATATGTTACCCTACCAGAAATGACAATCGAGACTTAATGGAATCATCAAAAATCGAGTCTGAAACCTCTGTGGCCTTGAACCAGAGAAAGATCCTCTAAACTAGTTTCTCAAAATATTCAGAGAAAGATCATCTAAACTAGTTTCTCGAAATATTCACGAAAGCTCTAAAGTTACAACGAAATCATTTCTAGCATTAGTTTCATCATCTAGAACTACTAGAACTGACAAAATTTTGATCCAAGCCTTCAAACTCCAAATATTTACCAAAGTCAATTTTATAATCCAAATGAATTAGAAATGCAACTTTGGGCCTAAAATCTCCGTTTTAACTCCAAATTCAGTTCTGCAAGTTCTCCTGGACAAGATTCAATATTTTGAAGCTGATGGAATTGACAGAACTTCAAACCAATGCTCAAAACTTAGAATAACTAGAAAACTCAAATTTTCCAAATTTCAATCTTTGAAAAACACTTTCTTTTACAAAACTCAAGATGTTTACCAAATTTTGAAAATCCGACTTCTAGACTTGACCAAATATGACTCAAAGAAACTATCAAGAAGGGAAAAATAGTAATTTGGTCAAAAATACCAAAAAAAACCTTCAAGATCATTATAGAAACAAGAGACCTCTTCTCTCTTCAACTACGATGAGTTGCAAATTTTACGATCAAGAAACATACCTAGTGAAGATTCAACCATTGATTTAGCATCCAACCACTTCAATGAGAGCTGTACAAAGAGAAGTTTTAGGTCCGATGAACGTGTAGGAGACGAACAAAGGGTTGTGACCTCCCAAATTCCATCTTTCCTCTCTTACGATTTTCCTCTTTCCTATTTCTTTCTACTTACCTTTTTTTTTAGTTACTTTGGCTGAATTTTTTGTTGGTTATAGCACTTTGGGTTGAATTCAATTTTCTAGATAGCTTTGTTAATAAATCTTGACCCATTGGATTTTTTAATTAAAAATATTTAAAACCATTTAAACATCAAAAATAACTAACATTTTTTGTTCCATTGATAAGCTTCTCAATAATTGTAAGGACTCAAAATTTTTACGACCTCAATGAAGCATGAACATTTGGTTTCAGAAAAGATTTGGACCAAGATGACACTTTATGGGAGGCCTCGTAGTCCGTGTGAGGTCACACAGCCTGCATGGAGCCTTCACGGAGTGGCCCTTGGCCTATGGAGGATATTTGGCCCTTAAATGTGGTGTTCTAAACTAAGGCACACTACACTTGCACCCCTCACGGTCCGTGTAACACTTAACGGAACGTGCGGAGTGCCGTGTGGTGGCCTTGGCATGAAATCCCACAGTTTTGGGATCAAGCATGGTTACACGGCCAGGCACACGGCTCGTGTGGGGTGTCACGGCCCGTATGACAACCCGTAAGGCTTCCAGAGTAGACTTTTTCCACATATGGAATCACCATCGTGGAAACTTTCTAAGGAGACGGGTACGGGCAGTGTCACGGCCCGTGTGACATTACACAGCCCGTGTGGCCTCCCGTAAAGTTGACTTCGTTGAAAAATTCTAAGTATGGTACCTATATGTTCAAACTAAGTTCACTTTCAAGCATTCAATTACATCTTAATTATGTAGTTTAAGGTCATCATGGGTCTCCTACATTAAGTCAAGTTTAATGGAATTTCATTGGCTAAGTTTTTCACAAGTACCGATAGAAGGGTCAACTTTAAATGGGTATATCTCTTAGCACAAAAGGAACTGGGTGGCCCATAACCTATCAAATTGATCTCTTTGAATCATCATTCCAACGCAACTGTTCAGCTCATTCGAGTTTTGGTCAAGAAGTTATGCCCATTTTTGTAAAACCCGTCTATGCAGGGAATCTATGCAGATTTTTAATTCCGTGTCATTAATGGAACATATGTAATTTTGGGTTATTCTAAGGGTGTTTTATGACATTTTCTCCTATCCTAGACCCCTAAATTAGCCGAAATCTTTTCATTTTAATTCATTCTCATTAGAAACACTCTCACTCCAAAATAAATTCCTAAAAAAATCCTCTCTAAGTTATTCTCTCAAGACTCAAGCTAGGGATTCAATTGAGGATTCAACTTCAAGTTAAATTCTTTTCAAATTCATCTTGCTATTCAAGGTATGTGGGATTGATTCTTGGTCCCTTTCAACCAAGAAGTCCCAAACCTTTTTCAATTGATTTTCATAAATTTTAACTTACTTTAATTGTGGGTTTTCATTATTTGATTTTATTAAATTCAATTGATATATGGACTCTACTTTATTAATGATTTTAAGTTGATTCAAGCCCTTATATTATAGTTTTCATTGAGATTATGAAATTATGAATGTGCATGTCCCCTTTAAAGCTTGATTTATGCATGGGTGATTTATGTTATGATTTAAATATGAATTTAATTATGGATTTACTTCAATTTCTTATTACAATATTCACTTTAGCTTTAATATATATTACACATGTTATTCTCAAACCATTCATTGCATTTGCATTCATTAATATTGGTTTTTATGGAAATTATGAAGTGGGTTAAGCCCAATTATGTTTTTATGAAATGTTTTTGATATGATTTTGATAAGGTATTGGTTATGACAAGAATTTTATCACATAAATGTCTTATGATTATGGCTCTTTGAGCATTTTGGGTGCTTGCACCATTCAATATTTATAATCGAGCTAGTCCTCTGCATCAATATTATAACTACAAGCTATGATTTGGCAGCCTAAATGTGCATTGATCCCTTTCGAAATGATCGTTGGCTTTTTGAAAGTATGTATATATATATACTATATGTATTCTCGTGGGATATTGACTTAGCACCGATGGATTGGGGGTGTCAAGGCTATCCCTAAGGGTCCTCTCCCTTTCCTCGAACTATGAGCCTAGCATATGTTATGAGAATCCTATCCAAAGTGGGTGGTGTTCCCATAAAGAAGGTTGCTTCATAAAGAATGGGTGATGTTCCCATTAGGTGAAGTATTACGTTATGATATGAAAATCCTTCCCAACATGGGTAGTGTTCCCGTAAGGGGGTTGCTTCATACGAAATGGGTGGTGTTCCCTTAAGGTGAAGTATGGTTTACCTTTGGCAAGTAGACCAACTCTGTACCGGTGAGGGTATTTCATCGGAATTCCAAGTACTAGCTCACTTGGTCTTACTCTTTTCGGTTGAGGTCACATCCCTGCTAAATACGAATATCATTTCATTCATGCATCAATAATTTCATGGCATATTGTATACTTCTTCCTTGGGTGTATGATTCCTTCTATATTATGTGCCCTTGTAGTCTAACATTGAAATGGAGGTTGATAAGTCATATTGCATGCCAGCATACTTACTACATTCAAACGTACTAAAGCATACTTTATACCTGTATGACTTTACCATGTAGGGACCGTGTGTTACGATCATCCACCACTTGATAGGTAGCTCGAATTTAAAGAGTTGATATTGTGGTGATTCCTATCTTCCAAGGACAAACCACCATCCCATCTTATGACCAGAGGCATTGTTGGAGATCTTGTAGACTCTCATAGATTCTATATGTTATGTGTCGTATTTGAAGCTTATGATTTCGGTTATCTATTGGATATGTCTATCATGGATTGATTATGGAGATAATGATATGTGTGTATGTTTGATGTGGAAATGTGAAAGATCCTAAGCCTCGTATTACCCCCATAGAGTGAGTTATACTTACTCGCCACTTAGTTCTTATATGTTATGTGTTATCTGAATCCATGTAAATCATTTTCTCTTCGATATCCCCATAGCATGAGTCCTACTTTCCCATCCCTTAGAACTATGTGTTTACTATTTGAATGTGCTTCCCAACCAATGATGTGGATTTGGATTCTTTGGGGCTTGTTTGGGAACTCTCGAGTTCCTATTCGCCGTGTCACTTCTAGGACCAAGATCCAGGTAGTGACAAAGATGGTATCAATGCACTAGGTTTATAAATGGTCCTCGAAGTCCAACATGTCACGTCAAGTAGAGTCTTATTCATGGGTGTGAAGTGTGCCACATCTATGGGAAGGGGGCTACGAGGCGTTTTAGGAAATATTTCCCTTTTCATGATTCTTATCATGCCATGGTGCCTATTTTCTTATCTCCATCCTACCCTATCGAATAGGGAGAGTTACTTTGATCTTGTAATACAATCCAGGGAAGGAAGATGTTGTAGCAATCTTATAGATGAGTTCTAAAGGGAATTGGTGAAGGATGTGCATGGTTTGACATGCTTGCTCCTTTGGATATTCGAAGTTTTCTTAGGTTAGCTGGTTATGATGGAAAGTTTGTTGAAGGTTTCTCATCTATTGCATCTTTGTTGATCAAGTTGACAAGAAAGAAGGCCAATTTGTATGGGTAGATGATTGTGTGACGAGTTCTCAGACCTTGAAAGGTTGGCTTACATCAGCTTCAATTTTTGCATTACCGGATGACTTAGATAGGTCGGTGGTGTATTGTGATGCTTCTCAGTTTGGGTTGGGGTTGTGTACTTAGGAAACGTGCTAGGGTGATAGCTTGTACATCAAGGCAATTGAAGATGCATAAGCGTAACTACCCGACTCATGATCTTGAGTTAGCGGTGGTGTTGCTTTCCTTGAGGTTTTGGAGACATTATTTGTATGGGTTGGATGTTGACGTCTTCACCGACCACAAAATTTTGAAATTTGTGCTCACTCAAAGGGATCTTAACCTTAGAGTAAGAAGAGGATTGGAACTCCTTAGGGGCTATGACATGAGTGTACAATGTAAATTCGGCGAGGCAAATGTTATAGCCGATGCTCTTAGTAGGCTATCTATGGGAAGTGTGGCTCGTGATAATGAAGGGGAGAAAGAAACGACAAAAGATGTACACCATTTGGCTGAATTGGGTGTTATATTCACCGACACTAATAATGTTGGTATTCATGTTTTGAATGGGACCAAATCTCTTGTGGTTGTTGATATTAAGGCTAAGCAAGACTTAGAACCATCATTGGTTGTCTTGAAAGGGTTGGTTTCCAATAAGATAGAGGTTTCCTCATAAGGGGGAGATGGTGCATTTTGGTAACAAGGTCATTTATGTATTCCGGATGTAGGTGAGCTTAGGGAAAAATGATCATGAGTGGAGCCCATAACTCTCATTATTTGATTCATCCGGGATCTACTAAGATGTGTTCCAATTTGAAAGAGGTGTATTGGTGGCGTGGTATGAAAAAGGACATACCCGAGTTCGTACCCGAGTGTCCAAGTAGTCAACAAGTGAAGGTAGAGCACCAAAGGCCCAGTAGTGTGGCTCAAAAAATTGAGATCCTTACTTGTATGTGGGAGGATGTAAATATGGATTTTGTGATTGGTTTTCCCTGGACCAAAGGTAATTTGACTCCATTTGGGTTATCGTTGATCGAATAACTTAATCGGCTTATTTCCTACCAGTCAAGACTACTTTTAGCATTGAAGATTATGCAATGTTGAACATACAAGAGTTGGTGAGGTTGCATGGTGTGTCTAGGTCTATCATATCGGATCACGGTACCTAATTTACATCTCACTTTTGGAGGTTGTCTCCAAGAGCACTTGATACTAAGGTAAAGTTGAGCACTGCCTTTTATTCTCAATCCGATGGAAAAACTGAGAGGATAATTCAAACATTGGAGGATATGTTGAGGGCCAGTGTGTTGGAATTCAAAGGTAATTGGGGTGATCATCTACCACTTCCTGAGTTTGCTTACTACAATTTCCTTCATGCTAGCATTGGTATAACTCCGTTTGGGTCTTTATAGAGTAAAATGTGTAGACCTTCGGTTGGGTGGTTTGAGTTGGGGAAACGTCATTGATTGGCCCGGATTTAGTGTTGGGGACTATGGAGAAGGTAAAGTTGATTAGGGAAAGGTTGAAAGTGATTCGAAGTCATCAAAAGTCTGATTTGGATATTTGAGAGAGGGATGTTGAGTTTTGTATTAATTGTTGGGTGCTTATGAAGGTCTCGCCTATGAAGGGTGTGGTGCATTTTGGGAAGGAGGGAAAGCTAAGCGCCCCCGGCATGTTTGTCCATATAAGAATGTTGAGCGAATTGGGAATGTGGTTTATAGGTTGGATTTGCCTCCGAATTTGAGTTCTATTCGATCACCTGGTTTTTCCATGTTTATATTTTGAGGAAGTTGGTTGCTGATCCTTGTACTATTGTGTCTTTGAAAGGTGTTGAGGTTGAGAAGAACTCGTCTTTTGAAGAAGTTCCGATGGAGATTTTAGATGGGCAAGTAAAGCAGCTTCGTAACAAGGATGTGGCTTCGGTGAAGGTACTTTAAAGGAATCAACACGTGGGAAACGCTACATGAGGAGTGAATCAAGTATGATGCGATGATACTTCTATCCATTCCAATCTACTCAAGCCTATGGTATTAGGTCCTTCCTATTCTCAATGGTCCTAATTCTTTCACTCTTGAGTTTCATGACATAACATGTATACATATGCACGAAAATGATTTTTCTGATATTTTAAATTATTTGAATACATTTTGATATGGATTTTAAAGGCTTTTTTATTTTCAAATGATGAGCTATGCATTATACCTTGTGTTCGGATGTTTCATGTTCTAAGTCAAGCCTTTCGAGCCTTGTTCTACTACATTTGAGGATGAATGTTCCCAAGGGAGAGATGATGTAAGGCTTCGGAATTTGTACGACCTCAATGAAGCATGAAAATTTGGTTTTGGGAAAGTTTTGGAACAAGGTGACACTTCATGGGAGCCCTCACAGTTCGTGTGAGGTCACACGACTCATGTGGAGCCTCCACGGGGTGGCTCTTGGCCTATGGAGGATGTTTGGCCCTTAAATAGGGTGTTTTAAACTAAGGTGGTGCTTGTCCTATGGAGGAGGTTTGGCTCTTAAACAGGGTATTTTAAACTAAGGCACATTACACTTGGACCCCTCATGGTCCATGTGACACTTCACGGACCGTGTTGTGGGCCGCATAGTGGCCTTGGCGTGAAATCCCACAGTTAGGGACCAAGTATGGTTACACGGCCAGGCACATGGCTTGTGTGGGTTGTCATGGCCCGTATTGCAACGCGTAAGGCTTTCGGAGTGGAATTTTTTTAAGTATGCAATCAACGTCTCATAACTTAATAGTGGAATTTTTCTAGGATAGGGGTACAGGCAGTGTCACGATCCGTATGACACTACACGGCCCGTATGGCCTCCCATTAAGGTGACTTCGTTGAAAAATTCGAAGTATAGAACCTTCAAGTTCAAACTATGTTCACTTTAAAGCCTTTAATTCAAGCTTAATTATGTGTTTAAGGCCATCATAGGTCTCCTACATCAAGTCAAGTTCAAAGAAATTTCATTAGCTAAGTTTTTCAGAAGTACCGATAGAAGTATTAAATTTAAATGGGAATATCTCATAGAAAAAAAGAAACTAGGTAGCCCAGAACCTATCTAATTAAAGCTCTTTGAATCATCTTTTCAATGCATCTGGATTCACCTCATTCCAAGTTTGGATCAACAGGTTATGCCCATTTTTGTAAACCCCGTCTGTGCAGGGAATCTATGCAGATTTTTAATTCCGTGTCATTAATGGCACATACGTAATTTTGGGTTATTCTAGGGGTGGTTTATGACCTTTCCTCCTATCCTAGACCCCTAAATCAACTAATATCTTTTCATTTTAATTCATTCTCACTAGAAACACTCTCACTCCAAAAGCAATTCCTAAAAAATCCCTCTAAGCTCTTCTCTCAAGGCTCAAGCTAGGGATTCAATTGGGGATTCAACTTCAAGATAAATTCTTCTCAAATTCATCTTCCTAATCAAGGTATGTGGGATTGATTCTTGGTCCCTTTCGACTAAGAAGACCCAAACTCTTTTCAATTAATTTTCATGAATTTTAGCTTACTTTAAATGTGGGTTTTCATTATTTGATTTTATTAAATTCAATTTATGTATGAGTTGTACTTTATTGATGATTTTAAGTTGATTTAAGAACTTGTCTTATAGTTTGCATTGAGATTATGAAATTATTAATGTGCATGTCCCCTTTACAGCTTGATTTATGCATGAGTGATTTATATTATGATTTAAATGTGAATTTAATTATGAATTTACTTCAATTTCTAACTATAATGTTGACTTTAGCTTGAATCTATATTATCCATGATACTCTCACATCATTCATTGCATTTTTTTCATGAACATAGATTTTTATGGAAATTATGAAGTGGGTTGAGCCCAATTATATTTTTTATGAAATGATTTTGATATAATTTTGATAAGGTATTGGTTATGACAAGAATGTGATCACATAAGTGTCTTATGATTATGGCTCTTTGAGCATTTTGGGTGCTTGCACCATTCCGTATATGTAATCGAGCTAGTCCTATACATGAATATTATAACTACAAGCTATGATTTGACATTTGAGCCTAAATCTACAGTGATCGGATTTGAAATGACTATTGCATTATTGAAAGTGTGTGTGCATATATATATATATATATATATATATATATATATATATATATATATATATATATATATGTATGTATGTATATATATATACTATATGTATTCTCATGGGATGTTGACTTAGCATCGATGGATTGGGGGCGTCAAGGCTATCCCCAAGGGTCCTCTTCCTTTCCTCGAACTATATGCCTAGCATATGTCATGGGAATCCTATCCGAAATGGGTGGTGTTCCCGTAAGGAAGGTTGCTTCATACTAAATGGGTGATGCTCCCATAAGGTGAAGTATTATGTTATGATATGAAAATCCTTTCCGAAATGGGTAGTGTTCCTGTAAAAGGGTTGCCTCATACGAAATGGGTGGTGTTCCTATAATTAAGGTGAAGTATGGTTTACCTTTGGCAAGTAGACCACCTCTATAATGGTGAGGGGAATTTATCGGGATTCCAAGTACTAGCTCACTTGGTCTTACTCTTGTCGGTTGAGGTCACATCCCCGCTAAATACGAATATCATTTCATTCATGCATTAAGAATTTCATGGCATATTGTATACTTCTTCCTTGGATATATGATTATTTATATATTATGTGCCCTTGTCATCTAACATTGAAATGGAGGTTGATAAGTCATATGCATTGAATGCCCACATACTTAGTTATTATATACTATGTACTATGTGAATCCATGTAAATCCCTTTTCCATTCAATACCTTTGTAGCGTTTGTCCGACTTTCCTATCCCTTAGAACTATGTGTTAACAACTTGAATGCGCTTCCGAACTGATGATGTGGATTTGGATACTGTAAGGCTTGTTTGGGGATTCTGGGGTTCCCATTCGCCGTGTTACTTCTAGGCCCTAGGTCTAGGTCATGACAAAGATGGTATCAGAGCACTAGATTTATAAATGGTCCTCGGAGTCCAACACGTCACGTTAAGTAGAGTCTTATTCATGGGTGTGAAGTGTGCCACATCAATGGTAAGGGGCTACGAGGCGTTTGAGGAAATATTTTACTTTTCATGATTCTTATCGTGCCATGATGTGTATATTAAGAGTTCTTATTTCCATCCCTCCCTATCGAATCAAGAGAGTTACTTTGATCTCGTAATGCAATCCAGGGAAGGAAGATGTTGTAGCAATCTTATAGATGAGGTCAAATAATTAGTTGATGAAGGATGTGCATAGTTTTGCATGCTTGCTCCGTTGGATATTCGAAGTTTTCTTGGGTTGGCTAGTTATGATGGAAGGTTTATTGAAGGTTTCTCATCTATTGCATGTTTTTTGATCAAGTTGACTAGAAAGAAGGCCAATTTGTATGGTCGGATGAGTGTGAGGTGAGTTCTAAGATCTTGAAAGGTCGGCTTACATCGGCTTCGGTTTTGGCATTATCGGATGGCTTAGATTGGTTGGTGGTGTATTATGATGTTTCTCAGTTTGGGTTGGGGTTGTGTACTTATTAAATGTGTTAGGGTTATAGATTATACGCCAAGGAAATTAAAAGTGCATGAGCGTAACTACCCGACTCATGATCTTAAGTTAGTGGCGGTGGTGTATGCCTTGAGGATTTGGAGACATTATTTGTATAGGGTGCATGTTGACGTCTTCACCAACCACAAGAGTTTGCAATATGTTTTCACTCAAACGGATCTTAATCTGAGAGTAAGAAGAGGGTTGGAACTCTTTTGGGGCTATGACGTGAGTGTATAATGTAAATTCAGCGAGGCAAATGTTATAGCCGACGCTCTTAATAGGCTATCTATGGGAAGTGTGTCTCATGATGATGAAGGGGAGCAAGAGTCGACAAAAGATGTTCATTGTTTTGCTAGATTGGGTGTTAAGTTGACCGACTCTAATAATATTGGTAAGTATGTTCATGTTTAGAATGGGGCTGAATCTTTTGTCGTTGTTGATGTAAAGGCTAAGCAAGACTTAGACCCATAATTGGTTGTGTTGAAGAGGTTGGTTGCCAGTAAGATAGAGGTTTCCTCCCAAGAGGGAGATGGTGCACTTCGATATCAAGGTCAGTTATGTGTTCCGGATGTGGGTGAGCTTAGGAAAAATGATCATGAGTGGAGCTCATAACTCTCATTATTAGATTCACCCGAGATCTACTAAGATGTGTTGGGATTTGAAAGAGGTGTATTATTTGCATGGTATGAAGAAGGATATAGCCGAGTTTGTACCCGAGTGTCCGAGTTCTAGCTCACTTGGTCTTACTCTTATCGGTTGAGGTCACATTCTCGCTAAATACGAACATCATTTCATTCATGCATCACAAATATCATGGCATATTGTATTCTTCTTCCTGGATATATGATTCTTTCTATATTAGGTGTCCTTGCCGTCTAACATTAAAATGCAGGTTGATAAGTCATATGCATTGCATGCCCGCATATTTAGTACATTCAAATGTACTAACACATACTCTATGTCTTCATGATTTTACCATGTAGAGACCGTGTGTTACAATCATCCATCGCTTGACGAGTAACTCAAATTCAGAGAGTTGATATTGTGGTGAGTCCTATCTTCCAAGGACAAATTTCATTCCTTCTACCTATGTTATTTTCTGTTTATCTTCTTAATTGAGGGTGAGCCCGAGACATGTCTCGGCCCCTATCCCATCTTATGACTATAGGCATTGTTGGACATCTAGTACACTCTCATAGATTCTATATGTTATGTGTTGTATTTAAAACTTATGATTTCGTTTATCTAATGGATATGGCTATCATGGATTGATTACGGAAATTATGATATGTATGTATGTTTGATGTGAAAATGTGGAAGATCCTAAGCCCCATATTGCCCCTATAGAGTGAGTCATACTTAATCGCCCCTTAGTTCTTATGTACTATGTGCTATGTGAATCCATGTAAATCCCTTTCCCTTCGATACCTCCTTAGTGTGAGTCCTAATTTCCCATCCCTTAGAACTATGTGTTTACTATTTTAATGCATTTTCGAACCGATGATGTGGATTTGGATACTTTGAGGCTTGTTGTAATGCCCGATAAAATTACCAAAATATCCCTAGAGGAGAGATGTCTGCATAATGCGTCTTCCAATTCTCGCATGGGAAATTCGATGCTGGATTCGTGATCAGCATGTAAAATTGAGTAGGGGAAAGGTCTTGATCGATTTTTAGAGCTTTCGAGTCAAAAGATGATTTTTCATTCCAAAACGAGAAACAGTGAGAGTTCGCGACAGAGCCACATCACGAACCCATCGTTGAGGCGCACTTATGTTTTTTCTAAAGTTTTTGATGGGGTTGAGAAAACTCTTTCAGGAAATTTTTTTCCAAAAATGAACTGGCCATGACCAGTCCGCGTCGCGGACTGTATTATTTTACGGATGGGAAATTTCCAAAAATTCGAGGGGTATTCTAGTCCATTCCTAGCATTTTCTAAGACCCATATACGACCAATATACGTTGTTTTCGTGATGAAAGGGTCTAAAACCTTTTTCTAAATCCTCTTCCTAGAAAAATTCGCCAAGTTAGGGCTTGAGGAGAGTTGAGGTTGAAGAGTCAAGAGGAGTTTCTACGAGGAATTGTTGTTATCAATCATCCCAGGTATGTAAGGCTAACCTAAAACATGGGATTGTTCTTCCATGTGCCCCCTTTGAGTAAATTGAGTCTATGATTGAAGATGATGAGTTATATGTGAAAATCCTTGAGTATTCCACTAAGACTTTACTTAATTCATGTATTTTTCTTAAATTGATTATCATCACCAACTATTTTACTACATAACTTGTTTCATGAATGATTTTACAAAATTGTATGTCTATTACACTAAAGTATGCAAGAATGTGCTTAGGGGATGAGTCTACAGCCTTGACGATGATGTTGTTTGTGATGTTGTGATTGTGGTCTAAATTGATGAGAGTCTTGATGATGATGCTGATGAGAGTGATGTTCATGAGTCTTAAAACTTGAAACTTAATTCTAAAAGAATGTTTGGAGTCCACGATGTTGATGTTGATGTTGATGATGATGTTGATGTTGATGTACTATGTCCCTATGGGAGTGATGAAGATGATGTTGATATTGATGTACTATGTCCCTATAGGACCGATGATGATGATTTTTTATGAGCATGTCAAGTTCTAGGAGGAGTATTGAGCACCTAAATTGGTGAGAGTGAGTCCTACTCGAACTCATTAACTATGTGGCCCGTGTAGGAGAGAGGATCGAACCGAAATGCGGATGTTTCCTTGTCCCAAAAGAGGGCTGATGTTATTTCTTGTGGATCCACTAGTAGTGATGTCCTTTACCCCGAGCAGGGTACTTGATGGATGTGGCAACAATATCATTTTGTTGTATCATCACTGGCTCATAAGTGATGGTTGTCCATTAGAGAAACTCCCAGCTAGGTTCCATTTTGATAGAACTCTGATGTTTTTATGATGGTATGACTCTTGACGGATGTTAATGTTTCAGTACCTACTCTCTATCCTTGTCCTAAACGGGCATGAGTCCTTTGAGTTGAGTCGAGTTTCTATTAGATGAGTTTGATGTATTAATGATGTAGAGATGAGATGTTGATGAGTCATCTGTCTACTCCCTATTCTTGCTTTAGATAGACATTTGACATTATGACGGAGCATGATGTTTAGTTGATGTTATCCCTATACTATTTTATCTATATTGTTATATTCAGCCATCATACATACCGTACATTCCACGTACTGATGCCACTCGGCACTGCATCTTTTGATGATGCAGATACATGAGGTAGACGACTTCAGCAGACACATCATTGAGGTTCACAGATTCTGTGTTCAGTTATTGGTGAGCCCTCTTTGCTATCCGGAGGATCCTTTTACTTTATCAGTTATTTCATTTTATTAAGTTGTGTAGACATTGCCTATCATGGTACCTTCTTAGATTGTCTAATTGAGTTGAGTTAGAGGCTTCATAGACATGAGTTGAGGTTTGATGTTGAGGTCTTTTCCCTCTTTGAGTTGAATTAGTAACACTATTTACTTATCATTAATGTTAACACTGAGTTTATGGGCCGTTGGCCCTCCTTATTGATTTAGAATAACTGATGTAGCTCACTACTTTATCCTAATTCCGCTATGCTTGATGTTGAGTGACTGTCTTGAGATCAAGTGGTCCGCTTGGGGACTAGCAATAGTCTCTGGGTGCCGGCCATGCCTAAGGTACTTTCCCGGAGTGTGACAAACTTGGTATTAGAGCACAGTGTTTAAGAGTCCTAGGGAGTCTATGAAAACGTGTCTAGTAGAGTCTTGTGTATGTATGTGTTGTGCACCACACTTCATAAACAGGAGGCTATAGGACACTAGGAATGGTTACCCTTCTTTGATATTCTGAGTTTGTGCGATAGAGTTTGACTCTATGAAACTTCTTTCTAATTCGTGTGTTAAGCGTTGTAGATCATGCCTCCTAAACGCACTACTTCCATAAGAGATTCCTCGGCCCCAAACATTGAGAATCCCGCAATAGAAGTCCCTATCCAGCTTGAGACAAGGATACGGGGATGGCCTGCTAGGGCTACTGAGATGCCACAGGCACCACCTACTCAGTCAGCCTCCACTTCAGAAGCAAACATTAGGGGAGCCATTGTTATGCTCACTCAGTTAGTGGCCTCCCAGATTAATAACCGAGGTCTCTAGTCCCCAAATGCTAGCTCCCAAGATCCTACGGCTGCAATGAGGCTCAGGGATTTCTTGAGGATGAACCCGCGAGTCTATATGGGGTCAAAGGTTGAGGAGGACCCAAAATATTTTATTAATGAGATATGAAATATATTGAGGGCTATGCATGCTAATGAAGTTAAGGGAATTGAGTTGGTCTCTTATCAGCTTAAGGATGTTGCTAATGTCTGGTATAACCAGTGGGAAGATAGTAGAGGTGAGGATGCTGAACCTGCTGAGTGGGAGGAGTTTGAGAGCTCTTTCCTAGAACACTTTTTCCCCCAAGAGTTGAGGGAGGCGAAGGTGGAGGAGTTCATGAACCTGAAGCAAAAGGGTTGACTGTCAAAGAGTATAGCCTCAAGTTCATTCAACTGTCCCCGTATGCCCTGGAGATGATCCCGGATATGAGAGCGAGAATGAAAAAGTTGGTGTCTGGATTGGGCAGGCATGTTAAAAGGGAGTGTAAGGCAGCATTACTGATTCCAGATATGGATATCTCTAGACTCATGGTCTATGCCCAGCAAATTGAGGAGGATAAGAAGAAGGACAAAGAAGAGTAGCAGAGTAAGAAGGCCAAATCGGTAGGGCATGAGCCTAGCCAACAGAAGCAGAATAAGGGTGATAGAACCGATTTCCAGAAGAGGTCTTCTAACTATGCACCATCCGTGGCAAGTGCTCTTGTTCATCAAAATAGGTATGATCAGAAATCTTATGGTCACCAGAATTTCAGAGCTCAGGATCCTCAGTACCAAGCTAGTATAACGCAAGACCCGAGAGGGAAGCCACCTTGTGGGAGATGTGGCAAGCTTCACCTTGGTGCGTGCCTTGACGGCACAAATGCTTTTTTTGTGCAGACATCTGGGCCATTTTCAGGGTGAGTGTCCTACGATGAGATGGGGCGATGGAAGTAACAAAGCTCAGTCTTCTACAGTGCCCCCTGCGGGCGGTCATCAAAAGGTTACTATTGTGGGTGCAGGAGGCGGGACGAACCATTTGTATATGATGGGTCATCGGCAGGACTAAGAGGTTGCACCAGATATTGTTACGGGTATGCTTTGAGTCTTTTCTTTTAATTGTGATGCACTGCTTGATCCGGGTGCCACCTTATCTTTTGTGACCCCCTATGTAGCCAATAAATTTGAAATGTTTCCAGAGTGTTTGCCTGATCCTTATAATGTTTCTATTCCCACTGGTGAGTCTATGTTTGCTGAGAGGGTCTATAGAGATTTTGTAGTATCCATCTATCATAGGGATACTTTGGCTGACTTGGTAGAGTTGGAGATGGTTGAATTTGATATAATCCTTGGTATGGATTGGCTCCATGCATGTTATACCTTAATATAATGTAGGACCCGAGTTGTCAAATTTTTATTTCAGAATGAACCGGTCCTAGAGTGGAGGGGAAGTTCTGTTGCACCCAAGGGTAAGTTTATTTCCTACCTGAGGGCTAGAAAGCTAATTTTTAAAGGTTGTATTTATTATCTCATGTGAGTTAAGTCTGATAATGTTAGTCACCTACTCTTGAGTCAATTCTGATTGTGAATGAGTTTCCTGAGGTGTTCCCTGGGGATTTACCTTGAGTCTCTCCTGATAAGGAGATCAACTTCGGTATTGATGTTCTTCCCGAGATGTAGCCTAATTAAATTCCCCCATATAGGATGGCCCCCGCTGAGCTGAAAGAGTTGAAGGATTTGTCGGAGAAGGGCTGAAAGTGTTTCTCCTTGGGGTGCTCTCGTCCTGTTTGTACGAATGACGGATGGGTCTCTCAGGATGTGCATAGACTATAGGCAACTGAACAAGGTCACAATCAAGAATAAATATCCTCTCCCCAGGATAGATGATCTATTTGACCAACTTCGGGTTGCCTCATGCTTTTCATAGATAGACCTCAGATCGGGTTACCATTAGTTGAAAGTGAGAGAATGTGATGTCCCAAAGGCAGCCTTGGGACTAGATAAAGCCATTTTGAGTTCTTGGTCATGTCCTTTGGGTTGACGAATGCAGCTGCAGCTTTCATGGATTTGATGGACAGGGTGTCCGGACCTACCTTGACATGTTTGTAATCATGCTCATTGATAATATATTGGTGTATTCGACGGATGAGAAGGAGCATGCCAAACACCTTAGAATTTTCCTTCAGACACTTAAGGACCATGAGTTGTATGCAAAGTTCTCAAAATGTGAGTTTTGCCTCAAGTCAGTGGCTTTTCCAGGCCATGTTATTTCAGGTGATGGAATTCGAGTAGATGCCCAAAAGATCAAAGTGGTTAAGAACTGGCCAAGACCGACCTCTCCAACTTACATAAGAAGTTTCGTGGGGTTGGTAGGCTACTACCGCAGATTTGTTGAGGGATTTTCTTCCCTATCCGCACCATTGACCAAACTGACTCAGAAAAAGGTCAAGTTTTTGCGGTCTGAGGAATATGAGAAGAGCTTCCAAGAGTTGAAGACTAGATTGACCATCGTACCTATTTTTACTTTGCCGGAGGGATAGAAGACTTTATGATATATTGTGACGCATCAAGAGTTTGATCGGGATATGTATTGATGCAGAGAGGGAAGGTGATAGCCTATGCTTCCAAGTAGCTTAAAGTTCATGAGAGGAACTATCTAACCCATGATCTTGAGTTGGCGGCAGTAGTGTTTACACTTAAAATCAGGCGCCACTACTTGTATGGAGTGCATATGGACGTGTTCATTGACCACAAAAGGCTTCAGTATGTCTTCAGCCAGAGAGAGCTCAACCTAAGATAGAGGAGATGGTTGGAGTTGCTCAAAGATTATGACCTGAGCATCCTATACCATCCAAGTAAAGCTAAAATTGTTGTTGATTCCCTTAGCAGGTCGTCAATGGTTGGTACAACCCATGTGGATGGAGAGAATAAATAGCTGGTGAGGGAAGTGCATAGGTTGGCTCGGCTGGGAGTCCAACTCGAGGAGAATGACGAGGGAGGAATCAATATTCAAAATGGATCTACATCATCCGTAGTAGTAGAGGTAAAAGAGAAGCAAGATTTAGATCCTATCATACTCCAGTAGAAGGAGACCATCCACAAATAATAAGTGATGGTCTTCTCCAAGGGGGAGACAGGGTGTTGAGATACAAGAGTAGGCTATGTGTCCCTGATGTTGATGGTGTCCACGACAGGATCATGGTTGAAGCCCACAACACTAGATACTCTATATTAAAGAAGTCTATTAGTAGAGTGGAATGATGAGGGACGTCGCTGAGTTTGTTTCAAAGTGCCCGAATCGCCAGCAAGTGAAGGTTGAGCATCAAAGGCCAAGTAGATTCGCTCAAAATTTTGATATTCCAGAGTGCTAGTGGGAGATGATTAACACGGATTTCATCATCGGCCTACTGAGATCCCAAAGGCAGCATGATGCCATATGGGTGATTGTAGATAGGATGACTAAATCAACGCACTTCTTGACAGTTAAGATGACTAATACTACGGAGGAGTATACCAAGATGTATATCCAAGAGATTGTAAGGTTGCATGGAGCTCCTTTGTCCATCATCTCGGACAGAGAAGCCCCATGTACCTCTCACTTCTAGAAGTCTTTCCAGAAAGGATTGGGTACAAAAGTGAAATTGAGTACAACCTTTCATCCACAAACGGATGGTCAGGCAGAGCGCAGTATTCAGACGGTAGAAGATATGATAAGGGCCTGCATCCTTAACTTCAAAGAATATTGGGATGACCATCTACCTTTGATTGAATTTGCATATAACAATAGTTATCATGCAAGCATTCAAATGGCCCCCTATAAGGCCTTGTGTGGGAGGAGGTGTAAGTTACCCATTTGGTGGTTTGACGTTAGAGAAGCTGAGTTGATCAGGCCTGACCTTGTCCACAGTCCATGGAGAAGGTGAAGATTATTAGAGAGAGGTTAAAGACTGCACAAAACCATCAGAAATCTTACACTAATGTGAGGAGAAGAAACCTAGAGTTCAAGGTGAGTGATTGGGTATACTTGAAGGTATCGCCCATGAAAGGTTTCATAAGGTTTGGGAAGAAGGATAAATTAAGCCCTTGCTATATCGGCCCTTATCAGATTGTGAGGAGAATTGGGAAGGTTTATTATGAGCTAGAGTTACTTTCTGAGTTAGACAGAATCCATCCGGTGTTCCACATCTCTATGATGAAGAAATGTTCAGGAGACCCTTCCTTGGTAATCCCTATTGAGAGCACTGGAGTCAAAGATAGTTTTTCCTATAACGAAATTCCAGTCCAAATCCTGGATCGATAGGTTCCCAGACTGGGGAACAAAGAGATAGCCTCCGTTAAAGTCTTGTGGAGGAACCAATTAGTTGAGGAAGCCACGTGGAAAGCTGTGGAAGAGATGAGAACTAAATACCCGCACCTATTCGTGCCTGGTAATGAGAATATCGAAGTTAATATTCCTATTCTTACCTTAACTTGATATTTCTATCCTGAGTTGATGTGTATATTTTGATGTTCTGAGTAGATGTTATTGAGGTCGATGAGGAGTTGAGAAGTCGAGTTTTTTAGTAAGTATCCAGATATGTCTTAAGTTTATTCGTGCCATAATACCACTCTCACTCATCATTCGAGGACGAATGATCCCAAGAGGAAGATGATGTAATGCCCGGTAAAATTGCCAAAATACCCTAGAGGAGAGATGTGCGCATAATGCGTCTTCCAATGATCGAACGGAAAATCTGAGGCCAGATTCATGACCAGCATGAAAAATTGAGTAGGGGAAAGGTCTTGGTCGATTTTAGAGCAGCTGAGTCAAAAGATAATTTTTCGTTCTAAAACGAGAAACAGTGAGAGTTCGGGACAGAGCCGCATCGCTAACCCATCGTGGAGGCGCACTTATGTTTTTCCAAAATTTTTCAACAGGGTTGAGAAAACGTTTTTAGGAAATCTTTTTCCAAAAATGAATTGTCCGCGTCACGGACTATGTTATTTTACGACGGGGAAATTTCAAAAATTTCGAGGGGCATTCTAGTCCATTCCTAGCATCTTCTAAAACTCATATACGATCAATATAAGTCTCTTTCACGATGAAAGAGTCTAAAAATCCTCTCTAAATCCTCTTCCTAGCAAAATTCACCAAGTTAAGGTTTGGGGAGAGTTAAAGTTAAATAGTCTAAAAGAGATTTTACGAGGAATTGTTGTTAGCAATCATCCCAGGTATGTAAGGCTAACCTAAAACATGGGATTGTTCTTCCATATGTCCCCTTTGAGAAAATTGAGTCTATGATTGAAGATGATGAGTTATATGTGAAAATCATTGAGTATTCCACTAAGTGTTTACTTAATTTATGTATTTTTTTTAAATTGATGATCATCACCAACTATTTTACTGCATAACTTTTTTCATGAATGATTTTACAAAATTCTATGTCTATTGCACTAAAATATGCAAGAATGAGCTTAAGGAATGAGTCTAGAGCCTTGACGATAATGATGTTTATGATGTTGTGATTGTGGTCTAAATTGATGAGAGTCTTGATGATGATATTGATAAGAGTGATGTTCATGAGTCTTAGAACTTGAAACTAAATTCTAAAAGAATGTTTTGAGTCTACGATGTTGATGTTGATGAGTTGATGCTGATGATGATGATGATATTGATGTTGATGTACTATGTCCCTATGGGACTGATAATGATGATGTTGATGTTGATGTACTATGTCCCTATGGGACCGATAATGGTGATGTTTTATGAGCATGTCTAGTTTTGGAGGAGTACTGAGCATCAAAATGGGTGAGAGTGAGTCCCACACGAACTCATTAACTAGGTGGTCCGCGTATGAGAGAGGATCGAACCGCAATGCGGATGTTTCTTTGTCCCAAGAGAGGGTTGATGTTATTTCTTGTGGATCCACTGATGGTGATGTCCTTTACCCTGAGCAGGGTACTGGATGGATGTGGCAACAACATCACTTTGTTGTATCATCACTGGCTTATAGGTGATGGTGTTAGAGAAACTCCCAGCTAGGTTCCATTTTGATAGAACTCCGATGTTGATGTGATGGTATGAGTCTCGACAGATGTTGATGTTTCAGTATCTACTCTTTATTATTTTCTTAAACGGTCATGAGTCCTTTGAGTTGAATCGAGTTTCCTTGAGTTGAGTCTGATTTATTAATGATGTTGGGATGAGATATTGATGAGTCAGTTGTCTACTCTCTATTCTTGTTTTAGATAGATATTTGACATTCTGACGGAGCATGATGTTGAGTTGATATTATCCCTATACTGTTCTATCTATATTATAATATTCAGTCATCTTACATATCGTACATTCCACGTACTGGCACCACTCGACGCTGCATCATTTCATGATGCAGATACAAGAGGTAGAGGACTTCAGCAGACGCATCGTTCAGGTTCGGAGATTCTGAGTTCAGCTATTGGTGAGCCCTCCTTGCTATCCAGAGGAGCCTTTTACATTATCAGTTATTTCATTTTATTGAGTTGGGTATCCATGGCCTGTCATGGTACCTTCTTAGACATTCTAATTGAGTTGAGTTAGAGGCTTCATAGACATGAGTTGAAGTTTGATGTTGAGGTTTATTCCCTCTTTAAGTTGAGTTAATAACACTATTTACTTATCATTGATAGTGAGACTGAGTTTATGGGTCGTTGGCCCTCCTTATAGATGTAGAATGACTGATGTAGCTCAATGCTTTATCATAATTCCGCTATGCTTGATGTTCAGTGACTGTCTTGAGATCGAGTGGTCCGCTTAGGGACTAGCAATAGTCTCTAGGGGCCGGCCACACCTAGAGTACCCTCCCGGGGCGTGAAAATTTTTGGGGATTTTCGGGTTCCCATTCGTCGTGTCACTTCTAGGCCCTTAGTCCGGGTCGTGACAATAATTTAATAGTGGATTGATAGTCATTGATGAAAAGTTTTGTTGCAAGAGATACCTTTTTTAATCGTTCAATTAAAAATTAGTATTTGCTTTAGTTTGACCACATACATTTATAATATATGGTGTCAATTTGCATGCTTAATGACACTCGAATTAGATGTTTAAGTATATTTCCTCGTAAAAAATAGGGTCCTTTTTTACTACGCATCCTTCTGGAATACTGTTCTTACATCTTCATTGATACGTTTATTTAATGTTAGATTCACAACACATGCGTTGCACGTTATTTTTTAAACATATCAATATATAATAAATGTTTATGAAAAATTTATATTGCTACATTCAATAGCATATTTGTTTCATCTATAAGAAAAGACGTAAGATTTTAGACATGCATGAAAAATATACTACATAAAATTTATCAATCATTCAATAATATTTAAGTAAAGAAATAAGTCCCCCAAGATTTAACCTATTTTCAATCTTAGTCTTATCGAAGTTAATTTTATTTTCATCATGTTTTTTATTGATTTTTATGATTGATTTTTTTTATGAAAGGAAAATGAAGACTTCAAATAGAATTCAGTAAATATATAAATTCTTCTCTCTATTTTTCATAAAAGATGAACGGAAGCATAATTTCATCATATTTAGAAGATCTCTATTTCTATTTGCTATATTTTTCTATGATCTGCACGCCACCATTATTTTCAGAAAAAAAGGGATAAAAAAGGTAAAGTGCTAGTTTTGAAGTAATTTTGAGTGATTTTAGTATTTTCACCTGGTGAGAGTTTATAGATGTTACAATAAATACCAAATTAGGAGTTCTGTACATGCAAGAGTGTACATTACTTGTCTGTTACTGCATTGCAAATGAGGATAGTTCAGAGCTCTAATTAATTACTATTGTTGTATATAATCATTAGTCTAGACCTTCAGATGGTTGTATTAATCTCATAGAAGATTTATGCCATCGAAATCTAGAGAAGAGATATATAGTGCATTCTAGAGGAGAGAAATATAGTGACATATAAGTAACTAGTTACAGGATACATAGCTTTTACTGACGTAAATCCTAATAGAGATGAGGTCATGAGGAAGGTGGAGGTGGAGTTCAAGTCAACATGTTGTTAGGAAGGATCTACAGCTGCAGCTATTCAAGATGGTTGCGAAACAAGAGACCTCTCCTCTCTTCAGTTACGATGAGTTGCAAGATTTAGGATCAAGGAACATACTTAGTGAAGATTCAACAATTGATTTAGCATCAAACTACTTCAATGAGACCTGTATAAAGAAAGTTGTTAGGTCTGATAACCTTGCAGGAGACGAACAGAGGGTCTTGACCTCCCAGATTTTGTCTTTCCTCTCTTACGATTTCCCTCTTTCCCATTTCTTTCCAGATTCCTTTTTTTTTTTTTGAGTTACTTTGGCTGATTTTTTGTGACTTATAGCACTTTGAACTAAATTCAATTTTGTAAATAGCTTTGTTAATAAATCTTGATTCATTGGACCTTTTAATTAAAAAAATTGAAAACCTGTTTAAAAATAAAAAAGAACTAATGTTTTTTGTTCCATTGATAAGCTGCTCAATAATTTAATAGTGGATTGATAGTCATTGATGAAAAGTTTTGTTCCAAGAGATTCCTTTTTTAACTATTCAGTTAAAAATTAGTATTTGCTTTAGTTTTACCACATACATATACAATATATGGTGCCAATTTGCATGCTTAACGGCACCCGAATTAGATGCTTAAGTTTATTTCCTCACAAAAAATGGGGTCCTTTATTACTACGCATCCTTCTGGAATACTATTCTTATATCTTAATTGATACTTTTATTTTATGTTAGTTTCATGACACGTGCGTAGCGCATTATTTTTTACACATGCCGATATATAATATATGTTCATGAAAAGTCTATAATGCTACATTTCATAGCATATTTGTCTCATCTATAAGAATAGACGTAAGATTTTAAACATGCATTACCACGTAAAATTTATCTATCATTAATAATATTTAAGTAAAGAAATAAGACCCCCAAGATTTAACCTAATTTTCAATCTTAGTCTTACCTAAGTTATTTTTATTTTCATCACTTTTTTTATTGATTTTGATGATTTATTTTTTTTTTCAAAGGAAAACGAAGACTTCAAATAGAATTCAATGAATACATAAATTCTTCTCTCTATTTTTCATAAAAGGTGAATGGAAGTATAATTTCATTACATATAAAAGATTTCTATTTCTATATTCTATATTTTTTATGATTTGCACTCCACAATTATTTTCAGAAAAAAAAAAATAAAGAAGGTAAAGTGCCAGTTTGAAGTAATTTTGAGTGATTTGAGTATTTTCACCTGGTGAGAGTTTATAGATGTTCAATAAATACCTAATTAGGGATTCTATACATGCAAGACTGTACATACTTGTCTGTTAGTACATTGCAAATGAGGATAGTTCAAAGCTTTAATTAATTACTATAATTCTATAAAATCAATAGTCTAGAGCTTCAGATGGTTGTATTAATCTCATAGGAGATTCATGCCATCGAAATCTAGAGAAGAGACATATAGTGCAATCTAGAGGGGAGAAATATAGTGACATATACGTAACTAATTACAGGATATATAGCTTATACTGATGTAAATCCTGATAGAGATGAGGTCATGAGGTAGGTGGAGGTGGAGCTCAAGTTGACATGTTGTTAGCAAGGATCTATGGTTACAAATATTCAAGATTAGTGTGAAACAGGAGACCTCTCCCCTCTTCAGCTATGATGAGTCTCAAGATTTAGGATCAAGGAACATACCTAGTGAAGATTTAACAGTTAATTTAGCATTCAACAACTTCAATGATAGTTGTACAAAGAGAAGTTGTTAGGTTCGATGACCTTGCAGGAGACGAACAGAGGGTCGTGACCTCTCAGATTCCATCTTTCCTCTCTTATGATTTTCTCTTTCCTATTTCTTTCCAATTTCCTTTTTCTTTTTTCTTTTTTTTTTTTTTGAGTTACTTTGGCTGATTTTCTTTTTTGGGTTATAGCACTTTGGAGTAAATTCAATTTTGTAAATAGCTTTGTTAATAAACCTCGACCTATTGGATCTTTGAATTAAAAAATAGAAAACCATTTAAAAATCAATGAGAACTTGTAAGGACCCAGAATTTTGAGTGACTTTATAGGACCTCATAATATCGCCCCGAGAGAAAATTCAACCAAGTGTCACTCCATGCACACAACGAGTGTGAAGTCACATGAACCGTGTGGCCTCCAGTGGAGGATTACATGGCCATAATTTCGATTACGGGGACTCGACGAGGAGTTTCAGGCTAAGTATGGGCACAAGGCCACCCACATGGTCTGTGTGGCCCATGGTATAGTTCGCGGCGCGAAAGTTTTTTCTAAGTATGAAATCACCGTCTCATAACTTTTTCGTGCAAGATTTTTTTTAAAATGTCGTTTAACGGTCCTTGACACGACCCGTGTAGTGTCACACAGGTCGTGTGCCCGTCTTTTTTGCAGTGCTCCTTTTTTTAGTTATAGGGCGGAGAGAGGGAGGCAACTCAAACTTTTAGTGTCAAGTTTACGCTCTTTCCTCCTCTTACGAGCATGGCACCCCTTTGCTTCGAAAAATTCTAAGTGTTGAACATCGCAAAAATTCTTCTGAGTGTTGTCTCACAGGCACTGTTCACGGCCCGTGCAGTGCCACACGGACCGTGTCAGTGCCAGTGAAGCCATGACAGTCCAATTTTCATCTGTTTCATTAATGGCTTTTACGTAAATAGAATTTATTTTAAATGTGTTTTATGACCTTTCTACCTATCCTAGACCCCTAAATTAGCTGATACGACTCAATTTTCATTCATTCTCATTCAAAACACTCATACTCTAAAATCAATTCCTAAAAGTCCTCTCTAAATTCTTCTCTCAAGACTCAAGTTAGGGTTCAATTGGGGATTCAACTTCAAGATAAATGCTTCTCAATTTCAGCTTCTCAATCAAGGTATGTGGGATTAATTCCTGGTCCTTTTCAACCAAGAAGACCCAAGCTCTTTGCAATTGATTTTCATGAAATTAAGCTTAATTTAAATGTGGATTTTTTTCATTATATGATCTATCAAATTCAATTGATCCATGGGATGTAATTTATATATGATTTTAAGTTACTTTAATCCCTATTAGGATAATTTACATTAAAGTTAATAAGTTGTGAATATGTATGTGCCCTATAAGGCTTGATTTATGCATGGGTGATCTATATTATGATTTAAATGTGAATTTAATTATGGATTTACTTCTATTTCATATTATAATGTTGATTGTATCTTGAATCTATATTACCCATGCTATTCTCACATCACTCATGGAATATACATTCATGGACAAGCATTTTTATGGAAATTATGAAATGGGTTAAGCCCAATTATGTTTTATGAAATGATTTTGATAAGGTATTCGTTATGACAAGAATATGATCACATACATGTCTTATGATTATGGCTCTATGAGCATTTTAGGTGCTTGCACCATCCCCTCTATGTAGATGAGTTATTCCTTGCATAAGTATCATGATTAAGATTTATGGTTTGGCATTTGAGCCTAAATGTGCATTGAACGGTTTTGAAATGAATATTGTATCTTTTGAAAGCGCATATAATATAAGTATTCTCGTGGGATGCCGACTTAGCACCGATGGATTGGGGGAGTCAGGGCTATCCCCAAGGGTCCTGTCCCTTTTCGCGAACTATGTGTCTAACATATGTTATGAGGATCCTATCTGAAATGGGTGATGTTCCCGTAAGGAAGGTTGCTTCATACGAAATGGGTGATGTTCCTGTAAGGTGAAGTATTATGTTATATGATATGAAAATCCTATCTGAGAAGGGTGATATTCTCTTAAGGGGGTTACTTCATACGAAATGGATGATGCTCCCGTAAGTTGAAGTATGGTTTACCTTTGGCAAGTAGACCACCTCTATACCTGTGAGGGGATTTCATCGGGATTCTAAGTAATAGCTCCATTGGTCTTTCTATTGTCGGGTGAGGTCACATCCCCGCTATATATGAGCATTATTGCATTTCACGCATCATGAATTTCATGGCACATTGTATACTATTCTTCTTTGGATATATGTTTCTTTCTATATTTTGTGCCCTTGCTACTTAACAATCAAGTGCAGGTTTAATAAGTCATATGCATTGCATGCTGCATACTTAGTACAATCAAGCGTACTAACGCATAGTTTATGCCTACATGATTTTACCATGTAGGGACCGAGCGCTACGACTGTCCACCATTTGACGAGAAGCTCAAATCCAAAAGTTGAACTTGTAGTGAGTCCTATTTTCCAAGGACAAGCCACCTTCTTCCTACCTATGTCATCTTATGTTTACTTTCTTACTTGAGGGGGAGCCCGTGACATACCTTGGCCCCCGTTCCATCTTATAAATAGAGGCATTGTTGGACATCTTGTAGACTCTATATATTATGTGTTGTAATTTGAGCTTATGATTTTGGTTATCTATTGGTTATAATTATTATGGATTGATCATGGGAATTATGATATATGTGTATGTTTGATGTGAAAATGTGGAAGGTCCCTAGCCCCATATTGCCCCCATAGAGTGAGTCATACATAACCGCCCCTTAGTTCTTACATGCTATGTGCTATGTGATTTCATGAAAATTCATTTCCCTTCGATGCCCCCATAGCGTGAGCCCTACTTCCCTACCCCTTAGAATTATCTGTTTATCATTTGAATGCGCTTCCGAACCGATGAGGTGGATTTGGATACTTCGAGACTTGTTTGGGGTAGGCCGACAAAGGCGTGCAACCCTGTTTAGGTAATTTAAACCCTGTGAACTAGTAGTTACAAACACAAAAGTATGAGTGCTTATTGAGACATAACAACGTCACAGGCTACAATACCAGAATTGCTTTTAAATTTATAGTTACAATAAACTAGCTCCGATAGTAGGTTCGCTGCTTTTTACAAACTTCATAATAGTTTGGATAGTTGCCACCATTCTTTAAATCCTTTGGGTTCGATATCCCGGCCCCTTTCTCAGGACTACTATATTACTTGGGTTGACCATGTACACTTGTGTGTGCTAGGGATGCAACAAGTTTTTTCTTTCCAATGGTAAACCATACTTCTCCTTACGAGCCTCCCATTTCGGATAGGATTTTCACAACATTTATAGTGGGTCATGCCTCAACTAACAGGATGAGCTTTAGATCTGGTACATGCCTCAACTAACGGGATGAGTCTCAGATCTCAATACCTATGCCGGCACATAGTTCAAGAGTAAGGAAGAGGGCCCATGGGGATAGCCCTGGTGCTTCCAATCTCATCGGTGCTAAGTCAACATCCCACAAGACTACTTACACATATACATGCTTTTAAAGAGGCATTAGTCATTTTTAGTCATTTCAATGCACATTTAGGCTCAAAAGAAAGATACCAAAGCAATGATGTATCAGGCACCTCAAACTAAAACCAAGGGCTCGAAAAATTTTCTTCCCTTTAGGCGAATAGCCCAAAAGAGGAATCAATGAGAGGACATCTCCAAGAACAAAAAGATTGTAATGCTTAATACCTTTAATTTGATAATTATCTGTCTTAATTCGACCCTTTATTCGAGTAGTTTTTTCTTCGGCAAATTTTCTAGCTGGTTAGATGTGTGGGGCAGAGGGAAACCTTTCTTTGAATTTTTAGTCATTCTATTTATTCAAGGAATAAGTGATGGTCCAATATTGGTATAAACAACCCTTCCCTCGCGTTCGGCTATAGCAAGAGCCCCCTAAATCATAGTTCAATTCATACTTGTCATGCATAGGAACAACACATTCACTTAACAATATGGTGCAAATACCCAATATGCTCCAAAAGCCAATAACAATAGACGTTTATGTGATCACATTCTAGTCATAACCATAATCTTATCAATATCATTTACATAAATATAATTGGGCTTAACCCACATCATAATTTCTATTAAGTCCAATGCACATGAATGCACATGTCATGAATGATGTGAGATTAACATGGGTAATATAGATTCAATAGAAAATAAGAAATACAATATGAAATTGAAGTAAATCCATAATTAAATCTAAATTTAAATCATAATATAGATCACCCATTCTTAGTTCAATCTTTAAAGGGACAATTTATAATCAAATCTTCATAATAATCACGTATGTCAACACATTAGAGCTTAAATCAACAATAAAGTATAGCCCATACTCCAATTGAACTTAATAAGCAACAATATTCAAAAATATATTTAAAGTAAGAAAAATTTCATGAAAATCAATCGAAAAGAATTTGGGTCTTCTTGGTTGAAAAGGACCAAGAATCAAACCCATATACCTTAGCTAATAGAAAAGATTTGGGGAGAAATTGGAAGAAATTTGATGAAGGATAAGACCTTTCCTTATGCTCCAAGCTAATCTCCAATGGTTCACTTAAGAGGATTTCTTTAGATAAGAGAATTTGGATATTCCTAAGTGTAGGAATTAATTAGAATGAGAGGAATAGAGTTTAGGTTATTTGGAGGCCTTAAGATAGCATAGGATGTCACATTTACTAAAAACCCATTAATGAAGAAAAATAACATTCCTTTCTAGAGTTCCCATGAGAAAGTCTCACGGTCCGTACAAGGTTTCACGGACAGTAAAACCTCCTGTGAGACTTCACTTAGGCAAATTCCATAAAGCACTAGACAAATGGGCTTTATGAAAACGGGCATAACGTCTTGCTCCGAACTCATAATAAGATGAAACCAAATGCGTTGGATAGCTACTTCAAAGAGCTTCAATTTAATATATCATGGGACACTCAGTTCGGTTTGTTCTAAGACATATGACCCTTTAAAGTATACCCTTCTATCGGTTCTTGTGAAAAAACTTAGCCAATGAAATTCTTTTGAACTTGGCTTGATGTAGGAGACCCAAGATGACCCTAAACAACATAAATAAACTTGAATTGAAGGCTTGAAAGTGAGCTTAGCTTGAGCTTGAAGATTCCATGCTTCAAAAAATTTGGCAAACATATTCACATGGCCGACTTCACGGCCGGTACCACTCTACACGGACCGTATGGTCCTCTGTACCACTTCACATAGAAAATATTTCATGGCAAAGTTCTGAGATGGTGATCCAATACTTAGAAAATATTTAACTCTGGAGCCCATATGGGTGGCCACACAATCCATGTACTTGGCCTTGACACTACACTTTATCCCAAAATTGTGGGATTCCAAGCCAAGGCCTCTATACAGCCCATCACACGGCCCATGAAGTGTCACATTGACCGTGAGGCATCCAAGTTTGGTGTGTCTTAGTGTAAAACTACACTCTTAAGGGTAAACACTCCTCCATAGGCCAATGGTCACTTCATGGGGGCTCCACACGGGCCGTGAGACCTTAATGGACCATGAGGGTTCCCATGGAGCATCATCTTGGTCCAAAACTTTCTAACACCAAAATCACCGAGCTCCATTAAGGTCGTACAAAGTTTAGGTCCTTACATCATCTCCCCCTTGGGAACATTCGTCCTCAATATGCTAGAACAAGGCTTGAAAGGCTTGACTTAGAATATGAAGCATCCAAACACAAGGTACAATGCATAGTTCATCATTTGAAAATCATAAAGTCTTTAAAACTCATATCAAAATATATATAAATCGTTCAAATCATCATAAAAAATTATTTTCGTGCACATTTATGTATGTCATGTCATGAAACTAAAGAGTTAAAGAATTAGGACCATTGAGAATAGGAAGAACTGATACCATAAGCTTGAGTAGATTGAAAAGGATAGAGGTGTCATTGCATCATACTTGATTCAACTTCCCATGTAGCGCCTTCAACATGTTGGTTCCTCCAAAACACTTAAACCAAAGAAATATCCCTTTACAAAGCCCTTTCCATTTGCCTATCAAAAATCTCCAATGGGACTTTCTCATTAGATAAGTTCTCCTTCGCCTCAACACCCTCCAAAGGTACAATTTGTACTAGGATCACTAATCAATTTCGTCAACATAAACACATGGAAAAGCAGGGTGAATAGAACTCAAATCCAGAGGCAAACCCAACCTATAAGCCACATTCCCAATCTGCTCAACAATCTCATAAGGACTTGCATACTGGGGACTTAGCTTTCCCTCCTTCCCAAAATGGAACCTTCACAGGTGAGACCTTCACAAACACCCAATAATCAATACAAAACTCAAGATCCCTCTTTCTAACATCCAAATAAGACTTTTGATGACTTTGAACCATCTTCAGCCTTTCCCTAATCAGTTTTACTCTTTCCATAGCGTCCAACACTAAGTCCGAGCCTATAGAAGTTATTTCATCTAACTCAAATCACCCCACCAGAGATCTACTTTTCTACTATATAAAGCCCCAAATGGTGCTATATCAAATCTATCATTAAAGTTATTGTTGTAAGCAAACCCAATGAATGGAAGATGATCATCCCAATTTCCTTTGAATTCCAATGCACAAGCCTTCAACTTGTCCTCCAAAGTTTGAATTATCCTCTCAGCTTGCCCAACGGATTGAAGATGAAAAGCGGTATGTACTCAACTTCACCTTAGGGCCAAGCCCAGATGATTTCCAAAAGTGAGAAGTAAGTTGGATAGCATAATCTAATATAATAAAAGTAGGCACAACACCCAGTCTAACAAACTACAAAATATATAACTTGGCATTGACTTTCTTCGTACCATGCCAAAAATACACTTCCCTCAAGTCCCAATATATTTTGGTAGCTCTTGGATGAACAAAATAATGAGAGTTATGGGTTTTACTCAGGATTATCTCCCTAAGACCATTAATGCCTGGGACACACAATCGATCTTGGTACTGAACTACACCACTCCCCCTTGGGAGAAAATCTCTATCTTGTTTCCGGAAACGAACCTCTTCAACACAACCAATGATGGGTCTATGTCTTGCTTGGCCTTAACATCAACAACCACAAAAGATTAGCCCCATTATGAACACGAATACCCCCATCATCAGAGCTGGCCAACCTAACACCCAATCTAGCCAAACAATAAACATCTTTTGCAAACTTTTTCTTCCCTTCATCAACATAAGCCACACCTCCCATAGATAGCCTACTAAGAGCACCGGCTACAACATTTTCCTAGTCGAGAAGATATTGTACACTCATGTAATAGTCCTTAAGGAGTTCCAACCATCTCTTTTGTCGCACGTTAAGATCTCTTTGAGTGAACACACATTGAAAAATCTTGTGGTCGGTGAAAACATCAACATGCACCCCGTACTAGTAGTGTCTCCAAATCTTCAAGGCAAATACCACCAATGCTAACTCATGATCATGATTCGGGTAATTACGATCATGCACCTTCAATTGCCTTGATGCAAAAGCTATCACTTTACCATGTTGCATAAGTATACACCCAACCCAATCTGAGAAGCATCACAACACACCACCGACCTATCTAAGCCATCCGATAAAGTCAAAATTGGAGAAGATGTAAGCTAATCTTTCAAAATCTGCAAACTCCTCTTACACTCATTCGACCATATGAACATAGCTTTATTTTGAGTCAACTTGGTCAATGGAGATATAATAGATGAGAACCCTTCAATGAACCTTCTATGATAGCCAGCCAACCCAAGAAAGCTCTGGATATCTAAAGGAGCAAGCTTGTCAAATAATGCACATCCTTCACCAACTCCCTTTTGACCTCATCTATAAGATCAGTTACAACATCTTCCTTTCCTAGATTGCATTATGAGCCTAAGTAACTCTCCCTATTTGGTAGGGAAGGTGGAGATAGGAAACCTTAAGACACGCTCCATGGCACGATAACAATCATGAAAAAAGAGACATTTCCTAAAACGCCTTGTAGCCTCCTACCCATAGATGTGGAGTGCATCACACCCATGATAAAGACTCAACATGATGTGGTATGTTGGACTCCGAGGACCATGTATAAATCTAGTGCTCTGATACTATCTCTATATATCATGATTCAGATCTAGGGTCTAGGAGTGACATGGCGAATGGCAACCAAAAGTCCCCAAACATGCCTCAAAGTATCCGTATTCACATCATCGGTACGGAAGTGTATACAAATAGTAAGCACATAGTTCTAAGGGGTGGGAAAGTAGGACTCACGTTATGGGTATATCATAGGAAAAGGATTACGATGGATTCACATAGCACATAGCACATAAGAACTAAGGGGCGGGTAAGTATGACTCACTCTATAGGGGTAATGCGAGACTTAGGATCTTCCATATTTCCACATCAAATCATACATACTTATCTAATTCTCATAATCAATCCATGATAGCTATTCAAGTAGATAACCATAATCATAAGCTCCAAATACAACACATAACATATAGATTCGAAAAAAATCTACAAGATGTCCAACAATACCTCTAGTCATAAGATAGGATGGGGGCCAAGACGTATCCCGGGCTCACCCTCAAAGTAAATATGACAAACAAAATCACCATAGGTAGAGAAATGGTGACTTGTCCTTAAAAGATAGGTCCCACCACAACAAATATCTCAAATCCGATCAAGCCAACAAATGATTGATGAAGGTAGTCTCTAGTTCTTACATAGTTAGATCATGTTGGCAAAAATATGTGTTAGTATGTTTGAATGTACTAAATATGCGGACATGCAATGCATATGACTTATCAAAACTGCATTCAATGTTAGATGACAAGGGCACATAATATAGAAAAAGATTTAAAGAATGAGATATAGTATACTATTTGCCATAAACCAATGATGCATGAAATGCACAAATGCTCATACATAGTGGGGATGTAACCTCAATCGACATATAAGACCAAGCGAGCTATAATTTGGAATCCTGATATTATCCCCACACTGGAAAAGAGGCGGTCTACTTGTAAAAGGTAAACAATACTTTTCCTTACGGGCCTCCAATTTCGAATAGGATTTTTACAACATTTCTAGCGGGTCATGCCTCAACTAACGTGATGAGCCTCAAATCTTTCTAACGGGTCATGCCACAACTAACAATATGAGCCTCAGATTGCAATACCTATGTTGGCACATAGTTCAAGAGAAAGGAAGAGGACCTTTGGGGATAGCTCTGGCGCCTCCAATCTCATTGGTGCTAAGTCAACATTCCACAAGAATACTTATAGATATACATGCTTTCAAAGAGGCATTAGTCATTTCAAATACTTTCAATGCATATTTAAAGTCAAAAGCTAAATCATAGTTCAATCAATACTTATCATGCATAGGAATTAGAGCCCATTAACTTAACAATATGGTGCAAGCACCCAATATTCTCCAAGAGCCAATAACAATAGACATTTATGTGATCACATTCTTGTCATAACCATAATCTTATCAAAAACATATACATAAACATAATTGGGCTTAACCCACTTCATAATTTCTATAAAGTCCAATGCTCATGAATACACATGTCTTGAATGATGTGAGATTAGCATGGGTAAAATGGATTCAATCGAAAATAAACTATACAATATGAAAAAGTCCATAATTAAATCCACATTTAAATCATAATATAGATCGCCCATGCTCAGTTCAAACTTTAAAGAGACAATTTATAATCAAATCTTCATAATAATCATGTATTTCAATATATTAGGTCTTAAATCAACTTACAATCAATAATAAAGTATAACCTACACTTCAATTGAATTTAATAAGCAATAATATTCAAAACTCATATTTAAAGTAAGAAAACTTTCATGAAAATTAATTGAAAAGAGTTTGGGTCTCTTGGTTGAAAGGGACCAAGAATAAAAGCCACATACCTTAGCTAATAGAGAAGATTCAAAGAGAAATTGTAAGAAAATTGAAGAAGAAGACCCTTCTATGCTCCAAGATAATCTCCAATGGTTCACTTGAGGGGAGTTCTTTAGATGAGAGAAGTTTGAACAATTTTAAGTGTAGGAATGAATTAGAATGAGAGGAATAGAGTTTAGGTCATTTGGAGGCCTTAAGATAGAATTGCAGGTCATTTGGAGGCCTTAAGATAATTCCTGTGAGGAAGTATCACAGTTCGTAAAAGGTTTCACGGACAGTGAAACCTCCCGCGAGACCTCACTTAGGCAAATTGCAGAAAAAACTGCAAAGATGGGGTTTATGAAAATAGGCATAACTTCTTGCTCCAAACTCAGAATAGGATGAAACTAAATGCCTTGGAAATCTAATTCAAAGAGCTCCAATTTGATAGATTGTGGGCGACCCAGTTCATTTTGAGCTAAGAGGTATGACCCTTTAAAGTTGACCATTCTATTGGTTCTTGTGAAAAACTTAGCCAATGGAATTTCTGTAAACTTGGCTTGATGTAGAGACCCATAATGGCCCTAAATAACATAAATAAACTTGAATTGAAGGCTTGAAAGTGAGCTTAGTTTGAGTTTGAAGATTCCATACTTCAAAAAATTTGATGAAGGCATTCACACGGTCAACTTCACGACCTGTACCATTCTACACGGATCATATGGTCCTCCGTACCACTTCATATAGGAAATTCTTCACGACAAAGTTCCCAGACAGTGATCCAACAATTAGAGAATATTTCACTTTGGAGTCCATAAGGGTGGTGACACGGGCTGTGGCACGTTACATGGGACGTGTTCTTGGCCGTGGTACTACACTTGATGGTAAAATTATTGGATTTCAATCCAAGGCCACCACACGGCCCACTACCTGGTCATTGAAGTGTCACATGGAATGTGAGGGGCCCAAGTGTGGTGTGCCTTTGTTTAAAACTCCACTTTTAAGGGCCAACACTCCTTCATAGGCGAAGTGTCACTTCATGGGGGCTCCACACGAGCTGTGTCACCTTACATGGACCGTGAGGGCTCCCATAGATCATCACCTTGGTCCAAAACTTCCTGAAACTGAAATATTTAAGCTCCATTAAGGTCGTACAAAGTTCGTGTCCTTGTATAATTTTGGTGTGTAGATCAACAATGACATACCCAGTGGAATCCGACAAGCGGTGTCTGGGAAAGGTAAAATGTATGCAGACCTTACCACTACCTCGAAGATAGAGAGGTTATTTCGTAGGAAAACTAGTTATGGAGAAAAAATTAAAAGGAAGAGAAAAGGAAGAACCATTAATCGCGAAAAGTACATGATAGCATATAAATATGATAAAAATAACATACATAAGATGGATAACAGCAATAGAGGATATAAATACATGACTAATACTGCTACCCTACTATACCCCGAGGCGAAACATCAACCTATCCCTATTAACCTATTAGCCTGCTACTCTAATTCGCGACCTCCAATCCTTTTTATCTAAGGTCATGTCCTCGGTGAGATCAAGTTTTACCATATCTTGTCTGATCACCTAACCCAAATACTTCTTTGGTCTACCTCTACTTCTACATATAACCCCTATATTCAACCTCTCGTACCTCCTAACAGAAACATCGGTACTTCTTCTCTACATATGTCCGAACCATCGCAGTCACGCTTCCCTCATCTTATCAGCCAAGGGGGCCACCTCTAACTTCTCATAAATTGTCACATTCCTAATCTTATCACTCCTGATATGTTCACACGTCCATCTTAACATCCTTATCTCTGGGTGACTTATATCTTCTGAATATGTGAGTTTTTGATTGGCCAACATTCCACCCCTTACAGCAAAGATAGTCTAACCATCATTCTATAAAACTTACCTTTAAGTTTAGGTGGTATTTTCTTATCACACAGTACTCTAGAGGCAAGCCTCAATTTCATCCATGCTACCCCAATATGATGTGTGACATCATCGTCAATATCGCCACTATTCTGAATGATGGTCGCAAGATATTCAAAGTCTCTCTTGGGAATTAGTTGAGAGGCAAGCCTCGCATCAATGTCTGCTTCATCATCGCAACACTGAATTTACACTCCAAATATTTTGCTTTTGTCCTGCTCGGTTTAAACCCTTTAGATACCAAAGCCTGTCTCCAAACCTTGAATATATTATTAACTTTAGCCCGAGTCCCATCAATTAGTACTATGTCATCCCTAAATAGCATACACCATGGAAACTCCTCCTGAGTAGACCATACCAGCTCATCCATCACAAAGGCAAATAGAAAAGGGATCAACACAAATCATTAATGAAGTCCCATCTCAACAGAAAAATACTCTGAGTCTCCTCCCACTATTCTTACTCAAGTTTAAGTTCTATCGTACATGTCTTGTATCATCTTATTATACACAATTGCAAAACCCTTCACCTCTATACACCTCCAGAGGACATCCCTCAGAAATTAGTCATAGGTCTTCTCGAGATCAATGAACACCTATGAAGGTTCTTCTTTCATTCCCAATATTTCTCCACTATTCTCTGAACAAGATGAATAGCTTCAATAGTTGGCCGCCTCAACATGAATCTAAGCTGATTCTCATAAATAGAAACTTTTTTCCTCACTCTCTTCTCCACCACTCTCTCCCAGACCTTCAAAGTATGGCTTAACAACTTGATACCCCTGTGATTGTGATAGTTTTGAATATCACCCTTGTTCTTATACAATGGAACCATTGTGCTCCTCCTCAATTCATCGGGCATCTTGGCAGTCTTCATAATAGTAATAAATAGTCTAGTCAACCACTTTATACCATCCTTGATTATGTTCTACCAAAAATCTACCAGAATCTCATCGGATCTGATTGCCCTCCCTCTCTTCATCTTACTAATATGTCACGACCCAAACCTCGAGTCTAGGAGTGACATGGCCAATGGGGACCCAAGAGTCCCTAAAAAATCCTCAGAGTATCCTAATTCATGTCATTGGTTCAGAAGCATACTCAAATGATAAATACATAATTCTGAGGGATGGGATACACTACAAGAAAAGAGACTTTTAACGACCATTTCTTAACGATGAGAAATGAATCCGGTCGTTATAAATACACTTATAATGACTAAATTCTTTTCCGGTCGTTATAAATTTACTTATAGTGACCAAATGTTTTTCCGGTCTTTATAAATATACCTATAGTGACCAAATTTTTTTTCGGTCGTTATAAATATACTTATAGCGACCAAATTATTTTACGGTCGTTACAAATATACGTATAGTGACCAATTTTTTTTCGATTATTACAAATACACTTATAGCGACCAAATCTTTTTCCGGTCATTAAAAATAAATTTTAATCTAACATTAACGAGGGGACAAATTTAATTTTTAAAAAGCATATCATGCCATTGTTAAAACATACTAGTTAGTGTAAAAATATGTTTAACTAATATGAGAATAAAGAGATCAGACCAAATCATGTTATAAGTATAACAAGTGGTGTTTTGTTAATCATTCTGATAAAAATCCTCCATCTTTTATAATTTTGCTTATTTCATAAAAAAAAAATTTAATAAAAAGAAAAATTATATTAATTTATTATTTTCTAATAACTCTATCCATCATTTGTATTATATTCAATTATATAAAATTTGAAATATTATAAAAATATTTAGTTACAGTCTTTTTGACATAATTTTTTTAACTTAAATATTTTCTTGATATAGTTTTTATATATGTTTTTATTTTGAGAGACAATTTATTCATCTTTACTTGACATTTTTAAAGATGCAAGATGAAGTAGGTCAAAATAAAAAATTAACAATAAAAGTAATAATATTAAATATATAATTATGAGCTTATGAGATTAATTTAAGGTAGAAAAGTTAAATAAATTTGGTCGTAAGTAATTTTCTCAAGAGGAAAGATGTTTCTCCACTTGCAAATTACCTCAATCAATAGACTTAAGAATCAGTATCCAGTAATAATATTTCTTCTAATAAAAAAAAATATATTGTGCTGATTTGTTTTTCCATTATTGGTTGTGAAACCAACAAGTGTATACAAAGAAAAATCATTTGTTTAAGTTAGAAAAGTATAACGTGAAATTTTACAAACAGAAAATTTAAAAACTTTACATGACATATAATCAACAACTAATTAATTAAGAAATCGTGATTTTTTTATTATTTAAAATTAAGATGATATAATTGATTTGTATCTTCATAATAATTTTAATGATGTTGAATTATTTATATTAGGTGAATACCATTAGTATAAAAAGTGAAACTAAAAGAAGTTGGGGGTTTTATCCATGCAGCAATGTGCAAAAAGTCAATATCTTAAGGTGTAAAATACAAAACAAACAATTTTAAGTGTAGAACTAGGAAGCTAAACTTTCTTTTTATATGGTTGTGAGAACATAAACAAATTTTATATTTTATTGTGGTTAATCTTTGATTTTGCGAAAAAGAAAAAGGAAGATAATAGTTATTAGGAGTATTATTAATAATTTTACATGAAGTTTTTATACTTGTTTTTTGAAAGGTCATGTAGTTTGAAGAACTCATCCTCAAAAAAAGTGTAAAGAAGTATAAGCAACAGAAAATTTTGAAACACAGAAAGAATGCATTTAATATTTCAAAAATTGTTTTAAAATATTCTAGTTTTTATTTTATTGAGAGTTAAAAAATATAATATTATATAAATTTGTATGTCTATATTTTTGTAACTTTATGCAATATCATTCTTTGTAGTGAACTATGAAATTTTATATGAATATAATAAATTTGTATATTTTCACATGTGCATGTTTTTGTATGTTTCTGTGTGTAAATCCATACATAGTTTGTACTTTTGCTGATTTGATTTATGGTTATAATTAAGGTTTTAATAACTAAAATAGAAGAGAGCCTTAGAGTAACTGGTAAAGATGTTGTAATGTGACCAGAATGTCACGGGTTCAAACCTTGGTAACATCATTTGGTAGAATTGCAAGGTAAGACTACTCTACAATTAATTCTTGTGGTTAGACCCCTCCTCGAAAGTGTACTGGGCTTTTTTCTTTTTTTAATAACTAGAAAATCAATTAGTGAAGGATAAATTTGGTTGCTACAAAAAAGGTATAACAACAGGATTTTTGTCGTTGTTAAAGCTTTTTTAACGACCAAATTTAATTCGGTCGTTAACTTTTAACGACGGGATTTAATCCGGTCCTTAACTTTTAACGTCGGAGCTACTAACGACCGGTGACGATGGGATTTTTATCGATCGTTATTGACTAATAACAACCGGATTTATACTTTTAACGACCAAATTTTTCCTCGTTAAAGACCTATTTTCTTGTAGTGATAGTTGGACTCACGCTATGGGGATATCATAGGTGAAAGGGATTAAAATAGATCCACATAGCATGTAGCACATAAAGACTAAGGGGCGAGTAAGTATGATTCACACTATCGGGGCAATTCGGGACTTAGGATCTTTCGCATCATATTATATCATCAATTCATTAGACTCATAACCAAAACACATAAAAATTCTCGATGGGTAATCAATCAATAACATAATCTCCAACATGGCACTTAGCAGATAAACATAAAGGAGTTTACAATGTATCCAATAATGCCTCTACAACTAAGATAGGTCGGGGGCTAAGACATACCATAGGCTCACCCTCACAGAAAAAATGAAATCAAGTAAATCACTATAGGTAGAGGAATGGTGGCTTATCACCACAGCAAGCGATAACTTGAGATCCCAGCTAAACGTCGTGCGGTCAATGATCAAAGTTATCAGTCCTACTTAGTGAGATCATCTAGAAAAAAGTATGTGTTAGCATGTTTGAATGTATTGAGTATGTGGGCATACAATGCAAATGACTTATCAACCTACACATCGTTGTTAGATGACAAGGGCACATAATATAAAAAAAATCATACATCCAAAAAGAATAGTATACAATAGGACATGAACTCTATGATGCGTGAAATGGAAAATTGTTCATATATAGTTGGGATGTGGTCTCAACCGACAATAGTAAGACCAAGCGAGCTATTACTTGGAATCCCAAGGAAATCCTTTCACCGATAAAAATGTGGTCTACTTGCCAAAGGTAAACCATACTTCATTATGGTAACATCACCCATTTTATATGAAGTAAACCTCCGTACGGGAACATCACCCATTTCAGATAGAATTTTCATGTAGCATATCATATCACATAATACATCACCTTACGGGAACATAACCCATTTCATATGAAGCAACCTTTCTTACGGGAACATCTCCCACTTCGGGTAGGATATTCATAACCTATGTTAGGCACATAGTTCAAGGAAAGGGAAAGGTCCCCTGGGTATAACCATAATGCCCCCAATCCATCGGTGCTAAGTCAACACATCCTACATGAATACTTATACATATACATGCTTTCAAAAGAGCCAATGGTAATTTCCAAATCATTTCAATGCAATCTTAGGCTTAGAAGTAAAACATCATTCATAATAAATCGTACTTAGGCTCAAATACCAAATCATAGCTTATAGTCATAATACTCATGCATATGAATAGCTTAATCTAATATACAACATGGTGCAAGAATCCAAAATGCTCAAAGAGCCATAACAATACACATTTACATGATTGCATTCTTGTTATAACCATAATCTTATCAAAATCATTTCATAAAAACTAATTGGGCTTAACCTACTTCATAATTTCCATAAAATCCAATGTTAGTGAATGCATATGTCATGAATAATGTGGGAATTGCATAGGTAATTGAGATTCAATCTAAATTCAATAATATATTATGAAATTGAAGTAAATTCATAATTAAATCCACATTCAAGACATAATATAAATGACCCATGCATAAATAAAGCTTTAAAGGGGACATTCATGTTCATAACTTCAATGTAAATCATAATAATAGGGCTTAGAGTAACTTAAAATCATAAATAAAGGTCAACCCATACATCAATTGAATTTATTAAACAATAATTCTCAAAACATATATTTAAAGTAAGCAAAATTCTTTGAAAATCAATTGAAAAGAGTTTGGGTCTTCTTGGTTGAAAGGGACCAAGAATCAATCCCACATACCACAGCTAATTAAAATATTCAACAAGAAATTTGGTGAAGAAAGATCCCTTCCTTGATACGCAAGCTTGAAACCCACAGGAGTTCTTTGAAGGAGATTTAAGAATGACTTAAGAGAATTCAAAATGTGAGGAGTGAATTGTGGGTATTAGGAATAGGGTTTAAGTCATTAGGGACCCCTTAGATAGCATAGGAAGTCCTAAAAGACCATTAGGATAAATCGAATTTATGAAAATGCCATTAATGAAATGGATAGAAAAATTGGACGTCACCACTTTAAGGAGGGCTACACGGCCCGTGTGGCACTAAACGGTCCATGTGCTTGCCCGTGAGCCAACACTTAGTAAGATTTCACTTGACAAATGTTCAAAATGGAAATCCATACTTGGAAAGAAATTTCATTCTAGAAGTTATATGGACAACCTCATGGGCCGTGTCACACCACATAGGTTGTGTGAGGGGCCGTGAAACTACACTTGGTCCTAAAGTTATAGGATTTCAAGCCAAGGCCATCACACGGGCCACCACATGGTTTGTGAAGTGGTACACGGGCCGTGAAGGGTCCGAGTATAATCACCACATCGAGGGCCAACACCAAACATTGAGGCGAAGGGGCACCTTACTGGAGGCCACACGGGCTATGTAAGCTCACACGGACCGCGTAGTCTCTCTTGAGGTGACATTTGGTAAACATCTCTCAAACAATGACATTTTCAAGCTCCGATGAAGTCGTAAAATGTCTGGGGTCATTACATCATCTCTCCCTTGGTAACATTCATCCCCGGATGTGCAAGAACAAGGCTTGAAAGTCTTGACTTAGAACATGAAACTTCAAAACTTAAGATACAATGAATAATTCACCATTAAAAAATTATAAAGTCATTAAAACTCATGCCGAAGTATATTAAAATCATTCAAAACAACATAAAAATCTTTTTAACATGTATGTATGTCCTATCATGAGACTCAACAGTGAAAGAGTTAGGACCACTTTAGAAGAGGAAGAACCTAATACCTTAGGCTTGAGTAGATTGGAAAAGATGAAGATATTGTTTCATCATGTCCAACTCCGCCTCCCATGTAGCACCCTCCACGTGTTGATTTCTCCAAGGTACCTTCACCGAAGTTATATCCTTGTTACGGAGCTGCTTCACTTTTCTATCCAAAATCTCCACCGAGAATTCCTCATATGATAAGTTCTCCGCAACCTCAAGACCTTCCAAAGGCAGAATAGTGCTAGGATCACCAACTAACTTCCTCAACATAGACACATGGAAAGCTGAGTGAATCGAACTCAAATCCGAAGACAACTCCAACCTAAAAGCCACGTTCCCAATCTGCTCAACAACCTCATAAGGGACAACATATTGGGGACTTAGCTTGCCCTTCTTACCAAAATACATCACACCTTTTATAGGTGAAACCTTCACATACACCCAATTACCAACATGAAATTCAAGATCCCTTCTCCTAACATGCGAATAGGAATTTTGGCGACTTTGGGTCGTCTTCAACCTCTCCCTAATACATTTCACCTTCTCCATAGCCTCCAACACTAAATCTGGGCCAATCGATGCTATTTCCCCCTACTCAAACCACCCTACCGGTGACCTGCACCTCCTCTCACACAAGGCCTCAAACGGTGTCATACCAATGCTAGTATGGAAGCTATTATTATAGGCAAACTCAATGAGTGTAAGGTGGTTATCCCAACTATCCTTAAACTCCAACACACAAGCCCTCAACATTTCCTCCAAGGCATGAATTGTCCTCTCGGCTTGCCCATCAGTTTGAGGATGAATGGTGGTGCTCAACTTAACCTTAGTACCAAGTCCCTTTTGAAACGATCTCAAAAATTAAGAAGTGAATTGGGTACCATGACCCGATATAATAGACATAGACGGACCATGCAACCTCACCAACTCTTGGATGTACAACCTTGCATAATCTTCAGCACCAAAATTAGTCTTGACCGGTAGAAAGTAAGCTGACTTTGTCATCCACTCAACATTAACCCAAATGGAGTCAAATTGTCTTCGGTCTGAGGTAAACCAACCACAAAGTCCATGTTCACATCTTCCCACTTCCAAGTGGGAATCTTAATGTCTTGAGCCACACAACTGAGCCTTTGGTTCTCTACCTTCACCTGTTGACAACATGGGCACTCGGATACGAACTTGGTGATGTCCTTCTTCATACCATGCCACCAATACACCTCCTTCAAATCTCGATTCATCATAGTAGATCCTGGATGAATAGAATAATGAGAGTTGGGAGCTTAATGCATGATCCCCCTTCTAAGACCATCCATATCAAGAACACATAGCCGGTCTTGGTACTGAAGTACACCATCTCCCGCTTGAGAGAACACCTCAATCTCCTTTTTGGCAACCAATTTCTTCAATTCAACCAATGATGGATCTAATTATACTTACCTTTCATATCAATAATCACTAAAGATTTGGCCCCATTTTGAACATAAATTACCACCATCATTAGAGTCGGCCAACCTAACACCCAACCTAGCCAACTGGTGAACATCCTTTGCCAACTCCCTCTTCCCTTCCCCAACATGAGCCACATTCCCCATATATAGCCTACTACGATCATCGACTACAACAATGGCCTTGTCGAGGTGAAATTGAACACTCATGTCGTAGTCCTTTAGGAGTTCCAACAATCTTCTTTGCCTCAAGTTGAGATCCCTTTGAGTGAACACATATTGCAAACGTTTGTGATCGGTGAAAACATCAACATGTACCCCTAAAAGTAGTGTCTTAAAATCATTAAGGCAAAAACCAACGCCGCTAACTTAAGATCATATGTCGGGTAATTACACTCATGCACCTTCAAATGCATTGATGCATATGCTATGACCTTACCATATTGCATAAGTACACAATCCAACCCAATCCGTGAGGCATCACAATACACCACAAATCCCTCCATGCCATTAGGTAAAGTTAAGACAGGAGTTGATGTAAGCCGGTCCTTCAAGGTTTGAAAACTCTTCTCGCATTCATTTGACTGCATAAACCTAACCTTCTTTGGGGTGAATTTAGTTAACAGAGATGCAATAGATAAGAATCCTTCAATGAACCTTCTACAGTAGCTGGCCAACCCCAGAAAACTTTGAGTATCTGAAGGAGTCAATAGTCTAAGCCAATTCTTCACGACCTCAGTCTTCTTCGGATCAACCTTAATGCCAGCACCAGACACCACATGACCAAGAAAGCCTATTTCACCCAAAAAAAGTCACATTTGCTAAACTTGGCATAGAACATCTTCTCCCTCAAGATTTGTAGAACCAACCTCAAATGATCCCTGTGTTCCTACTCACTTCGGGAATAAATGAGAATATCATTAATGAAGACAACCATAAAATTGTCAAGGAATGGCTTGAACACCCAATTCAAAAGATCCATGAACATGGATGGAGCATTAGTTAAGCTGAACGATGTCACCACAAACTCAAAATGCCCATACCTTGTTCAAAAAGCCATCTTGGGAATCTCACTCTCTAACCTTCAGCTGATGATACCCAAAATGGAGGGCAATCTTTCAGAAATGGGTAGCCCCTTGAAGTTGGTCGAACAAATCATCGATCCCAAGCAACAGATACTTATTTTTAGTGGTCACCTTATTCAATTGCCTATAATCGATACACATCGAAAAAGATCCATCTTTCTTCCTTACGAATAACAGCGGAACACTCCATGGCGATATGTTTTGCTTAATGAAGCCCTTCTCCAACAAGTCTTTCAACTAATCCTTCAACTCTTTAAACTCAGCCAGTGCCATACGATAGGGAGGAATGGAGATAGGTTGAGTATCTGGGAGAAGTTCTATACTAAAGTCTACTACCCTTTAGGAGGAATACCGAGCAAGTCTTGGGGAAACACATCCGGTAACTCATTTGCCACCCGAACTAACTCAAATGTAGGTGATTTAGACTCCATACCCTTGACCCTCACAATAATGATAAATGCACCCCTTGGAGATCATCATCCGGGCTTTGAGGTAGGAAGTAAACCGCCCCTTAATAGTGGAGTCACTACCCTTCCATTCTAGAACGGGCTCACCGGGAGGTTTGAACTTGACTCTCCGGGCCCTACAACAGAGGCATAAGATGCATGCAACCAATCCATCCCCAGAATCACGTCAAAATCAAGCATCTCAAGTTCCACAAGATCACACGCAGAGACTTTATGCAACACAAAAATAGGACAACCACGATAGACCCTATGTGCAACAACTGATTCACCCATAGGAGTATAAACTGAGAAAGGATCCTTCAAAATTTTGGGAGTCAAACCAAATTTAACAGCCAACAGAGGAGTCACAAAAGACATATTTGCACCCAGGTCAAGCAAACCATAAGCATAAAAATCAAAGACTTTTAACATACTAGTCGCAACATTCGAAGCCTCCTTAACTTCCTAACGTGCATGAAGAGCATAGAACTTGTTGTTCATTTGGGAAACACCTTGGGGAGCTCTTTGCTGGCCATGACCACCCCGATCCATTTGACCTTGGCCTCTATGAACATTCTTGGGACAATCCGTAACCTTGTGATTCTTATCACTGCACCCAAAGCAAGCACCCAAATCCCTTCAACAAGCACTTATGTGGGGCTTCCCACTCTTGCCACATGGAGGATACCCCTGTCCACAACCAAACAATGCCCTAGGAGGAGGTTCCCTAGCATTAGCCACCCAAGCACCAGAACTTTGGCCTTGCTGGAAGCGACCGAAACACCATCCTGAGAACAGGAGAAAAAACAGGCCCTCTTAGGATCATGTACTCTCCTCTCCTTGAGTTCCTCCCCTTCGATATGCTCAGCATATTCCATGAGTACAAAAATATCCATATCTCGTATAAGCATGTTGTACGACATTCTTTCACAAGCAAGTCAGAGATACTAGAAATAAACTTGTGCATTATTGCACCAGGACCAACCAATATTGTCGGTGCATACTTGGACAGCTTAGTAAACTTGAGGGCATAGTCCCTCACGCTCATATCTCCTTGCTTAAGGTTGATAAATTTATTCATCTTGGAATGCAACTTTGAACTCCACCCAATTGAAAACATTATCGGAAACCCTCTCCATAGACCATTGGGTATACCATACCTAAGCCAAACCTTTCAGTTGATAGGTATCCAATTCAACCTCCTCCTAAGAAGTTACTCCCATAACGTTCAACACCTTGGTGAGCTCAACAATGAACTCCTGAGCATCCTCATCAGCCTTTGACCCATGAAACTCAGTAAGATTCATCTGGCCGAAATCCCCCACCCTACAAACTAGAGTGGGATCCCGTGGAAGGTTAGCCTACCTAGTCTAAGATGTCACCACTTGGGCAAGCATAGCAAAGGTCATATGGAATTCACCATTAGAGATAGGCTCATCCATAGGCCCTTGAGGTGCTTGACCCTCATTAGCCGGGGCCGGTCTTGGTAGGTGGGGTCTTCCTCGAGGCATCTTCTCAAATGGAGCAGTGATACCATCACAACAACAAAACCAAACATACGAATCATAGCATGACACAAGGCATAAAGAAGTAAGACAATTCATAGAATGCCTTCATATCCTCCCACTCATAGGCTTGGTGCACTTCACACCCATGAATAGGACTCTACTTGAAACTTGACGCAGCATATTAGACTTCGAGGACTATTTAAAAGCCTAGGGCTTTGATACCATCTTTGTCATGACCAGGACCTAGGGTCTAAGAGTGACATGGCAAATGGGGACCCGAGAGTCCCCAAACAAACCTCAAAGTATCCTAATTCACATTATTGCTTTAGAAGTGTACTCAAATGATAAACATATAATTCTAAAGGACGGGATAGTAGGACTCACGCTACGGGGATATCATAGGGAAAATGGATTAACATGGATCCACATAGCACGTAGCACATAAAGAATAAGGGGCGGCTAAGTATAACTCACACTATGGGGGCAATTCGATACTTAGGATTTTTCGCATCATATCATACCATAGAGTCATAAGACTCATAACCAAAACACATAACAATGTTCAACGGGTAATCAGGACATAAGATAATCTCCAATATGGCACTTAGCATAGAAATGTAAAGGAGTTTACAAGATGTCCAACAATGCCTCCAAACATAAGATAGGTCGGGGGCCAAGACATACCCTGGGCTTACCCTCAAAGAAAATGAAATCAAGTAAATCACCATAGATAGAGGAATGGTGGCTTGTCCTTGAAAGATAGGACTCACCACAGCAAGTAAAAACTTGAGATCCGAGCTAAACATTGTGAGATGGATGATCAAAGTCCTCGGTCCCTACATGGTAAGATCATGTAGGCAAAAGTATGCATTAGTACCTTTGAATGTACTAAGTATGCAAGCATGCAATGCATATGACATATCAACCCGAATTTCAATGTTAGATGACAAGAGCACATAATATAGAAAGAATCATATATCCAAAGAAGAGTAGTATACAATATGCCATGAAGTCCATGATGCGTGAAATATAAAAGTGCTCATATATAGTGGGGATCTGACCTCAACTGACCATAGTAAGACCAAGCGAGCTATTTCTTGGACTCTCGATAAAATCCCCTCATTGGTAAAGAGGTGGTTTACTTGCAAAAGTTAAACCATACTTCACCTTATGGAAACATCACCCATTTCGTATGAAGTAACCCTTCTTACGGGAACATCACCTATTTCGGATAGAATTTTCATGTAGCATATCACATCACATAATACTTCACCTTATTGGAACATCCCCCATTTTGTATGAAGCAACCTTTCTTACGGGAACATCACCCATTTCAGATAGGATTCTCATAACCTAGGTAAGGCACTAGTTCAATTAACTTTCAATTTGTTGTGTCCGGAAGTAATAAAACCCTTCTATTTTGCCTTGTTTGGTGCATTTTTCAGCATGAAACAGGCTTGTGCAAAAGTTTGTTGCAAGAATATGCTCATAAGATGAATTTTGCAATGCCACGATATGAATGGCAGAGGTATGAGACAGAAAGTAAAATGATAACATTTTCATGTACTGTTGACATCAGAGAAATGGAATATACTGGAGCGGCAAAGAAAAAGAGGAGAGAACAAAGCAGCTCAAACTGCATTGTTGGCCATTCAGTCTAGTCGTTCGGCGGCTTATATTCTAGATACACTGTCGTTCCAGTGACCAAAATAAGACAAATGTGTTAACTATGAAAACCAATATTTACTTTTGCCTAGTAGCATGTGGTAAGAAGGGGATTAAATTATCTGAGCTGCTACAGTATGTTAGGCAAGTAGTGAAGTGTCTTGATTAAAAAAACCTGTCATATGCTGCAAAGTAATTGTAGGCAAGCCTGAGTACGGCTTGTTGTAGGCGAACCTGGTAGTAGTGAGATGTGCTAGGTCCATTTTCTCTAAATCGTCATATAGTTGAACTATATTTGCATGATGGCTAACATTTCTATGACTAGTGCCAGCATATGACATCAAGGTATCATGGGCCACCAGCACTTTGGCAAGTGTCAGCTTCCCAATTTTACTGAAACAGACAAAGAAATAATAAGAGAGGACATGATGGAAATACAACTGTCGTAGATGAACTACTCAGAGTGTAAATAAATTTCCTACTAGTTCATTGTCGGTAAAAACTCCCTACAGAGTGATATCTCATTATTCATGGTCGTAACATCCCACTGATAGTCTACTACTGTTTCATCAATCTTGGTTCTTTCTAGATGGAACAAGTTAACCAAAACTGACTCAAGAACTGTGCATCATGAGTGCAGAAACTTTCATCACTCCAAGAGATCTTCCCTTCAATTTTCAAATCAACATGTTCTAAACGATGAGGTGGAACAAACACTGAAAAATTCAATATGAGAGTGAATGTGCATGTTCCTCGGGAAAATTAAGGTCCATCTCCTGAGAGTGAACTCCAAAGAAGTTCATTACTCGGAATATTTTCACATTCAATTACTATGTAGATTAGCATATATTCTTAAAAGCTCTGCTGAAATAGAGAATGAGTGGAAGTATTCTAGTATTAGTCTGAAGCCTGGTAAAAGGTGATAAAGAGCAATCTCCAAATGATCCATCCACGGATAATGAAAGATTACAGCCATGTGGTGGCCATGAGGAAACCAACAATGTCTCTTGTTTAACTGTCTGATCAAGAAGCCACAGATGATAAAACCAACCACCTTGATGATCTGGATCTGTTAAAAGAGCATGGCGCACAAATTCATACTCTTCTGTAAATACCTTGTCTTTGGGAGAATATCCTTCTGCAAATGAGAAAGAAGAATATTGTATACAAGTCAGTATGGGAAGATGAACCTTTGGAAGAGATAAGAGATGCGGCATTGTAGAATATAGGTCAGAATGAGATAGCGCTTTAATGCATGCTCTACCTAATTAATATGCAAAGCTTTAGCAGAATGAAACCACAAGAAAATAATTACAGATGATAACAAAAGCACAATGTTATCAAAGGCGAACAATGCAAAAAAAAAAAAAAAACCTCTAAGGTTCGTTGGGGTTTTATGCCAAAAGCAAATATTGTGTTAATGAAGAGACGCAAATAGAGAAAAAAAATATAAATATATATGTGTAGTTCAAGGCTATTATGTATAAGCACGAATAACAAATATATGGACAACGAAAATGAAAAAGAAATTACGATAAAGGGAAATATCAATTGTTGAATGTTGCCACTTCATCTTTACACTCAATGACAAGGAAAAGTATGCCTAAGTTGCATAGAATCTTGACTTTCAATGCCGCACCTGTGTTAGATTTTTCGAAAATACACGATTTTTGGTGAATGCGACATGCAACCGCCGACACTTTTGAAGAGTCCGAGCAACATATCTCAGCACATGGATGACGACACTAGAGCTCTAATACGTTTTGTACATTGCTTTAGAAGTTAATCGTGCCTTTGACAACACAGAGCACAATAACATATAAGTTAAAATATACCTGAAGTTTCATCATCCATTGGACGTAGGTCCATCGGGTAGAAGATTCAAAGTTGAGGTACAAATCTTCTATAGCTATTTTGCGCTATTAGAGGCCCAATCCTTCATACTCACTCAGATAAAGAGCCACATTAGGTTTTGTCTACAACTTTAGCATTGTTATTCAACACACATTTTACACTTCTAAGTAACAACATATAACATAATTCATAACAAGAGGAAATATGTCAAAAACTAAACTAGAATTTATTTGGGTTTAAGCACAGGATTTAGCAGAAAAGGCAAATGTGTGGGGACAGAAAAAAGGAAAAGAAAAAGCAGGTCCCTTTTAAGAATAGAAAATTGAGCATCCCTTTCTTTTCCCACAAAACCTCCCTTTAACAAATACTAATAGATGAATCCTCAATGCTTAATCCAACCCATTTGGAAAGATCTCATTTTTATTAAAAAAAAAACAACTTATAAATCTTAGTTCTTCATCAAGAATTGACTTAACAAACTCCTCATTTAAAAGTTTTCTGTAATTCCAAGCAGTATAAAAGACTCAGGATTTGACACTAACAATTTTGCACTTACATCTAAGGCTTCCTTTATATATCTGAAACAACCCCACGAGCAAATTAGCAACCAACATAAATAATTGATCTTCTTGAAACATGACGGGATGATCAATGAAAATTCACTTAAATGATATGATGATATTGACGAGATCTTTATTATTAGTTATATTTTTTTGAACTCAAAGTTTGAAAATAAAAAAAAAATCTTATTATTAATGTTTTCTCATTTGTAGGTTCTTACTCACATGAATATAAATAAGTGCGTCAGTAAATATAATATATTAAATGTGCAACAAAAATTTCAAAAGTATATAAAATTTACTGTAATTTCACCCTAGTATAATATTCTTTTTCCACTTTCAAGTCCACTATGGTTGATACTCTAAAAGAATTTCACATATCTCTTTTTTTTCTCTAGTTTGAAATCTTTAAATTTACAGTCAAGTGAGTTTTTCAACTTTCTCTTTGTATCAGTTCTCTTTCTATTGTATACATAAAAGAATTTGAAAAAAAAAATTACAACACTTTTGTTTTTTCTTTATTCTTTTCTCAAATATTTTTTCTCGGCAGAATAAGGAGTGACGGTAAGAATTCATAAAATGAAAAGAGAAAATGTACTTGTTTCGAGTGCAAGTGATTCAATTTTTTTTAGGTTATCAAGAACTTGTAATTGACAAAGCTTCTTTTAATTTTCTTGATGAGGCTCGCTATATTAAAGAAAGTTTTGTAAAATCTTAAGTTCTCTTTGATTTTTAAATGACTTTTGGATTATTTTTTTTGAAAAAGCATGACACTTTACCTTCTTGATCAATTATTCTTTTTGAAAGTAATTATGGTATGTAGATCAACAACAACAACAAGCCTAGTGAAATTCCACAAGTGGAGTCTGGGAAGGGTAAAATGTACGCAGACCTTACCACTACCTTAAAGGTAGAGAGGTTGTTTCCTAGGAACTCTCGTCTCAAAAAACCCATAAGTAGCATAAACTAGATATGGAGAAAAACGGAAAAGGAAAAGAAAAGGAGAAAAGGAAGAACAACTAATAACGAAAAATACATGATAGTATGTAAATACGATAAAAATAACATATATAAGATGGATAAAGGCAACACATGATATAAAGACACGACTAATACTACTACCCTACTATACCCCAAGGTCAGACATAAACCTATCCCTACTAACCTATTAGTTTGCTACTCTAATTCGCGACCTATACTCCTTTTTATCAAAGGTCGTGTCCTAGGTGAAATCAAGTTTTGTCATATCTTGTTTGATAAACTCCCCCAATACTTATTTGTTCTACCTTTACTTCTCCGTATAATCCCTAAATCCAACTCTCGCACCTCCTAGTAGGAGCATTGGTACTTCTTCACTGCACATGTCCAAACCATCGCAGTCGCACTTCCCTCATCTTATCAACCATAGGGGCCACCTCTAACTTCACACGAATAGTCTCATTCCTAATCTTATCACTCCCAGTATCTCCACACATCTATCTCGACATCTTCATCTCAACGACCTGCATCTTTTGAACATGTGAGATTTTGGTTAGCGAACATTCTGTTCCATACAACAAAAATGGCCTAACCACCATTCTATAAAACTTACCTCTAAAGTTAGGTGGTATATTCTTATCACACAGTACTATAGAGGCAAGTCTCTATTTCATCCATACTGCCCCAATACAATATGTGACATCATCATCAATATCGCCACTATTTTGAATAATGGACCCAAGATATTTAGAGTTATCTCTCTTGGAAATAGGTTGAGTGGCAAGCCTCACATCAATGTTTGTTTCATCCCTTAGCAACACTGAATTTACACTCTAAGTATTCTATTTTGGTTCTACTTAGTTTGAACCCTTTGGATTCCAAAGTCTGTCTCTAAACCTCCAATCTATCATTAACTTTAGTTCGAGTCTTATCAATTAGTACTATATCATCTGCAAATAGCTTACACCATGAACCTCCTCCTGAATAAACCGTATCAGCTCATCTATCACCAAGGCAAACAGAAAAGGGCTCAACAAAAATCCTTGATGAAGTTCCATCTTGACAGAAAATACTCTGAGTTTCCTCACACCATTCTTACTCGAGTTTTGGCTCTGTCGTACATGTCCTTTATAACCTTAATATACACCATTGGAATGCCATTCACCTTTAGACACCTCTATAGGACATCCCTCAAAACTTTGTCATAGACCTTCTCGAGATCAATGAACACCATATAAAGGTCCTTCTTTCTTTCGCTATATTTCTCCACTAATCCCCGAACAAGATGAATTGCTTCAATAATTTCCACCCCGACATGAATCTGAACTGATTCTTAAAAGTAGACACTCCTTTTCTCACCCTCATCTCCACCACTCTCTCCCAGACCTTTATAGTGTGGCTCAACAGCTTAATACCCCTGTAATTATTATAGTTTTGAATATCACCCTTGTTTTTGTACAATGGAACCATTATATTCCTCTTCCATGTATCGAGCATGTTGGTAGTTTCATAATAGCATTGAACAGTCTAGTCAACTATTGTATACCATCCTTTACCATGTTCTTCCAAAAATCTACCGAAATCATATCGGGTCCGATTGCCCTCCCTCTCTTCATCCCCCTAATAACACGTCTAACCTTCTCAACTCTGAACTGCCTGCGATAACCAAAATCTTGATGGCTATCGGAGTGTGCCAACTCACCTAGCTCAATAGTTCTATTTCCTGTTTTATTTAAGAGTCTATGAAAGTAAGCTTGCCACCTTAGCTTAATGGAAGTCTCATCCACCAACACCTTACCCTCCTCGTCCATGATGCACTTCACTTGATCCAAGTCACAATCTTTCCTTTCTATCTCTCTTTAGCGAGCCTATACAATCTCATATCCCTGTATTTATCACTTAGCTCCATATATAGGCGGTCAAACATTGTTGTCTTAGCACTTCTCACCACCTTCTTCGCTTCTGTCTTTGTCGTCTTATAGATCTCCTTAAGACTTCGCTTTTCATCCTCATCCCTACACTCCAACCACTTCATATAAGCAATTTTCTTAGCTTTCACTTTGCCTTGAACTTCATCATTCCACCACCAATCACCCGAACGTCCACCAAAGGTCCCTCTCGAAACCCCTAGTACCTCGGTAACTACTTTTCTAATGCAACCACTAGTAGTGTACCACATATTGTTCACATCTCCGCTACTCCTCCAAGCCTCTAAACTACTCAACTTCTCTTCCATCTCTCGAGAAAGGACAGGAGCCAGGCCTCCCCATCTAATCCTTGGTTGGGCATAAATAACCTTCTTCTTGTTTTCTCTCTTAATCTCTAAATCCATCACTAGAAGTCTATGTTGAGTTGAAATGTTTTCACTTAAAATAACCTTGCAATTCTTACAAAGGTTTCTATTGCCCTTTCGGAGAAGTGAGTAATCAATCTGAGTCTTAGCTATTGTATTATGAAAGGTAATCAAGAGATTTTCCCTCTTGAGGAAACATGAGTTAGCAATAACTAACTCAAAGGCTTTTGCAAAATCCAAGAGAGACATCCCATCTCTATTCCTCTCCCCAGAACCAAAGCCTCCATGAACATCTTGAAACCTGCAAGTGGTTTCCCTGATATGCTTTAAAGTCTCCCCTAATAAAGTTTTTTTATGTCTTTGGTATGCATTTCACAACCTCATCCAACTTTTCCAAATGAGCCTCTTGACATCCTCATCTAGTCTTTGTTGAGGCGCATAAACACTAAGGACATTCACTACATACCTACCAAACACAAGTTTAATAGACATCACCCTATCACTAATCCTTCTAACCTCAACCACGCAGTCCCTAGGGTCCTCATCTACTAGGATACCTACATAATTCTGTCCCTAGAACCACCCAAGTACCATATTTTTAACCTATCTACGTTCCGTGCTTTGGTACCTACCTATCTGATCTCCTGAACACAAGTTATATTAATTTGTTTCTGCTTAAGATTCTTCACTAGCTCTATGGATTTTCGTGTAAGTGATCCTATATTTCACGACCCTACCCTTGACTTAAATAAGCCCGTGCCTCTCTTACCACCCCTACCCCTTACCTCCGAACCCAACCGAAAACATGACCGTAATCCACTATTAGATCCTAACACCACTAAACTAAGAGCTAATAACTTAATAAGCTACTAAATCTAGAAGATACAGTCTAGAGAAAACTATACAACCCAACAATACAGAACAGTGAAATATAAGGTAGACTACCAATAAAACAATCGGGCACAAAATCAAGACTAATAAGCAGGTAAAGGCAACACAATATGATATGTAAGCTCACAAAATATAATAAATGGTAAATATAGAAATATATGATAAATTTAGGAATATATGGTACAAGTCAACACAACAAGCAAGAAACAAAACCACAAATATGTAAAGGGCAAGAAATAGAAGGCAAGTAAAAAGATATAATTGATTAAAATAAGAAATAACAAGAGATTGAAAGATATCACCTAGAGTTCTGGTCAAAATATTGTTGAATGTTGTTGGAAGTACTGGAAAATTTAAGTTGTAAATGTTGCCGAAAAACTTCCTCGGAATTTGATTCTTGCTGGACTAACTCATCAGAAATTCTCACCTGTATCTGAAAATTGTTAAGCATTGTTGGAAAGTACTGGAAAAGAACTATAACCTCACCGGAGTATTTCACCGGAGAATCGCGTATCTTGAAAAATTCTGACCAGAAATCCAAAAAGCAATCCAAAAGGATCTGTTGGTTGAGTAAGAGAGGATCTAAATTAGAGAATCATGCGGGGAAAAAAGTTTCACCGGGAAGACACCTTCGGTGGGAGAAAAGAGAAAAGACAAATTCTCATCGGTAAACTGCCGAAAAGTCGCCAGAATCTACATAGTTCTGATTCGAATTTTTAAAGATCGCCGAAAAAGGTGACGGGTACAAAGAAACAAATTGATTCCACTGAATGACGAGTACGCCGAAGAGATATCAGAAAGAAAAGTAGCAACAGATAATGAGTTTTTTGTTTGAACCGAAAAAATGGAGGACCAAATGAACTTCTTTTTTTTTTTAAATTATAATAAAAAGCTCCACATAACTTTATCGGCTCTATATCTGATTTGAGCCATCAAAATCCTTCCTTCGCCGGTACTGTAGAATAGCCCCGCTCGACGGTGGTTAGTGGTGTAAAATGAGAAAGATAGAGAGTTGAGAGAGAAAATAAAAAAATAAAAATCAACCATGTTACATTTATTTAGATCCTCTCTTACTCAACCAACAGATCCTTTTGGATTTTTTTGGGATTTCCGGTCAGAACTCTTTCAAGATACGCGATTATCCAGTGAGGTACTCCGGTGAGGTTATAGTTCTTTTGCAGTACTTTCTAGTGAAGCTTAAATATTTCTAGATACAAGTGAGAATTTTCGGTGAGTTAGTCCGGCAAGAAGCAGATTCAGGCGAATGTTTTTGTCCACATCTACAACTTATATTTTCCAGTAATTCCAGCAACATTCAACAAGTTTTTGACCAGAACTCCAGGTGATATCTTCCAATCTCTTGTTATTTCTTATTTTAATGAATTGTATCATTTTACTTGCCTTCTATTTCTTGCCCTCAACATATTTGTGTTGTTGTTTCTTGCTTGCTGTGTTGACTTTTACCACATATTCCTAGATTTATCATATATTTCTATATTTACCATTTATTATATTTTGTGAGCTTACATATCATATTGTGTTGCATTTATCTTCTTATTTGTATTGATTTTGTACTTGGTTGTTTGACTAGTAGTATACCTTATATTTCACTTTTCTGTATTATTGGGTTGTATAGTTTTCTCTCAATTGTATCTTCTTGATCATAGCAGCTTAGTGAGTTATTAGCTCTTAGTTTAGTGGCATTAGGATCTAATGGTTGATTAGGGTCATGTAATCGTTGGGGTTAGAGGTAATGGGTAGGGGTCGTAAGAGAGGCACAGGCTTATTTGAATTAAGGGTAGGGTGTGGAATAAAGGATCACTTACAGGAAAATCCATAGAGCTAGAGAGGAGTCTAAAAAGGAGATAAATTAATAAGGCGTGTATTCAGGATACCAAATGGATAGGTACCAAAGCTCGAGATGTAGACGGGTTTAAGTTATAGAATTGGGTAGTTCTACGGATAGCAATGGAGTAGGTATCCTAGTAGATGAGGACCTTAGGGATTACATGGTTGAGGTTAGAAGGATTAATGATAGGATGATATCTATTAAACTTGTGGTTGGTAGGCATGTAGTGAATGTAGTTAGTGCCTATGCACCTCAAGTGGGCCTAGATGAGGATGTCAAGAGGCTCTTTTGGAAAGAATTGGATGAGGTTGTGAAAGCATACCAAAGATAGAAAAAATCTTCACTAGGGGAGACTTTAATGGGTATATCGGGGAAACCACTAGCTGGTTTAAAGATATTCATGGAGGCATTGGTTTTGGGGAGAGGAATTGAGGTGGGATGTTTCTCTTGGATTTTACCAAAGCCTTTGAGTTAGTTGTTGCTAACGCATATTTCCCGAAGAGGAAAAATCACTTGATTACCTTTCACAATATGGTACCTAAGACATATTGATCACTTCCTTCTTCGAAAGGGCAATAGAAGCCTTTGTAAGAATCCCAAAGTTATTGCGAGTGAAAACATTTTCACTCAACATACGCTTCTAGTAATAGAGTTAGAGATTAAGAGAGACATGAAGACGAATGTTATTTATGCCTAATCGAGGATTAGATGGGGAGGCCTGACTCTTCCTCTTTCTCTAGAGATGGAAGAAACGTTGAGTAGTTTAGAGGCTTAGAGTAGTAGTCAAGATATGAACAATATGTGGGACACTATTGCTAGTTGCATTAAAAACGTAGTTATCGAGGTACTAGAAGTTTTGAGAGGGACCTTTTGGTGGACGTCAGGGTGATTGGTGGTGGAGTGACGAAGTTCAATGCAAAGTGAAAGCTACGAAAATTTCTTATACAAAGTGGGTGGAGTGTAGGGACGAGGATGAAAAGTGAAGCTAAAGAAGATTTATAAGATGACAAAGCATTTGAGCGCCTGTATATAGAAATAAGTGATAAAGGTGGGACAATTTATCGTATAAGCTTGCTAAAGAGAGAGAAAGAAAAGCTCATGACTTGGACAAAGTGAAGTGCATCAAGGATGAGGAGGGTGAGGTGTTAGTGGATGAGACTTCCATTATGCTAAGGTGGCAAGCTTACTTTCATAGACTCTTAAATGAAAAGGGAGATAGAGCTATTAAGTTGGGTGAGTTGGTACACTCCGGTACTCATCAGGATGTTGGTTACTGTAGGCGGTTCAAAGTTGAGGAAGTTAGATGTACTATTAGTAGGATGAAGAGAGTGAGAGCAATTGGACCCAATGAGATTCCGGTAGATTTTTGGAAGAACATGGTCAAGGATGGTATAGAGTGGTTGACTAGACTATTCAATGCTATTATGAAGACTGCCAAGATGCCCAAAGAATGAAGGACTACAATGGTTCCATTGTACAAGAATAACAGTGATATTCAAAATGTAATAATTATAGGGGTATCAAGTCGTTAAGCCACACTATCAAGATCAGGGAGAGAGTGGTGAAGATGAGGGAGAGAAAAGTAGTGTCTATTTCAGAGAATCAGTTCAGATTCATGTTATAGCAATTAACTATTGAAGCAATTCATCTTGTTTGGATATTAGTGGAGAAATATAGGGGAAGAAAGAGGAACCTTTGTATGGTATTCAATGATGTCGAGAAGGCCTATGACAAAGTTTTGAGGGATGTCCTATGAGGGTGTCTAGGTTAAAGGTGTCCCAATGGTGTATATTAGGGTGATAAAGGGCATGTCTATGTAGCCAAAACTCGAGTAAGAACAGTAGGAGAAGACTAAAAGTATTTTTCTGTTGAGATGGGACTTCATCGAGGATCTATGTTGAGCCCTTTTTTATTTTCCATAGTTATGGATTTGCTGGCACAGGTTCCATGGTGTATTCTATTTGCGGATGACATAGTACAAATTGATGAGACTCAGGCTAAAGCTAATGATAGATCGGAGGTTTGGAGATAGGATGTGAAATCCAAAGGGTTCAAATTGAGCAGGACCAAAACAGAATACTTGGAGTGTAAATTCAGTGTTGCGAGGGATGAAGTAGACATTGATGTGAGGCTTTCCACTTAACCAATTCCTAAGAGAGATAAGTTTAAATATCTTAGATCTATCATTCAAAATAGTAGCAATATTAATGATGACATCAGACATTGTATTGGTGCAGCATGGATGAAATAGAGGCTTGCCTCTAGAGTACTATGTGATAATAAGATACCACATAAACTTAAAGGTAAGTTATATAGAATGGCGGTTAGACCGTCTTTGTTGTATGGGGTGGAGTGTTGGCTAATAAAAAATGCACATGTTTAGAAGATACAGGTCGTGGAGATGAGGATGTTGAGATGGAGGTGTGGACATACACGGAGTGATAAGAGTGGGAATGAGACCATTCGCGAGAAGTCAGAGGTGGCCCCAGTGACCGATAAGATGAGGAAAGTGCTACTGCGATGGTTTGGACATGTGGAAAGAAGAAGTATCGATGCTCTTGTTAGAAGCTGCGAGAAGTTAGATTTAAGGGTTATACAGAGAAGTAGAGGTACACCGAAGAAGTAATCCAGGGAGGTGATCAGACAAGATATGAAAAACCTTGATCTCGCCGATGACATGACCTTAGATAGAAAGGAATGGATGTCACGAATTGGAGTAGCAGGCTTGTAGGTTAGTAGGGATAGGTTTATGTCTAGCCTTGGGGTTTAGCAGGGGTAGAAGTATTAGTCGTGTTTTTATATCCTGTGTTGCCATTATTTGTCTAATATATGTTATTTTATCGTATTTACAAACAATCGTGTACTTTTTGTTATTAGTCGTTCTTCCTTTCCCTTTTTCTTTTTCTTTTTATTTTTTCTCCATATCTAGTTTATTCTGCTTATGGGTTTTTTGAGACGAGGGTTTCCAGGAAACAACCTGTCTACCTTTGAGGTAGTGTTAAGATATGCATACATTTTATCCTCCCCAGACCTCACTTGTTAGATTTCACTATATATGTTGTTGTTGTTGTTTTTACTTTTTTTTTTATTGATTTGACGATTGAGTTTTTCTGCAAAAGGAAAATAAGGACTTCAAATAAAATTCAATAAATATGTAAATTCGTCTCTCTATTTTTTGTAAAAAGATGAATGGCAACATAACTTTTGGGGTTTTATTTTGTCACGACAAAAAATTAGCCATGAGTGGCACCTACACTTAACTACCTAGATAAGAGAACTAACGATCCAAACCCCAACTTACATAAGTTGTTCAACTTATGAAGTATGATGATAATGCGAAAACTCAAACTTATAAAGAAATAAAATAACAAAAACCACTAAGTTTATTATATTGCATTTTCTCAAAAGTTAAAAGTTATCACATCAAAGACGTCTAGAATCTACATCCAAAAGAGGGAATCAAAAGTGGGGGTGAATATAATGAATATTGTATACCCAACATCTCACCTGTGTTTTGACAATATGGAACTTCTATCTTAAGATGGGTTGTTACATAACCCCCCACTATGGACTTATCACCCTTGCTGAGGTTTGTCCCGCCATATGGGATTCGCCTAGACTCAACACTGAGGTTTACCCTTCCTCAACCTCATCGAATTTGCCTAAGCTAAGTAGCTCTGGCCTACATCAACAAGGCTGATATAGGAGTGGCTCTAAACCATTTGTAATAACCTAACCTGCTAAAGATATTATCCGCTTTTGACCTAGGACCACTCAATTTTAAAATGCATCAATAGTAGATAAGACATGTGTAGCGGCCCATCCCCCTAGCTATATTACACTTGTAAGGCCTATTTATTTATATACTCAGCATCACTCCTATGAGTTTTTTATGTTGGACTTCTTATCTTAAGATAAGTTGTTACATACACTTCCTCTATGGACTCAACATGCTCCCTGAGATTTGCCCTACTGTATGGGATTCACCTGGACTCAGCGCTGAGGTTTGCCCTTTCTCATCAGGACTTTCATAAACTCAGTTGAACTTTAGGCCACACCAACAAGGTTGACACATGAGTGGATCTGATATCATATGTAATGGCCCAGCCCACTAGTGATATTGTCCTTTTTAGGCCTAAGCCAACATGACTTTAAAATGTGTCACTAGTAAGTAAGGTCTATTTACTTATATAGACAACATTTTTCCTATGTTTTGCCAATGTGGGACCTCCCATCTTAAGATGAGTTGTTACAACCTGTTTACTTATATACCCAGCATCTCTTCTGTGTTTTACCGGTGTGGGCCTTCTATCAAAAGATGGATTGTTACAAATATGTACACAATACGTTTAGCTGACTAGGAATAAAGAATTGAATAAACTAGGAATGTTTCCACCCAGTCCGACATCGCTACCCCTAATATATATAGAACAATACGGATAAAGTAAACACATACCTTCATATAAAGAAAGATAATCAATATCATGTAGTGCAATGAGATGGTATGCAATGCAAAGCAGGGTGTAATCAAGGCCATCACACAACTTGTGGTACACACCTCCTTCAAGCGAAGGCTCTAGTGGCTAAGGGGGTGAGGGGACCTCGAATAGTGAGTGAACAAAATAAAACTATCAAAAATACGTCACAAGTTTTTCATCCAACTATAACAAAATTAATTTTGCTAAACTTGCAAATAAAGCACAAAAATTCCACAATAGTAACAAAATCAGACTTTACTATGGGCATATAAGATATCAAAGTATTAATAGTGGCTCTTGGAGGAGGATTTATTTTGAAGGGACAAAATAAACTATAGATTTCTCCATGAGAAATAATCATGTAGTTTAATTGCTTATTAATTCTGCTACACAAATTTGTGTTCCAGTTGCTTTTCTTCATCCTCATCATTCCTCTTTTGCTATTTGATTTTAATTTAGAATCACATTGTTACATTATTGCAGAAAAAAACCTTTACATAGTATATAGTTTAAATAGGAAAGAAATTAATTTATAAAACCTAGTTGATTTTGAAGTTATATTTTTTCTATATATTTTAGAAGTTTAGTAAAAGAAATAACTCAATATTAAAATATTTATAAACTAAAAAAGATATTAACTAATATTACAGAGGTTTTGTCATTCAATGTTAAGGGCAAAACTAGGTTGCTACCATATTTAGGAGTCTCCAATATGTTTAGGACTCATGTACAAGTATAAAATATTCAGAGAACTAAAAGAAACATACCAATGAGTCTACACCCAGTACCAATCCTTAGTCATATACGAAGCGAGTACTACCCAGTGAACCTGTTAATGCAACCAGAAGAAGGACTAAGTCAGCAAGAGGAAGAAGGAACCAAGGATAAATAGTCGATAAACATCCTTAAATACTTACTTGGATAGCTAATAGTGAAAGCAAGAATGCAATCAAGAAATGGATGTTGATTACCCAGAGAAGAAGGAATCAAAGAAAAGAGTTTTCCCATGGAGGCAATATTTCAGATTAGGGAAGAGGAGAAGAAAGATAGATTAAGAAACCCTAGTCATAGGTTTGGATTTATAAACGGATATACGACCCTTTTGTGGGCCTGGACTCTTTTTATGTGTTTAGCTTAGTTTTATTTTCAGATTTGGGCAATAGGTCTACATAAGTGTGTAGATGATTTCTTATTAATAAAATCTCAATTTCATTTAAAAAAAAAATTATGTACATGTATTAATTAATATCAAATAAATATAATGAAGTAATAATTGAAAAAAAATAGTAAAAAATGATATTGTCTAAAAGAGTCTTTTTATGAAGGGTAAAAAGTTAAAACAACATTTATAACGACCTTCGTGCTTTTAATAAAGTATTAGTCATATGGCACGTGCGTTGCACGCACGTGTATATCAAGTGATGAAATATTACAAATTTATAAAGTAATATCAATAATAAATTTTAAGTAAATTAAGAATAAACTATAGATAAGTTTTTATAAATGACAAATATGCTTGGTTACATGGTTATTTGTTTATCGAAGTCTTACTTATATTAACTCGTGAATTTCTAAATTTATTTTTATTTTTTGTTATTAAACTAAGATATGTTCTGTGAAACAGTTATAATTTGGAGTTGATTTGAGTTAATCGAGTCTGACATTTTTTGGGTTTAGTTTTATCTTCATTTTTTTTTTTTGTTTTTTGGAATATTGTCTATCTTCATGGTTAGGGTGATCTTAAATACTTACACCTTCTTGAAGTAATGATATTTTCATTTACTATGTACTTGAAAATGGGAAGAAGCAAGACTGAGTATAAAAAATAAATATAAAAAAGATAGATGTTAACATTCATAGGCTTTTATCGAGCTCGGGGCTTGTTTTCTTCATAAATATAAAACATATTTGTAATTTTGGACCTTTTCACATAAAGTTATAAAAGCACAACTTACGCATAAAATTAAATTATTTCATGAAATCTACCAAAATAATTTGCAACTAACGCCAAGTTATTTGTATGATACAATTAACTCAGTTTTCTTTCGAGAAAATACTTTAAGATCAGTATATAAATACATACAAGTTTAATAAAGAATATATATCTCTAACTAAATTGGGGGTAGAGGAGCATCACCTTGTGTTGTAGTTAGTACAATTACATAATTTGGCAGTTGGAATGATATAAGTTGCGATATATACTACCCCAAATATCTTGTAATATGCCGTATGTGCTAGCAATAATTGGTACTTTATTGATCTTTGGGCTTTTAAACCACTAAGATATGACAGTTTGTTTGAGAATGAGCTATAAAAACCCAATATAAATTTGTTGGCCAAAAATCAGTATAAATTCAGCGGCCAGTTAAATTTATCAAGAATGCTAAGTAAATTCATGTTCCAAAGTTAGCCTTCACGAAATTTGATTCATGGATGGTAGGAATCGCTCACAAATAAGATTTTTCTCATACTCATGATCCGAACCTAACATCTCTAATTATGGGTGAAGTAATCACAATATATGTTGATCGTGATCAAATTTCTTTAGACATTAAGCACAAGAACCGTCAGAAGGACATTGAGATTCTTTTCCTGCCTTCTTGGGTAAAAAAGAGAAAATTAACTTTATCATTTGGTACTTAGCAGGATAATTTCTTGAGGAATATCTTTGGTCATTCGTGGGTGCTCTTGAAAACATGAATAACAAAAGGGGAATCAATAAAACTTTCACCAAAATTAATGCCTATATTCTGTCTTGACATCCCCTTCATCTACGGGGATGATTGTTCAGCATAACCTCGTCATCACAAATTGCTCTAGCAATTCTTTAGAATGAGGACATTTTGATTCTTCTTGTCGGAATAAGTGGCATCCGTTTGGAAGAAATCGTTAATTTTAAAAAACAAATCCCAACCGTTGCTTCCTAAGTTTTAAATTTTAAATTAAATAGGGTATAAAGTTAATTACTAAGACGGGTATTATAGTAATTTAACATTTTAGAAGTTTATTAATGAAGGGTAAATTTGTAAAGTAACTTTTAAGTTTGGGACTTAATGACAACACATTAAAGTTTTTATAAGAGGGGCAAAATGGTAATTTGACATTAAAAATTTTTGAGTTCATGTTTTTAAGGCCAGTAACTAGTTTTTGAACACGTGCATTCCATGCTAATTAGTATAATTATTTTTAAAATATCATAATAAGAATGTGATAATTTACATCGAATTTGAAGAGAATAAATACAAGCTCATATCAATGAATAATGAGACTATTCGACTATTATTATTATCATTGCAAGGTACATCATATGGAAATCATATAAAAATATTGCTATCAACTAAATTTCAAAAGCATTATTCTAACAAATTTAAATACGTAATTCTTATAATTTACATCAAGTATTCAACTTATGAAAAATTTTATTTAATTTACATCAAGTATTCAACTTATGAAAATTTTTATTTAATATGTCACAAACTCCTAAGTTAAGTGTTGATGTCATGATTGTAAAATACTTCATGTCTTAATTTCTTTGCTTTCTTCTTAAGAAACAACAACCTCCATGTTCTTACAATTGCGTACATATCAAGAAGTTGTTGTCGAAGGAGAGTAGTGTGTTGTAAAAATTGTACATAAGTTCGATTAATATATGCCATTCTTATGATGGATAGTAGATCATTATCAATTTCATGGAGTGCATCTACAAAAAGAAGTATTATTTGCATGTTATAGAAATAATAATTGTTGAAATATTTTATATCAAAATTACACGTATGTTTACCCTTCGTCTCCTTTGCCTGATTAAAATTACTACTTTTGTCATATGTAAATTTGGCAAAACAATATTTGTTAAGTTATATAAATATAAAAAAACTATAAAATATAACACAATTATTTGTGAGATATTAACAGTTAAGTTTTAAAATTAACAAATCAATTGATGGTACATAACACCTAAAATTAGAGACTCAAATAGCATGAAAATTAAAGGAAAAACTCTTTTTGAAGTGTATTGGAAGTAGTTTAGGGTCTTAAGAGACCTTTTGTACTTAGTTGAGTTTAAAACCTCCCTATCGATTAAGTTTTTCGCATCAAATTATGCAAGGATCAACTTTAAATGATCATAACTCTCAAAACATAAAGGATTAGGTGGATAATGACTTATAAAATTGAAGATTTCTGAATCCTTTTCCAATGCCACCAAGATTGCCTCGTTTGGAGTTCGGAGCAAAAAATTATAACAATTTTAGTGAAGATTGTTAGAGTAGAGCTTTGTGGATCACCATCTACGAACCCTGACTTACGGGTCATAATGGGTTGACGACCCATACTTCCAACTTGTAAAAAGGGTCCTCTAAGTCAGGTTTTTAAGCACCAATTACGAACAGATCGTATAAGCTTCTATGAGTCATAATTTGGGCTCGTAAATTGAGGTCCAGGACCCCAAAACTCACCCTAGTATCTACGAATAAACTTCTACAGTCCGTGGATGACCCTGTATATGACTTGACAGTGTTTAAGAAGGATTATTTTAGTCTTCTCACATCCTTGCTAAGCCTAAACTTGATGATTTTACTCCTAATTAAGTCCCTCGATGTTACTATTCAACCTCATCACGCTAAAATATTTTCTCAAAACTTAGAACAAGATTTCATGAGGAGAAAATCCAGGGTTTTCAAGAACCTTCTTTAAAGTTCTTCAAGAATTTCGCTCTTCAAATTTTATATCCTTGCTAAGCCTAAACTTGGCGATTTTATGCCCAATTAAGTCCCTCAATGTTACCATTCAACCTCATTACTAGGGTGCGCGTTCGGTCCTTTGGTTCGATTTTAGCAAATTTTGATTCGATTCTTCCGTTTTCGATTTTGAAAAAGTGTGCACCATATACTGAACCGAAATATTTCGATTTTGTTTGGTTTTTTCAAGTTTGGTTTGGTTTCATTCGGTGTTTATTAAATGATTTTTTGGTGCAAACTAATAAAAATTAAAATGAGGACAAAATCAAAGTATAAGACACTTAAAAACTTAAAATCATGTTAAGTGATGATGTGCTCCCATGGAACACTTATTATAACAACAACAACTACACACCCAGTGAAATCCCACAAGTGGGGTCTGGGGAGGGTAAAATGTACGCAGACCTTACCACTACCACATAGGTAGAGAGGCTGTTTCCTGAAAACCCTCGTCACAAAAACCCATCAGCAGAATAAGCTAGATATGTTAAACAAGCAAGAAAGAAAAGATCACATGATAATACGTAGATACAGGATAGTAAACATATAAAGGCAGATAAATAACATATAAAAGGCAGACAATTACCACTCCTTCCTATCCACCCTATTAGCCTGCTACTCTAATTCTCGACCTCCACTCCTTCCTAATCACCTCCCCCCAATACTTCTTTGGTCTACCTCTACCCCTCCGTATATCTCCCAAATCTATCCTCTCACACCTTCTAACAGGGGCATCGGTACTCCTTCTCTGTACATGTCCAAACCATCGCAGTCTCGCTTACCTCATCTTATCAGCTACAGGGGCCACCTCTAGCTTCTCCCGAATGACCTCGTTCCTAATCTTATCACTCCTAGTGTGACCACACATCCATCTTAACATCCTCATTTCTGCGACCTGCATCTTCTGAACATGTACATTTTTTATCGGCCAACACTCTACCCCATACAACGAAGAAGGTCTAATCACCATTCTGTAGAACTTACCTTTGAGTTTATGTGGTATCTTCTTATCACACAATACTCTATAGGCGAACCTCCATTTTGTCCAAGCTGCCCCAATACGATGTGTGACATCATCGTCGATATCCCCACTACTCTGGATGATAGACTCCAGATACTTAAAGCTTTCCTTTTTGGGGATAAGGTGAGCTGCAAGTCTCACATCAATGTCTGCTTCATCCATTGCAACACTGAATTTGCACTCCAAGTATTCTGTCTTGGTCCTGCTCAGTTTGAATCCCTTGGTCTCCAAAGCGTGTCTCCAAACCTCCAACCTATCATTAACTTTGTTCTTAAAAAAATTATATTTATCTTTGTCAAGAACTTGCGCCTTCAATTATTGCTTGAGAAAAACAAGCACGAAAACATCCTTTACATGACATAAATCGTCAAAAATATGTTTGAATTTCTCTTGGAAAATAATATTTCAAGTTAACTATATGAATTATAAATTTGTTGCTACTTTGACTTGTATCATGAATGATTTAATTTTTAATACATACATACATACATATATATAATTTTTGTTTTCTTGGCCTAGTATATATATATTTGTATAAAATAATATTTTAAAAATTTAATAAAAATTTGGTTCTTCGGTGCACCGAAGTTTTGAGACCCCTACCTCAAACACCGTACCGAAGAACTGAAATTTTGAAAAAAGAACATCGACACCGAACCAAAAAATTGAAGAACTAAAACTGAAGAACCAAATTAGTTCGGTTTGGTTTTTCAGTTTCCTGTATTTATGTCCACCCCTAGTCATTACGTACAAACATTTTCTCAAGACTTAGAACAAGATTTCAAGAGGAGAAAAGCTAGGGTTTTTAAGCACCTTCTTCAAAGTTCTTCAAAAATCTCATTCTTCCAAGTATGTAAGGCTTCTCAAAGTGATGTACTAAGTTCATCCTCATGGCCTATACCTAATTGTAGTCACTAAGATTTTAACCAAACCTTTCTTGAAATTTGAGTTCCTTTTTTTTCTCTTTATTATTACTTTAGAATCTATATCGTTGAATTTATGATCCGTTACATTATTTGAGTTCTGATTATTGTTAATGCTTACATTTCACATGAACCCTAGTTTAGCGAGTTGAAGGATTTACATTGCCATGTGTTTCACATTATTTTCAGTTAAAATAAAAGAATTCCAAAGCTATGGAATTTCAGTTAAAATAAAAGAATTTCAAAATTATTGAAAAAGAAAAGTTTTGAGGAAACTAGAGTAGTCCAAGTGCATTGTGTGATTTAAAAAAAGCATGATTATATGTAAAAAGGCATAGTATATTACCTTTTCTCTTTTGAAGAAATATTTAGCCAATTAAATTCCTTTGCAGTTCTACCCTTATGCGTTATTTTTAGAGTTCAAATTAAGTGAGAGAAAGTATTTTACATTTATCACAAAAGATGACTTTTAAGGAAATAAAAGTGGTTCCAAATACATATTTAGTGTTGACAAAACTATGTCTATTTTTAAGAAAGCATTATTAGTTTTAAATAAAGCATTTTCTATAGTAAAGAAAGCACTACTAGTAGGAGAAGCATTATAAGTTACGAGAGATCAATTTTTTTCTCTTTTAAGAGACTAGTTTGAGTAATTACTTCAAACCCAGAAATAATAATGCTTTAAACATTTCAAATGAACATACTAAATAATTTTGGGAGTAGTATTAAGCACCGATTTTGGGTACGAGTGTAGATAATTCCAATCCCATAAACTATGTAGCCAGTGTAGGATTGGATTTTACCAAGTGTACAACTCTCATATGCTATTGAGATGGCTCAGTTTAGATGGATCCAATAGTACTTCATCCCTTACTCTGACAAAGTATGGGATGACTCTGGCAACGTGGGCAAAATATTGTATCATCTCGAGGCTCATAGTGTAGTTATTAATTACAATAACTCTCCAAAAAGTAAAGCTATTATTTTATACATTGAGATGTATAATTTCTTTATTCAAGTGTTTTCTTTTATTATGTTGCATATTTAATTGAGTTGAGCTAGCTTTCAGAGCTAAGCATTTTGAATATTATATTTTTATATATTTAGTTGTTCTCCTTAATGCATTAAAACAAGTATTTCTTTTATATTTAGTTTCATTTAGACATGTTTAAAGCATATATTTTTCTTGCAAGACATACTTTTATCAATTGAGTTATCTCATAATTCAGTTCTAAAGTTAAGTAGTCTTCAGTACTTTTTGGACATCTTACATATCGTACATTCCATGTACTAACTCCATTTGGCGCTAAATTATTTTATGATGCAGATTCAGGTACCCATGATAGAAGATATCCAGTAAGGCAATCTCCATCAGCAGTCGATGAGGCCTCTTTGCATTTAGAAGAGCTCAGAATTCGTTATTTCTTTGTATTTATTTCAGTTGTTGTAGTCGTGTGCCTACCCTAGTACCTAGTTCAGAGTCAGTACTTTAGAGGCTTCATATACTAGAAAAATATTGTTCGTTTTACTTCCTTGAAGTTGTTTGAAAACCACGAGTCAAGCTTTATACATTATTGCATATTGAGTTTATTGGTTTAGTTAAATGACTTAAGTTTTATGAGTATTGTGCCTATTCTAATTTATTATGATGTTAGTATCTTTTGCTGAGTAAGTTAACAGGTGAAGTGGTTCACTCAGGACCAGAAATGATTTTCAAGTGTCGGCCGTATCTAGGGTGTAGGCTCGGGGTATGACAAACTTGGTATCAAAACACAGAGTTCAAGTGTTCTAGGGTGTCTATAAAATCATGTCTAGTAGAGTCTTGCTTATAGATGTGTTGTGCGCTACACTTATAATCAAGAGGCTATAGGGTATTTAGAAGATGTCTCTCATTCTTTCATACTCGAGATCATGCAACAGAGTTGGAAAAACTTATTCAGATTCATGTGCTTCTCTAATCCATTCAACTACCATCTCATAATCAAGATGGTTGAAACAATAAAGTTCATATTCTTGTTGATGAGTTACTTTACTCTTAAATAAAGCCTTCAGCAAGTAAAGATACCGGACAAGGCTTGAGAGGAGTCGAATAGTGTGCCCAAGTCTATTTATTCAATGGAATGCATCCTTCTCCATATTAGTTGTGCATTTGAGTTAAAGCAAGACGTTCTAGATTCTTTTCTCTAAACCTTTCTTCAAATGTTATCCTTGAAAGGGAAGTCATATCTATAAATGCTTGGTGTTTCCCCAGGAGAGAGTATGATTAAAGTCTTTACAAACTATAAGTTATAGAATGATCCTAGAGCTACAAAAATATAGAAACTAGAGAGTGGGAATAATGGTTTATCGAGGCATGTAGCTAAGATTTATCTATTTGCAAGCTAGGCAATGGGGTGATAAGTCAGGTCTCTTTATGGATTTGATTAAAGAGTAATAATTATTTTCTAGCTTTCATGATAGAAGGTAGAGTAAAAGTTTTTAGTTAGAATAAGTTAAAAGTACATTTGAATTAGAAAGAGGTTTATGTTGATATGTCATTATTTAGCAAAGACCAAGTATAGGTATTAAATAGAAGGACATAGTAGCCATGAGTTGATATATCTAATTTAGGCTTATGATTTTGAAGTAAAAACCCTATGTATTCATAGAGTTATGGGCTTAACTTGCAATGATGTATAGTGAATGATTAAGTAGCACCTAAGTTTTGAAAGAGGATATAATGAGAAATTATAACTAGGTAGCTAAGAGATACAGATTGTGTGTGTGTATATATATAAACACGTGTTTAGTACTAGATACTAAGCTTGAATTTGAGATGGGAGGGGGGGGGTCATGATAAGAGGGATAGAAACATGAAGATGATGATGGTAGGTTTAGGTTTGATCTAATAGGTTTGACATAGAGTATGTAAGGAATTAATATGTTATCTTGCAATAGATGAGGTTATACAAGTGTAATATTGTGCCTTAGGTAAGAACAATAAATCGTGGCTAAGTCACAAGGTAAGAAGAGGTTTAAGAGGTGCATCAAGAGAGTATGTAGTTAGGATGAGGTTGGTTTTAATTAAGTTTATGATTTTCTAAGTGAGCCTAGAAAGTGTATTTGAGTTTTCAATATGGAGTAGGATGATGCATGCATTCTTTATTGTCCTTAAGAGTTTGAATGAAGGTATCATAGATAGATAATGATGAACCTCCTATATATAGATCAAGTACCTTCCAGTTAAGTAGATAGGCAAACATAAAGAAGTGTTATGCTAAAAAGGAAAAGTCAGATTACTAAAAGTTAAATAGAGCGACCTTACAAGCCAATGCAAGGAGCGGCTATATAACAACTTTTATAGCAAAAGGACGAGGTTAAGAGAAGCATCTTAAAAAGAAGCCCAATAAGGAGCTCTAGTACATGCTGTGGGAGAGTTTTGTAGACACGAGATTAGCATTTCTCTAAGTATTAGAGTAAAATAAATACAAACCAGTTTAAGGAAGTTGGAATAGGTCTACAGCCTTAGACTATTTGCATCAAACCTAAGGGGGAAATGATAAGGTAAGAAGCCAAGTCAAGTGATAAGCATTATATAGTGATATGTTCATCAAAAGTTTTAGTGGTACATCAATCCACTCCTACTTTAGCATCTTCTCAGATCTCAATCATTATAATACTCTATTGAAGTCTTGCATATCGACGTTATGTCTAAGATGTGTTCTCATACATTTAAAACAGATTTATAACTATGCTCAGTCCCCAAAATAAGAAATGGAGACTCTACTCCATTGATCTCAATCTTACTCCATAAAGTTTCAGATGTTAGCTTCATGATATAGATCTATTAATATAAGCATTCAGGTTCCATGATATGTCCAGTCTTACAAATTTGTGACTTATCTTCAGTGGCTCACAAAGTAATATTATGCCATGCACATGCGTATACTTATATCAACAAAAAGTTCTCAATGAATTATGCTCTGGATCTCTCGTTCTAAGCCTCTATAGTGATTTTTTTAAGTTTTAATGGTGATATTGATGGTAGTAGTTAAGAATTGATAAATAGAAAAAGGTAGATGTTTCTCATTGTGAGAATAGTGATGTACCATTACATATAAGGTGAAGTAGTAAGTGGGAAGGAATTGCAAGATGAGGTGTTGTTACTTAGAGTAAGATGAGAGTATCAAGTTGTTTTCTTGTGGTGAGGTATGATTTGTTGGCGTCCAGAAACATAAGAAGGTCGGAAATTTTAAGAAGAGTGGTTACTTAGAGTCCATGGAGTGGTTATAGTACAAGGCTTGAATGTGGTGCTTATGACACGTGGATTAATGTATGATGCATTAGGTGCTTATTGAGTAGGAATGATGGTTTGTTGAATTGTAAAGCCCCAGATTTTTCTCTTACTCGCATTACCTTGATGTCCAAAACTTTCCCCCAGGAAATCTGCCAGGCGTCACTCCATGGAGGAGCCTACACAGCTCGTGTGGAGCCACACGGTCCATGTGGCCTCCCGTGGGGTGACAGTGGACCACTTCACGGAGGAGCCTACACGGCTCATGTGGTTCCACACGGTCCGTGTAGCCTTTCGTTTGGTTTACTGTGTGGGTCACCTGTACACGGACCGAGTCATGGTCCGTGTGACTCCAGATGGTCCTTGCACTTGTCCGTGTGGTGCTACTTAGTTCGGTTAGTTTGGTGGAATTTTACTCCTGCAAATTCTAAGTCTAGGACCACAGTACTGTTCACGTTCTGTGCGACATTACACGGCCGTGTAATGAGGCGTGTGACCCAGACGGACCAAATTTAAGTCCATTTCATTAATGGCATTTTTGAAGTTTGGACTATTTTAAACATGAATTTGGTCATTTCCACCCCTCCTAAGCCCCTTAAACCAGCTTAACTCCTTCATTTTTCAGCCATTTTCTTCATTTCTCTCTTTCTTTCTAAAATACTCCTACAAGAATTCCTCCAACTTCTCTTTAGGATCCTCCAAGTCAAGACTTTCAATTAGAGTCTATTTTTCTCCTCAAGTTCATCTTCAAGTCAGGTATGTTGGGTTGATTCTTAGTTCCTTTCAATCAAGAAGACCCAAAATTCTATCAACTTATTTCATGAAATTTTAGTCACCTTAAATGTAAGTTTTTACTATTTGATTTTGTTAGCTTGGGTCAATGCATGGGCTATACATTATTCTGAATTTAAAGTTTTCTTAAGCTCTAGTATGATGAATCACTTGAAATTATGCAAATCTTGAACATGCATGTCCCTTAAAGGTGGTATTATGCATGGCTGATCTATACTACTATTTTTATATGAATTTTTATTGTGAACTTCCTAGACTTCATATCATATTGCTAATTTTAGAATTTACTCTACATTACCCATGCCATCCCTACATCATGTCTTGCATTGCACTCATGATCATCGGTTTACATGGAAATTATGAAATGGAATAGACCCACTTATGTCTTGTGACATGATTTTGGTAAAATGTGGGTTATGACAAAATGTGATCACATATATGTCTTGTACTTTGGCTTTTTGAGCATCTTGGGTGCTTGCACCATCTTGAACATGTAGATGAGCTATTCCTTGCATGATAATCTTGATTTTTGATCTTGTGATTTCGGCACTTGAGTCTATACATACATTGAACATTTTGAAATGATACTTGTCTCTCTTGAAAGTACGGATATGCATATATATATATATATAAGTATTCTTGTCGGATGTGGTTGACTTAGCACCGATTGATTGGGGCCCCTCTTCCTTTCCTTAAACTGTGCCAATATAGGGACAAATGATATTCGTCTATCTTGCTTATGCTATGACATGTCTAGATATTATTCTTGTAAATCCTTCCGAAATGGTGATTCCCGTAAGGAAGGTGACCATCTACACCATAAGGTGTGATGCAGATTACGCTTGGCAAGTAATCTTCTCCCTACCGGTGGGAGGTCCCAACCGGTCCAATTCATGTAATAGCTCGCACGGATTTGGTTTGTCGGTTTTAGTGCATCCCCACTATATATATAGGAGCATTATCGCATTGCACCTTGTATGCTACTCTTCCTTGGATATATATATGATTCTTTCTATATTATGTACCCTTGTCATCTAACATGTAAATGCAGGTTGATAAGTCATACGAATTGCATGCCCGCATACTTAGTACATCCAAACATACTAACACATACTCTATGCCTACATGATTTTACCATGTAGGGACTAAGCAGTTTGGGTACCAGCCATTGGACGAATAGTCCACCTTGGAGACTTTTTGTGGTGAGCTCCGTCTTCCGAGGGCGAGCTAGTTATTTTCTTGTGTGTATTTTGTATGTCCTTTTGTTAAGGGTGAGCCCGGAACTTGTCCTGGTCCCCATTCCTTTATTTGAGGCAAATGTTGGGGCACTCTATAAATCCTTTTGACAAAGCTTTCTGACTGTCGTATTATACATCTATAAATGAATGGATTCCTAAGATTTGACTTCTATCATTTAATTATGAGTGCTTAGATGCTATTTGAACCAATTAGGTAAATTCTGATAATTGAGGCTTGATTGGGGACTCTCGGGTCCCCATTCATCGTGTCACAATTAGGCCTTGACCCCGGGTCGTGACAAAAGATGTTATCAGAGCCCTAGGTTTATAATGGTCCTCGGAGCCCAACTTGCTTTGTTGATTAATTTCCTATTCATGAGTGTGAAGTGTACCATACCTATAAGTAGGAGGCTATGGAGACGTATTAGGAAATCGCTCACTTCTTCATGTCTTGAATCGTGCCGTGACTGGTTTATGCAATTCCCTTACTTACCGATGTCATTAATCCATTTCAGCAGATATCTCGAGGAAGACCCCTCTACCTAGGCTGGCTCTGGCTGAGGAAGATCAGGCCTCTCATGAGCCTATGGAGGAGCGTATCTCTAATGGTGAATTCCGCACCGCTTTCGCCATGCTTGCACTGGTGGTGACTACTCAGGAAAGGCAAGCTAATTTGCCACGGGACCCTACACCCGCATCCATTGTTAGGGATTTCACCCGGATGAATCCTCCAGAGTTCTACGGGTCAAGGGCTGATGAGGATACTCAGCAGTTCATTGATGAGCTCTCAAAGATACTGAATATTATGTGCGTCTCTTTTGAGGAAAAAGCTGAACTGGCTACTTACCATCTGAAGGATGTAGCTCTGATATAGTATACTCAGTGGGCTTTGGAGAGGGTCTGTGGTGGTGATGTTAAATAGGGAGAGCTCAAATTTGTCTTCCTTGATCGCTTCTTCCCACTTGAGCTGAGAGAGGCTAAAATGATCGAGTTTATTGACCTCTAGCAGGGGAGTATGAGTGTGAGGGATTATGCCCTCAAATTTACCAAACTTTCAAAATATGCTCCGTCCTTGGTGGCCGATCCCCAAGCAAGGATGCACAAATTTGTTTCGGGTATTTTTGACTTGCTTGTGAAAGAATGTCATACTGCTATGCTTATTGGGGACATGGATATTGCTAGACTCATGGTGTATGCTAAGCAGATTAAAGGGGAGAAACTCAAAGAGAAAAGGGCATACGATCCCGAGAGAGCCCGCTTTGACGGTAGGTTCTCCGGTGCCAGGAATGTTGGTTTTGGTCGCTTCCAGCAGGGCCAAGGTTCAGGAACTTGGGTGGCCAATGCTTGGGCACCCCCTCCCGGGGTACCGGCAGGTGGCGGACCAGGATGGTGTGACAAGTGTGGGAGACCCCAAACAGGTGCTTACCGGAGGGATTTGGGACTTTGCTTCGGATGTGGAAGTAAGGATCATAGAGTTGCTGATTGCCCGAGGAATGCACGCGGGGGCCAAGGTCAGGTAGCCAAGGGCGGGCAGGGTCAACAAAAGGGTCCCCAAGGTACTGCCCCAAGGAACAACAGGTTTTATGAACTCCATGCCTGCTAGGATGTTAAGGAAGCTCCAGATGTCGTGACTTGTATGCTAAAAGTCTTTGATTTTGATGTTTATTTTTTGGTTGACCCAGGTGCAAATTTGTCTTTTGTGACTCCGCTGTTGGCAGTTAAGTTCGGTTTGATCCCCTAGATTTTAAGGGAGCCTTTCTCGGTCTATACCCCCATGTGTGAATCTCTTGTGGCTCATAGAGTCTACTATAGACTCCTTGTTGCTGTGTTGCATAAATTTTTTCCATGTGATCTTGTGGAGCTTGAGATGTTTGATTTTGATGTGATTCTTGGAATGGATTGGCTATATGCATCTTATACTTCCTTAGATAGTAGAACCTGGAAAGTCCAGTTCCAACCTCCCAGTGAGCCAGTTCTTGAATGGAAGGGTAGTGACTCCTCGATTAAAGGTCGGTTTATTTCCTACCTCAAGGCGTGGAAAATGATTTCTAAAGGGTACATCTATCATATTGTGAGGGTAAAGGATATGGATTCCAGAGTGCTTACTCTCGAGTCGGTCCTTGTGGTGAATGAATTTCCGAATGTATTTCCTGAAGACTTACTGGGCATTTCTCTGGATAGAGAGATAGATTTCAGCATAGATCTTCTCCCAGATACTCAACCTATTTCTATTCCTTCGTATCGGATGGCACCGGCAAAATTAAAAGAGTTAAAAGAGCAGCTAAAGGACCTATTGGAGAAGGGTTTTATTTGGCCCAATACATCACCGAGGGGTGCTCCTGTGTTATTTGTGAGGAAGAAGGACGGGTCACTCCGTATGTGTATTGGCTATAGGCAGCTGAATAAGGTGACTATTAAGAACAAGTACCCATTGCCCAGGATTGATGACTTGTTTGATCAGCTTCAGGGTGCTACTCACTTCTCAAAAAGTGATCTCCATTCCGAGTACCATCAGTTGAAGGATAGGGAATGTGATATCCCCAAAATAGCTTTTCGAATGAGGTATGGGCAATTCGAATTTGTGGTGATGTCGTTTGGCTTAACTAATGCTCGGGCTGTATTTATGGACTTGATGAATCGAGTGTTTAAACCATTCCTAGAAAACTTTGTGGTGGTCTTCATCGACGATATTCTCATTTACTCCCGAAGTGAACAGGAGCATGGGAATCACTTGAGGATGGCCCTCCAAACTCTAAGGGAAAAGAAATTATATGCCAAGTTCAGCAAGTGTGAATTCTGGTTGGGCGAACTGGCCTTCCTCGGTCATGTGGTGTCCAGAGAGGGTATCAAGGTGGATCTGAGGAAAATAGAAGCTGTGAGGAATTGGCCTAGACCGCTGCCTCCATCGGATATCTACAGTTTCCTTGGGTTGGCTGGGTACTACAGAAGGTTCGTGGAAGGGTTCTCATCTATTGCATCTCCATTGACCAAGTTGACCCAGAAGTAGGCTAAATTTATATGGTCGGATGAATGCGAGAGAAGTTTTCAAACTTTAAAGGATCAGCTTACGACAGCTCCCGTCTTGACCTTGCCAAATGATTTAGAGGGGTTCGTAGTGTATTGTGATGCCTTGCGAATCGGAGTGGGTTGTGTGCTTATGCAAATGGTAAGGTGATAGCGTATGCATCAAGACAGTTGAAGGCGCATGAACGAAACTACCCCACGCATGACCTTGAATTGGCGGTGCTGGTCTTTGCTTTGAAGATTTGGAGACATTATTTGTACGGGGTTCATGTTGATGTGTTTACTGATCACAAGAGTTTGCAATATGTTTTCACCCAGAGGGATCTTAACCTAATGCAAAGGAGGTGGTTGGAGCTTCTGAAGGATTACGATATGAGCGTTCTATATCGTCCGAGCAAGGCCAATGTTGTGGCCGACTTTCTCAGTAGATTGTCTATTAGGAGTATGGCGCATGTTGGTAACGGAAAGAAGGAATTGGCAAGGGATGTCCACCGGTTGGCTAAGTTAGGTGTCAGGTTGATTGATTCCAGCGAGAGTGGTGTTCGGGTTCAGAATGGGGCAGAATCTTCCGTGGTAAACGAGGTAAAATCTAAGCAAGATCTAGACCCATCGTTACTTGAGTTGAAGAAGTTGGTTGCTGCAAAGGAGATTGAGGTATTCTCCCAAGGGGGAGATGGTGTACTCCAGTACCAAGACTGACTTTGTGTTCCTAATTTGGATGACCTTAGAAGAATGATTATGAGTGAGGCTTACAACTCTCGTTACTCTATTCACCCGAGGTGTACCAAGATGTTCCAGGATCTGAGGGAGGTGTATTGGTGGCATGGTATGAAAAGAGATATTGCTAAGTTCGTGTTTGAATGCCCGAGTTGTCAGCAGGTGAAGGTAGAACACCAAAGGCCTGGTGGTTTGGCCCAATACATTGAAATTCCCACGTGGAAATGGGAGGATGTGAATATGGACTTTGTGGTTGGATTGCCCCGGACCCGAAGGCAATTCGACTCCATCTGGGTTGTTGTGGATCGAATGACGAAGTTAGCTCATTTTCTCCCAGTCAAGGCTGCTTTTAGTGCCGAGGACTATGCGAGGTTGTATATCCAGGAGTTGGTAAGGTTGCATGGTGTACCTAGATCCATCATATCGGATCATAGTGCTCAATTCACTTCCCACTTTTGGAGGTCTTTTCTGAAGTGCCTTGGGACCAAGATTAAGTTGAGCTCCACCTTTTACCCCTAAACCGATGGCTTAGCGGAGAGGACTATTCAAATGTTGGAGGATATGTTGAGGGCATGTGTGTTGGAGTTTAAAGGAAATAGGGATGACCATCTTCCACTCATCGAGTTTGCTTATAATAATAGCTTCCATGCTAGCATTGGTATGGCGCTGTTTGAAGCGTTGTATGAGAGGATATATAGGTCCCCAGTGGGGTGGTTTGAGTTGGGAGAGATGGCCATAGTTGGCCTGGAATTGGTATTAGATGCGATGGAGAAGGTAAAAGTGATTAGGGAAAAATTGAAAGCGGCTCAAAGTCCTATTCGAATATTAGGAGAAGGGACCTTACATTTCGTGTCGGGGATTGGGTATATGTGAAAGTTTCTCCTATGAAGGGTGTGATGCATTTCAGTAAGAAGCGCAAACTAAGCCCTCGGTATGTTGGTCCTTATGAGATTGTTGAATGGATTGGAAGGGTGGCTTACAAGTTGGAGTTACCTCCGGATTTGAGTTCCATTCATCTGGTCTTCCATGTGTCTATGTTGAGGAAGCTAATTGGTAATCCTAGCACCATCGTGCCTTTGGAAGGAATTGAGGTTGAAGAAAATTTGTCTTATGAGGAAGTGCCGATGGCAATCTTGGATGGGCAAGTAAAGCGGCTTCGTAACAAGGATGTGGCTTCGGTGAAGGTACTTTGGAGAAACCAACAAGTGGAGAGTGCTACTTGGGAGGCGAAGCTGGACATGATGAAACGATACCCCCATCTTTTCCAATCTACTCAAGCCTAAGGTACTAGGAATCTTCCTTATCTATTTGTGCCATTTCTTGCCTTCTTGAGTCCCATGACATGACATGCATATATGTGCACTAAAAGATCCTTTTCATTTTTTACAAGTGATTTGGATGCAATCTTGATATGAGCTTTGGTCTTGAACTATAGTTTTTGCATGATGCTTTTGGTACAAAACCTTTTATTTTGATTTGAATTATGTATTTCGTCTTGCGTCAGATGTGTCTTGCCCTAACTCTAACCTTTCGAGCCTTGTTCTTGCATATCCAGGGACAAATGTTCCCAAGGGGGAGATGATGTAAAGCCCTGCATTTTTCTCTCACTGGCATTACCTTGATGTCCAAAAATTTTCGCCAGGAAATCTGCTAGGCATCACTCCACGGAAGAGCCTACACGGCCGGTATGGAGCCACACGGTCCGTGTGGCTTCCCGTGGGGTGACAGTGGACCACTTCACAGAGGAGCCTACACGACCCGTGTGGCCTTCCGTATGGTTTACTGTGTAGGTCACCTGGACACGGACCGGGTCACGGTCTGTGTGACTCTAGATGGTCCATGCACTTGTCCGTATGGTGCTACTTAGTTAGGTTAGTTTGGTGGAATTTTACTCATGCAAATTCTAAATCTAGGACCATGGTACGGTTCACGGTCTGTGCGACTCTACACGGACCGTGTAATGAGCCATGTGACCCAGACGGACCAAATTTAGGTCCATTTCATTAATGGCATTTTTGAAATTTGGATTATTTTAAACGTGAATTTGGTCATTTCCACCCCTCCTAAGCCCCTTAAACTAGCTGAAATCCTTCATTTTCAGCCCTTTTTTCATTTCTCTCCTTCTCTTTAAAATACTCCTACAAGAATTCCTCCAACTTCTCGATCCTCCGAGTCAAGACTTTCAATTGGAGTCCATTTTTCTCCTTAAGTTCATCTTCAAGTCAGGTATGTGGGATTGATTCTTGGTTCCTTTCAACCAAGAAGACCCAAAATTCTTTCAACTTATTTCATGAAATTTTAGTCACCTTAAATGTAAGTTTTTACTATTTGATCTTGTTAGCTTGGGTCAATGCATGGGTTGTACATTATTCCGAATTTAAAGTTTTGTTAAGCTCTAGTATGATGAATCACTTGAAATTATGCAACTCTTGAACATGCATCTCCCTTAAAGGTGGAATTATGCATGGGTGATCTATACTACTATTTTCATATGAATTTTTATTGTGAACTTCCTAGACTTCATATCATATTGATAATTTTAGAATTTACTCTACATTACCCATGCCATCCCTACATCATGTCTTGCATTGCACTCATGATCATCGGTTTACATGGAAATTATGAAGTGGAATAGACCCACTTATGTCTTGTGATATGATTTTTGTAAAGTGTGGGTTATGAAAAAATGTGATCACATATATGTCTTGTACTTTGGTTTTTTGAGCATCTTGGGTGCTTGCACCATCTTGAACATGTAGATGAGCTATTCCTTGCATGAGAATCTTTATTTTTGACCTTGTGATTTCGGCGCTTGAGTCTATACATACATTGAACATTTTGAAATGATACTTGTCCCTCTTGAAAGTACGGATATGCATATATATATATATATAAGTATTCTTGTGGGATGTGGTTGACTTAGCACCGATGGATTGGGGCCCCTCTCCCTTTCCTTGAACTATGTGCCAACATAGGGACGGATGATATTTGTCTATCTTGCTTATGCTATGACATGTCTTGATATGATTCTTGTAAATCCTTCCGAAATGGTGATTCCCGTAAGGAAGGTTACCATCCCCGAAATGTTATGTTTCGTAAGGTGTGATGTAGATTATTATTGGCAAGTAATCTTCTCCCTAGCGGTGGGAGGTCCCAATCGGCCCAATTCATGTAATAGCTCGCATGGACTTGGTTTGTCGATTATAGTCCATCCCTGCTATATATATAGGAGCGTTATCGCATTACATGCATCATGAATTTCATAGCACCTTGTATACAGCTCTTCCTTGGATATATATATGATTCTTTCTATATTATGTGTCCTTATGATCTAACATTGAAATGCAGGTTGATAAGTCATATGCATTGCATGCCCGCATACTTAGTACATTTAAATGTACTAATGCATACTCTTTGCCTACATGGTTTTACCATGTAGGAACCGAGCAGTTTGGGTACCAGCCAGTGGACGAATAGTCCGTTCTTGGAGACCTTTTATGGTGAGCTCCATCTTCCAAGGGCGAGCTAGTTATTTTCTTGTGTGTATTTTGTATGTCCTTTTATTGAGGGTGAGCTTGGAACTTATCCCGGTCCCCGTTACTTGATTAGAGGCAAATGTTGGGCACTCTGTAAATCCTTTTGACAAAGCTTACTAACTGTCGTATTATACATCTACAAATGAATGGATTCCTAAGATTCGACTTCTGTCATTTAATTATGGGTGCTTAGATGCTATTTGAACCAAGTAGTGAATTCTAATAATTGAGGCTTGATTGTGGACTCTCGGGTCCCCATTCGCCGTGTCACATCTAGGCCTTGACCCCGGGTCATGACATGAATGTGGTAGAAGGGATTAGTATTCTTAGGATGAAATTCCATATAAAGATATAGCACATAAACTTTGTTGTTCAGATTTGCATGATCATCTTATGCATAACACCTTGTGACTTAGAGTTTGTCTTGAACAAAGTAAGAGCATGCAGCTAGACTAGAACATTGATAGAAGTAGCCATATGCATCCTTGTGGGGGCTATGAGATGCAACTGATGAAGTATTGTATGTAGAAAGAAGAGTATAACTGAGAAGTGTTGCTTGGCTTAAAAACTATCAATTGAATCATTCAAAGCACCATACTCCTAATATTACTTCTTGCCCAAGGCACCCATATTCTATGTTGAGCAGCTTTAGATAGAGTGTCACTTATGTTTGGTCCCATATCATTCGTGTCTTATGTGCAGTGGACAGTTTTCAAACTCTTAGTATGAACCAGTCCTATCTACGCTGGTAGACAGATTATAAGTTATACAAATAGTACGAGTAAAATCCTTCCCCTTCCAGCTTAGTCTCACCTTCATGCGAGAACAAATGATCCTAAACGGGACATATTATAACACCCACAACTCTATTCTTCGGATCAAAATTTTATAATGTAAGTATATAAGCTTGAACCTAGTGATATAATAGTTGTCCTTATGTTTTGAGGTTCATTCCTATATGTGCAAAGTGTATTAGAAATGGTTTAGGTTCATAAGAGACCTCTAGTACTCAGTTGAATTCGAAACCTCCTTATCGATTAAGTTTTTTGCATTATATTATTGCAAGGGTCAACTTTAAATGAGAAAGTGAGAAAGAAGAACATTATATACGAGTCAGTAAGGGGAAATGAACCTTTGGAAGAGATAAGAGATGCAACATTGTAGAATATAGGTCAGAATGAGATTCCTCTTTAATGCATTCTCTACCTAATCAACATGCAATGCTTTAGCTAAATGAAACCACCAAAAAATAATTACAGATGATAAAAAACTTTGTTCTTCATTAAACCACCTAGTATAGTGCTATCAAAGGCAAACAACGCGAAAAAAAAATTCTAAGGTTCGTTGGAGTTTTATGCCAAAAGCAACTATTGTGTTAATGAAGAGAGATGCAAATGGAGAAAAATGTAGTTCAAGACTATTGATTATAAGCATGAATAACAAATATATGGACAAAGAAAATGAAGAAAAATTACGATAAAGGGAAATATTAATTGTTGAATGTCGCCATTTTCTCATTACACTCAATGACAAAGAAAGTATGCCTAAGTTGCACAAACTCTTCACTTTTGATGTTGAACCTGTGTTAGATTTTCAAAAAATACACTATTTTTGGCGAATCCAACATGCACCAGCCGACACTTTTGACGAGTCCAAGCAACATATCTCAGCACATGATGACGACGCTAAGGCTCCAACAGGTTTTGCACATTGCTTTAGAAGTTAATTGCGCCTTTGACAACATAGAGCACAAAAATATATAAGTTAAAATATACTTGAAGTTTCATTATCCATTGGACGCAGATCCATCAGGTAGAAGATTCAATGTTGAGGTACAAATCTTCTACAGCTATTTTGCACTATCAGAGGCCCAATCCTTCTTACTCACTCCGATAAAGAACCACATTAGCATTGTTATTCAACACACGTCTTACACTTCAAAGTAAAAACATATAACATCATTCATAACATGTAAAAAACTAAACTAGAATTTATTTGGGTACAATCAAAGGATTTAGCAGAAAAGGCAAAGGTGTAGCGACAGAAAAAAAAGCAGGTCCCTTTTTAGAATAGAAAATTGAGCATCCCTTTCTCTTCCCACCAAACCTCCCCTCAACAAAATACTAATAGATGAATCCTCAATATCCAATCCAACCCATTTGGAAAGATATTATCTTTATTCAAAAAAAAACTGAACAATCTGAGTTCTTCATCAAGAATTGACTTAACAAACTCCTCGGATAGAAGTTTTCTGTAATACCAAGCAGTATAAGACTCAGGATTTGACGCTAACAACTTTGCACTTACATCTAAGGCTTCCTTTATATATCTGAAAAAACCTCCATGAGCAAACTAGCAACCAACGTAAAAAATTGATCTTCTTGGTAAAGAAATTATTTTGGTGTGATGAAATTGGAGAAATTGTGGATGGAGAGACCGTAACTTGGAAGCTTTGATAGTAAAAGCTTCTTGAAACACGACGGGATGATCAATTAAAATTTACTCAAATGATATGATGATATTGATGGGATTTTTATTATTAATTATATTATTTTGAACTCAAAATTTTGAAATTAAAAGAATTCTTATTATTAATGTTTTCTCATTTGTAGTTTCTTACTCACATGAATATAAATAAGTTGGTCAGTAAATATAATATATTGAATGTTCAACAAAACTTTCTAAAGTATATAAAATTTACTGTAATGTCACCCTAGTATAGTATTCCTTTTACACTTTTAACTCCACTACAGTCGACACTCTTAAACAATTTCACATATCTCTCTTTTTCTCTAGTTTTAAATCTTTAAATTTACAGTCATGTGGGTTTTTCAACTTTCCCTTTGTATTAGTTCTCTTTCTATTGTTTACATAAAAGAATTTGAAAAAATTAACAACATTTCTATTTTTTCTTTATTATTTTATCAAATATTTTTTCTTGGCAGAATGAGGAGTGACTGGAAGAATTGCATAAATTGAAAAGAGCAAATGTACTTGTTTCGACTGCAAGTGATTCAATTTTTTTTCTAGGTTCTTTCTAAAGTTTTTGATCAAGAACTTGTAGATGACAAACGTCTTTAGATTTTCTTGATGAGGCTTGCTATATGAAAGAAATTTTGTAAAATCATAAGTTCTCTTTGATTTTTAAATGACTTTTAGATTTGTTTTTGAAAAGGCGTGACACTTTACCTTGATCAATAATTCTTTCTAAAAGTAATTATGGTGTGTAGATCAACAACAACAACAATAACATACCCAGTGGAATACCACAAGTGGTGTCTGGGGAGAGTAAAATGTACGCAAACCTTACCACTACCTCAAAGGAAGAGAGGTTGTTTCCTAGGAGCCCTTGTCTCAAAAAACTCATAAGCAAAATAAACTAGATATGGAGAAAAAAAGGAAAAGAAAGTACGAGTAATAAAGAAAAGTACATGATAGTATGTAAAAATGATAAAAATAACATATATAAGACAGATAATGGCAACACAGGATCTAAAGACATGACTAATATTACTACCCTACAATACCCCAAGACCAGACATCAACCTATCCCTACTAACATGTTTGCCTGCTACTCTAATTCATGACCACCACTCCTTTATATCTAAGGTCATGTCCTCGTGAGATCAAGTTTCCCCATATCTTGTTTGATCAGCTTCACCAATATTTCTTCGGTCTACCTGTACTTCTCTGAATAACCCTTAAATCCAACCTCTCGTACCTCCTAACAAAAGCATTAGTACTTCTTCTCTGCATATGCCCAAACCATCGCAGTCACACTTTCCTCATCTTATCAGCTGTAAGGACCCATATTTTTCGAGTGGCGTTTCCTAAATCTCTTGGAATTATCCCAAGTGAACTGTCAGGCATCACTCCATGGAGGGCCTACACGGGCCGTGTGAAGCCACACAGACCATATGGCCTCCCGTGAAGGGACACTTGGTCTAGTTCACAGTTGGGGCAACTTGAGATGGAAGGATATTTTTGTCCAAGTGAGGGCACACGGCCACTCATACGGTCCGTGTGATGTGTCACGGACCGTGTGGCTCTATGTATGACTCACTACGTAAAATTCTTCTAAGTGTGGAAGTACTATCTCGTAACTTTGTTGTGCAAAAATTATTTCAAGTACCTTTACACGGCTGGTGTCACGGCCCGTGTGGAGTCACATGGACCATGTAGCCATCCGTGTGGTACCACTTAGCTCCGTATAAGTTTCCTCTGTGATCTAAGTCTAGGACCATGGCCACTGTTCATGGTCCGTGTGACATTTCACAGACCATATAGTGGACCGTGTGGACCTGACGATTCCAATTTTGGTCTGTTTCATTAATGACGTTTATGTAATTTTGGTTTATTTTAATCATGAATTATGACCTTTTACCTATCCTTAACCCCTAATTCAGCTGATATCCCCTCCCCTCTTAATTCATTCTCCTAAAACCTTCTACCCCTCACAAGATCACCTCTATATTCCTCTCTACACTCCCCTCTAAAGGATCAAAGCGAGGGTTCTATTGGAGTCCGATTCAAGCCTAATTCATCCCTCAAATTCAGCTCCTCAATCAAAGTATGTGAGATTGATTCTTGGTCCCTTTCAACCAAGAAGACCCCAAAAATCTTTCAATTGATTTCATGAATTTAGTCTACTTTAAATATGAATTTTTATTACTTGATTCACTTAAATCCAATTGATGTGTGGGCTATATTTTACTTATTATCTCAATTCACTTTGAACATTATTAAGATGATTTACATGGGGTCATGAAATTTAGGAACATACATGTCCCCTATAAAGTTGATTTATGCATGGGAGATCTATACTACAATTTACGTGTGAATTTAGTTATAAGCTTCCTCAATTTCATTTTATATAGCTTATTTTAAACTTGAATCTATGTTACCCATGCTAACCTCACATCATGCATTGCATTTACATTCATGCATATTTGCTTACATGAAAATTATGAAGTGGGTTAAGCCAAATTATATTTTATGAAACCATTATGATATGATTTTGGTAAGGCATTGGTTATGACAAGAATGTGATCACATGTATGTCTATGATTATGGCTCTTTAAGTATTATGGGTGCTTGCACCATTCCGTATATGTAGATGAGCTATTCCTTGCATGAGCATTATGATTATGACTTATGATTTGTCATTTGAGCCTAAATGTACATTGAACGAATATGCAATGAATGTGGTATCTCTTGAAAGCACGTATATGTATAAGTATTCAAGTGGGATGTTGATGACTTAGCACCGATAGATTGGGGGCATCAGGGCTATCCCCAAGGGCCCTCTCCCTTTCCTTGAACTATGTGCCAACATAGGAACGTTTTCCATTACCGAAAAGATAGGGTCACAAGAAATGATTATTTGTTTATTGTTTATGATATGATATGATTATGAAAAATCCTTCTGAAAAGTGGGTCGTAAGGAAGGTGACCATCCACTGAAAAACGTGGTCGTAAGGTGTGACGTAGATTACCTTTGGCAAGTAATCTTCTCCCTACAACTGGGAGGTCCCAATTGGTCTAATTCATGTAATAGCTCGCATGAGTTTGATTTGTCGGTTATAGTCCATCCCCAGGTTCATAGGTCTTACATGTGTACAAGCCCAATCGAGTAGAGTCTTAAGGAGCGGTGCAGAGACATCTGTAACTTATCCTCGAGAGGCTACAGAGATTGTTAGGAAATTTCCTCTTATTCTTTCGATTCCTGTCGTGCGTGGTCATCGTAGGTCTCTATACATCGCGTGGTTTGAAATTTGATCCAGCTTAGAGGCAATGGATTTAAGGGATGAATGTGTAGTCAACCTTGGATTGTCCCTTGATTCGAAACGATTTGGGTGTGGATGAGGTCCGATGAGGTATGTCAAAGGTTAGTATTGAACAGAGAAGTTGAATTGAACCAGCAACTTTAAGATCTCTTGAGTTAAGATTTCATATGCCCTAGTGTGTCTCCATGGAGTGCCCTGGTTTGTTTGTAAAGAAAAATGATGGTTCTATGAGAATGTGTATTGATTACAGATAGTTGAAAAAGTGATCGTTAAGAAGAAGTATCATCTCCCTATAATTGATGATCTTTTGACCAACTTCTGGGGAAAACCATGTTTTCCAAGATTGATTTGAGATCCGAATATCATCAGCTAAGGGTCAGGGATTCTAACATTCCTAAGCCAGTATTTTCGTACGAGGTGTGGGCACTATGAGTTCCTGATGATGTCCTTTGGCATAACCAATGCCCTTGCCACATTTAGAGAGTTGATGAATGATGTATTTTAACTATATTTGGGTTCCTTGTTTTTTGGTTTTCATTAATGATATATTGGACCACTTCAATGCCAAAGAGGATCATGAGTGGCATTTGAGGATTGTACTTCAATAAATTAAATATGAGAGGTTATATGGAAAGTTTTCCAAATGTGAATTTCGACTGAGTTCGGTGGCATTTCTAGGTATGTTGTTATTGTTGTATCTTATATAACCTGGGAAGGCCAATGGGGTGGATAATGCTTTGAGTAGGAAGGCCTCAAGCTTGGGGGGTCTTGTAGCTATTCTGGTAAATGAGTGACCACTAGCTAGATATATTTAGAAATTTGCCAATACATTGGTAAGAGTGTAGACTTCAGCGTCGAGGGTGGTGCTTTCCTAGTCTACTAGATGTCCGGATGGTTCGTAAACATAACATAGCATCATTAATGTAATGACTATGTTATCGATGTAATAATTATGGGATTCCAGTTGTTAAGTTTTCAAATGAGGGTTGATTGGTATGGACAGAGGATGACATTGTGTTCATTAAAAAAATCAGAACCTCCACTAAGTCTTCATGGAGTGGATAAGTTGCACGAATGACTATGATACAACTGCTATGGTGGTGTCTATGTCTATTTGGATAGGGCTATGGGTTATGCTGCTTCTGCTATCCATTTTGTCTGTGGAAGAAGGTATATTGTTTGATGAGAGATGAATTCAAGGAGACAAAAGTGTAGACCATTCGAGCACAAACTTCTCGAGAATATGGTGCATTCTAGTGGTGAATATAGTGGGACTTTTGATGTGGTATGGATAATATACAAGGGCAGAGGCATTGATCATTGAGTGCAAACACTAGTTACTAAGGAGTTATGAATTGTTGCACTTCCTCAACTTGTAGAGTTTGGCATTACTATTATATTTAGGGAGAACCATTTGGTTGTCACTATGGATGCTTGGGTTTGGAATCAGTTATAAGGAAAATTGTAATGGTGAATCATAGAATGAGTAGTAATATGTTTAAGTGTGATTTTATTCCATAGATCTATATGGGGATTGGTGACCTCATTGTAAGCTAAGAGGAGTGCTTTGATATCAAGATAACAAGCATATAGACTAATAAGGTTTCGACGAGTTCACTTGTATAAATGTAAATGGAAATGATAGTTAGAAAGTACATATGGATAATTGGTTGAGTCAGTAAATTTTGCTAGTATGACTTGGGATTGGGCTACCATATCAATCATCACAACAATTTTATTATATATCATGCCCTTAGTTTCCTGATTCGACGATGGTAAGATGGTTACACTGGTATCAGCAAGGTTAAGAGATTGTTTGGTAAAGTATGAGAGGGAAGTCTACATGGGTTGGCTCGAGTGTGAGAATGGATTTCGTTATGGTATTTAATTCAGTGACTAGTATGACTTGGGTTGCGAGTAACGCATACGACAATGTATATGAGAAAGCGATTGATAAAAAAATACGGTATACAATCTCTAAAGATCTTCAAGATGTATATTAACCATGATTGAGAAGGAAAACAATTGGATAGTGTGAACTGGGATCCAGGATTTCATGTACGTTGCGTTCACGATAATTAATTTTGTCAACGTATGGATTAGTCTAATGAGATAATCGGTTATGTTGGTTATTGAGCATTTTTAAAGGGTTTTGAGCTTGTCTTCGATTATGGATTCTGTTACTTTTGATGATGAAGGGACTAAATGAAGTTTCATTTGAGCAGTTTGGTGTAAAGTAAAGATAATCTGTTGTGAAAGTTTTTCTAAGAAAGTACAACAATAAATGAGTTAGGAGCGAGTACATAAGCCTTAGGCATCAAAGAGTTTGAGCACCTAAGAGTAGGCCATGGATATGGGTTCCATTGAATATATGATTCTTTCTATATTATGTGCCCTTGTCATCTAACATTGAAATACAGGTTTGGTAAGTCATATGAATTTGCATGCCCACATGCTTAGTACATTCAAACGTACTAACGCATACTCTATGCCTGCATGATTTTACCATGTGGGGCCGAGCACTTTGAGTACCAACAGGTTGACGAATGGTCCAATTCCGAAGTATACCTTGGTGAGTCCTGTCTTCCAAGGATGAGCCAACTATCTTTATTTTGTGCTATTTCAAAACATTCCTTCTTATTTGAGGGTGAGCCTGGAACTTGTCATGGCCCCCGTTCCTTTTGACTCGAGGCATTTGTTGGACATTATGTAACTCTTCTGAAATCCACTCATTATGACAAGTACCTTGCTTGTGTATTGTTGGAATGATTTGTGAGAAACCTCTATCTGACTATATGTATGTTTTGGTGTGGAAATGTGGAAAGTCCCTAGTCCCGTATTGCCCCATAGCGTGAGTCCTATTTCCCCATTCCTTAGAACTATGTGTTATTAAATAAATGATATTCCTGAACCAATGATGTGGATTTAGATACTTGAGGCTTGTTTGGGGACTCTCGAGTTCCCATTCACCATGTCACATCTAGGCCCTAACCCCGGGTCTTGACATCAGCTATAGAGGCTACCTCTAAATTCTCATGAATGGTCTGATTCCTTATCTTATCACTCCAGGTATGTCCACACATCTATCTCAGCATCCTTATCTCTGTGACCTGCATCTTCTGAACATGTGAGTTTTTTATTAGCCAACACTCCACCCTATACAACAAATATGGTCTAACCATTATTCTATTAAACGTACCTTTAAGTTTAGGTGGTATCTTCTTATCACATAATACTCTCGAGGCAAGCCTCCATTTCATCCATGCTACCCATATACAATCTGTGATGTCATCGTCAATATCACCACTATTCTAAATGATGGACCCAAGATGTTTAAAGTTATCTTTCTTGGGAATTGGTTGAGTGGAAGCCTCACAACAATGTCTGCTTCAACTTTCGCAACACTGAATTTACATTCCAAGTATTCTATTTTGGTCCAGCTCAGTTTGAATCCTTTAGATTTCAAAGCCTGTCTCCAAACCTCCAATCTATCATTAACATTAGCCTGAGTCTTATCAATTAGTACAGAGTTATCTACAAATATCATACACCATGGAACCTTCTCCTGAATAGACCGTGTCAGCTCATCCATCACCAAGAAAAACAGAAAAAGGCTCAATACAAATCCTTGATGAAGTCCCATCTCAAAAGGAAAATACTCTAATTCTCCTCACACCGTTCTTACTCGAGTTTTTACTCTGTTGTACATGTCCTTATAACCCTAATATACACCATTGGAACACCTTTCACCTCTAGACACCTCCATAAGACATACCTCGTAACTTTGTCATAGGCCTTTTCGAGATCAATGAACACCATATGAAGGTCCTTCTTTCTTTCCCTATATTTCTTGACTAGTCTTTGAACAAGATGAATTACTTTAATAGTTGACGGCCCGGCATGAATCTGAACTGATTCTTTTAAATACACACCCATTTTCTCACCCTCATCTCCACCACATTCTCCCAGACCTTCATAGTATGGTTAACACCTTGATACCCCTTGATTATTACAGTTTTAAATATCACCCTTGTTCTTGTACAATGGAACCATTGTACTCCTCTTCCGTTTATCGAGCATCTTGGCACTCTTCATAATAGCATTGAATAGTCTGGTCAACCACTCTATACCATCCTTAACAATGTTCTTCCAAAAATCTATCAGAATCTTATCGGGTTCGATCGCTCTCCCTCTCTTATCCTACTAATATCACGTCTAACCTCCTCAACTTTGAATTGCCTATAATAACCAAAATCTCGATGATTATCGGAGTGTGCCAACTCACCTAACTCAATAACTCTATCTACTTTTTCATTTAGGAGTCTATGAAAGTAAGCTTGCCACCTTAACTTAATGGAAGTCTTATCCACCAACACCACACCGTCCTCATCCTTGATGCACTTCACTTGGTCCACGTTGCGAGCTTTCCTTTCTCTCTCATTAGTGAGCCTATATAATCTCTTTTTCTTGCCTTTATCAGTTAGATCCATATACAAGTGCGCAAATGCTGTTGTCTTAGCATTTGTCATCCCTATCTTCACTTCTGTCTTTGTCATCTTATAGATCTCCTTAAGCCTTCTCTTTTCATCCTCATCCCTACACTCTAACCACTTCGTATAAGCAATTTTCTTAGCTTTCACGTTGCCTTGAATTTCGCCATTCCACCACTAATCACCCTAACATCCACCAAAGGTCCCTCTCAAAACCCCTAGTACCTCGGTAGTTACTTTTATCATTAAACCAGCAATAATATCCCACATACTGTTCACATCACTGCTACTACTCCAAGCCTCTAAACTGCTCAACTTTTGTTCTATCTCTCAAGAAAGGACAGGAGTCAAGCCTCTCCATCTAATCCTTGGTTGGGCATAAATAACCTTCTTGATCTTTTTTTATCTTGATCTCTAAATCCATCAGTAGAAGCCTATGTAGATAGGAAATGTTTTCACTCAGAAAAACCTTGCAATTCTTATACAGGCTTTTATCGCCCTTCCAGAGAAGTAGATAATCAATCTGAGTCTTAGCTAACGTACTACGAAAGGTAATCAAGTGATTTTTTCTCTTTAGGAAACATGAGTGAGCAATAACTCACTCAAGGGCTTTGGCAAAATCCAAGAGAGACATCCCACCTCCATTCCTCTCCCCAAAACCAAAGCCTCCATGAACATCTTCAAACCCGCTAGTGGTTGCCCTAATATGCCCAATAAAGTCTCCCCCAATGAAAATTTTCTTTGTCTTTGGTATGCATTTCACAACCTTTTCCAACTCTTCCCAAAAGAGTCTCTTGACATCCTCATCTAGGCCCACTTGAGTCACATAAGCACTAACTATATTCACTACATGCCTACCTACCACAAATTTAATAGACAACATCCTATCATTAATCCTTCTAAGCTCAACCCCGTAATCCCTAAGGTCCTCATCTACTAGGATACCTACTCCATTTCTATCCCTAGAATCACCCGAGTACTATAGCTTTACCCATCTATGTCCTGAGCCATGGTACCTATCCATCTAGTATTCTGAACACAAGCTATATTAATTTGTTTCCGCTTAGGACTCTTCACTAGCTCTATGGATTTTCCTGTAAGCTATCCCATATTCTACGACCCTATCCTTCACTTAAATAAGCCTGTGCCTCTCTTACCACCCCTACCTCTTACCTCAGATCCCAACCGAAGACATGCCCTAATCCACCATTAGATCCTAACGCCACTAAACTAAGAGCTAATAACTCCTAAGCTAATAAGATCAAGAAGATACCATCTAGAGAAAACTATTAAACCCAACAATACAGAACAATGAAATATAAGGTATACTACTAATCAAACTATCATGTACAAAATCAAATAAGTGGGTAAAGGCAACCCAGTATGATATGTAGGCTCAAAAAATAAAATAAATGGTAAATATAGAAATATATGATAAAAATCTAGGAATATATGATAAAAGTCAAACACTACAAGCAAGAAACAACAACAAAAATATGTAGAGGGCAAGAAATAGAAGGCAAGTAAAAGGATACAATTCATTAAAATAAGAAATAAGAAGAGATTGGAAAATATCACCTAGAGTTCTGGTAAAAAATTGTTGAATATTGTTGGACGTACTGGAAAATTTAAGTTGTAAGTGTTGCGAAAAAACTTCACCGGAATCTGCTTCTTGCCGGACTAACTCACTGGAAATTCTCACTTGTATCTGGAAATTGTCAAGCTTCACTGGAAAGTATTGCAAAAGAACTATAACCTCGCTAGAGTACCTAGCTGGAGAATCACTTATCTTGAAAGATTCTGACCGAAAATCCCAAAAAAAATCCAAAAGGATCTATTGGTTGAGTAAGAGAGGATCTGAATCGGAGAAACACACTAGAAAAGATGTTTCTCCGAGAAAGAAACCTTCACTGGGAGAAAAGAGAAAAGAGAAACCCTCATCGAAAACTGCCGGAAAGCTGCCAGAATCTTAATTGTTTTGATCGTAATTTTCAAAGATCACACAAAAAGGTGACATGGATGAAGAAACAAATTGATTCCACTTAGGGGATAACGAGTTCACTGGAGAGATATTGAAAAGGAAAGTAGCAGCAGATAACGAGTTCTTGTTTGAACCAAAAAAATGGAGGACCAAATGAATTTCTATTTTTGAAATTATAATACAAAACTCCATCAAACTTTATCAGCTTTATATATGGTTTGAGCCGAAAATCCTTCGTTCGCCGCACTGTAGAATAGCCCTGTCCGGTGATGGTTAGTGGTGTAAAATTAGTAAGAGAGGGAGTTGAGAGAGCAAATAAAAAATAAAAATCAACTGTGTTACATTTATGTAGATCCTCTCTTACTCAACCAACAGATCCTTTTGGATTTATTTTGGGATTTCCGATCAAAATCTTTCAAGATACGCGATTAACAGGTGAGGTACTCCAGTAAGGTTATAGTTCTTTTCATGTACTTTCCAACGAAGCTTAACAATTTCTAGATACATATGGGAATTTTCGGCGAGTTAGTCTGATGAGAAGCAGATTTCGGCGATGTCTACAACTTATATTTTTCAGTACTTCCAGAAACATTCAACAATTTTTTGACCAGAACTCCAGGTGAGATCTTACAATCTCTTGTTATTTCTTATTTTAGTCAATTGTATCATTTTATTTGCCTACTATTTCTTGCCCTCTACATATTTGAGTTGTTGTTTCTTGCTTGTAGTGTTGACTTTTACCATATATTCCTAGATTTATCATATATTTCTGTATTTATCATTTATTATATTTTGTGAGCTTACATATCATATTGTTTTGCCTTTACCAGCTTACTCATCTTCATTTTGTACCCGATTGTTTGATTAGTAGTATACCTTATATTTCACTGTACTGTATTGTTGGGTTGAGTTTTCTCTAGATTGTATCTACTTGATCTTAGTAGTATAGTGAGTTATTAGCTCTTGGTTTAATGGAGTTAGGATCTAATGATGGATTAGGGTCATGTTGTCGGTTGGGGTCGGAGGTAAAGGATATGGGTGGTAAGAGAGGCATGGGCTTATTAATGTTAAGGGTAGGGTCATGACATATAGGATCACTTTTTGGGAAAACCATAGAGCTAGTAAAGTGTTTTGGGCAGAGACAAATTAATATAGCTTGTGTTCGGGAGACCAGATGGGTAGGTACCAAAGCTCGGGATGTAGATAGGTTTAAGTTATGGTACTGGGGTGGTTCTAAGGATAAAAATGGAGTAGTTATCCTAGTAGTTGAGGACCTTAGGGATTACATGGTTGAGGTTAGAATGATTAATGATAGGATGATGTCTATTAAACATGTGGTTTGTATGTAGTGTAGGCAGTTAGTGCCTATGCGCCTCAAGTGGGCCTGGATGAGGATGTCAAGAGGATTTTTTGGGAAGAGTTACATGAGGTTGTGAAAGGCATACTAAAGACAAAATCTTCATTAGGAGAGACTTCAATAGGCATATCGGGCCAACCACTAGCGGGTTCGAAGATGTTCATGGAGGCTTTGGTTTTGGGTGAGGAATGGAGGTGAGACGTTTCTCTTGGATTTTACCAAAACTTTGAGTTAGTTATTGCTAAATTATGTTTCCTAAAGAGGGAAAATCGCTTGATTACCTTTCGTAGTATGGTAGCTAAGACTCAGATTAATTACTCACTTCTCTAGAAGGGCGATAGAAACCTTTATAGGAATTTCAAGGTTATTTCGAGTGGAAACATTTCCACTCAACATAGGCTTCTAGTGATGGACATAGAGATTAAGAGAGAAAAGAAGAAGAAGAAGGTTATTTATGCCCAACCGACGATGAGATGCGGAGGCCTGACTCTTGCTCTTTCTTGAGAGATGGAAGAAAAGTTGAGTAGTTTAGAGGCTTTGAGTAGTAGTGGAGATGTGAACAATATGTGGGACAGTACTGCAAATTGCATTAGAAAAGTAGCTACCAAGGTATTAAGGTTTTTGTGAGGGACTTTGTTGGATGTCAGGGTGATTGATGGTGGAATGATGAAGTTCAAGGCAAAGTGAAAGCTACGAAAATTGCTGATATAAAGTGGTTGGAGTATAGGGATGAGGATGAAAAACGAAGGCTTAAGGCGATCAATAAGACGGTAGAGACAGGATCAAAGATGGTGGTGATAATTGTTAAGACAACAACGTTTGAGCGCCTGTATGTGTAGCTAAGTGAAAAAAATAGGGAAAAGAGATTGTCTAGGCTTGCTCAAGAGAGAGAAAGGAAATCTCGCGACTTAGACCAAGTGAAGTGCATCAAGGATGAAGAGGGTGAGGTGTTGGTAGATGAGATTTCTACTAAGCTAAGGTTGCAAGCTTACTTTCATAGATTCTTAAATGAAAAAGGAAATACTGCTATTGAGCTGGGTTAATTGTCACGCTCTGATACTCATTGAGATTTTGGTTATTGTACGCGGTTCAAAGGTTAGGAGTTTAGACCTACTATTAGTAGGATGAAAAGAAGGAGGCTGATCGAACCCGATGAGATTTCGGTAGATTTTTGAAGAACATGGTCAAGGACGACATAGAGTGGTCGACTAGACTGTTCAATGCTATTATGAAGACTTCCAAGATGTCTGGTGAATGGAGGAGGAGTAAAATGGTTCCATTGTACAAGAAAATGGGTGATATTCAAAACTATAACAACTATAGAGGTAGCAAGTTGTTAAGCCAATCTATGAAGGTTTGGGAGAGAGTGATGGAGATGAGGGTAAGAAAAAGAGTGTCTATTTTAGAGAATCAATTCGGATTCATGCTAGGGCGGTCAACTATTGAAGCAATTCATCTTGTTTGGAGATTAGTGGAGAAATATAAGGAAAGAAAGAAGGACCTTCATATGGTGTTCATCGATCTCGAAAAGGCCTATGACAAAGTTCCAAGGGATGTCAAATAGAGGTGTCTAGAAGTGAAATGTGTTCCCATGGTGTATATTGGGGTGATAAAGGACATGTACGACGAAGCCAAAACTCAAGTAAGAATGGTGGGAGAACACTCAGAGCATTTTCCTGTTGAGATAGGACTTTCATCAAGGATTTGTGTTGAGCCTTTTTCTATTTTCCATGGTGATGGATGACCTGACAGAGTCTATTCAGGAGGATGTTCCATAGTGTATGCTATTTCTAGATAACATAGTGCTGATCGATAAGACGCGGGCTAAAGTTAATGATATATTGGATGTTTGGAGAAGGAATTTGGAATCCAAAAGGTTCAAACTGAGCAGGACCAAAATAGAATACTTGGAGTGTAAATACAGTGTTGGAAGGATGAAGCAAATTTTTAGGTGAGGCTTTCCACTAAACCAATTCCCAAGATAGATAACTTTAAATATCTTGGGTCCATCATTCAGAATAGTAGTGATACTAACGATGATGTCACATGTTGTATTGGAGAAGCATGGATCAAATAGAGGCTTACCTTTGGAAAACTGTGTGATAAAAAGATACCACCTAAACTTAAATTTAAGTTTTATAAAATAGTGGTAGACCATCTTTGATGTATATGGTGGAGTGTTGGTCAATCAAAAACTCACATTCTTAGAAGATGGAGGTCGGAGATGAGGATGTTGTGATGGATAATTGCACATACCAGGAGCGATAAGATTAAGAATCAGACCATTCGTGAGAAGTAGAGGTGGCCCCTGTGGCTGATAAGATGAGAGAAGCACGATTGTGATAGTTCGGACATGTGTAGTAAAGAAGTACTGATGCTCCTGTTAGGTGGTGCGAGAGGTTGGATTTAGGGGTTATACAGAGAAATAGAGGTAGACCGAAGAAGTATTAGGGGAGGTAATTAGACAAGATATGAAAAAATGTGATCTTAGTGGGGACAAAACCTTAGGTAGAAAGAAGTGGAGGTCGCGAATTAGAGTAGCAGACCAATAGGTTAATAGGGACAAGTTGGTGTCTGCCTTGGGGTATAGTAGGGTAATAGTATTAGTCATGTCTTTATATCCTGTGTTGCCATTATCTGTCTCATACATTATCGTATTTACATACAATCATGTACTTTTAGTTATGAGTTGCTCTTCATTTTCTCTTTTTCTTTTTCTTTTTCTTTTCCTTTTTTCTCCATATCTAGTTTATTTTGTTTATGGGTTTTTTACACGAGGTTTTCAAAACCTCTACCTTTGAGGTAGTGATAAAGTCTACGTACATTTTACCCTCCCCAGAACCCACTTGTGGGATTCCACTGGGTATGTGGTTGCTGTTGTTACTTATTTTTTATTGATTTGATGATAGAGTTTTTCTGCAAAAGGAAAATTAGGACTTCAAATAAAATTCAATTAATATGTAAATCCATCTCTCTATTTTCGTAAGCAAATGAATGAAAGCATAATATTTAGGGGTTTTATTTTGTCATGACCCAAATTAACCATGAGTGGCACCTACACTTAACCTCCTAGGTGGGAGAACCACACACCAACTTATATTAGTTGTTCAAGAGAACCACCCACCAACTTACATTCGTTGTTCAACTTTTGAAGTATGATGATCATGAGAAAACTCAATCTTATAAAGAAAAAAAGTAACAAAAAACCACTAAGTCTATTATATTGCATTCTCAAAATCTAAAAGTCATCACATCAAGGACGTTTAGAATCTACATCCAAAAAAGGGACTCAGAAGTGAGGATGAATATAATAAATATTGTCACAGCCTAGCCCGCTAGTGATATTGTCTGCTTCAAGCATAGGTCCATCCCGCTTTAAATTGTGTCACTAGTAGGTAAGATCTGTTTACTTATATACCCAACATCTCTCCTTTGTTTTGATGATGTGGGACTTCTATCTTAAGATGGGTTGTTACATAACCCCCACTATGGACTCAGCACCGTTGATGAGGTTTATCCCACCGTATGGGATTCTCCTAGACTCAGCACTGATGTTTAGCCTGCCTCCCAAAGACTTGCCTAAGCTCAGTAACTCTGGCCTACATTGACAAGGCTAACACAGAAGTGGCTCTACACCATTTATAACAGCCCTACCTGCTAGTGATATTATCCGCTTTGGACCTAGGGCCGCTCAACTTTAAAATGCATTAACAGTAGAAAAGACATGTGTAACGGCCCAACCCCTAGTTATATTATCCACTTTGGGACTAAGTCTACACAGCTTTAATATGTGTCACTAGTAAGGCTTATTTATTTACATACCCAGCATCTCTCCTATGATTTTTTGAAGTTGAATTCTTATCTTAAGTTAGGTTGTTACATACACCGCCTCTACAACATCCTCACTAAGGTTTATCCAACATATGTGATTCGCCTAGACTCAACACTAAGGTTTGCTCTATCTTATCAGGATGTTTCTAAACTCAGTTGAACTCTAGCCTACACCGTCAAGGCTGACACATGAGTGGCTCTACTATCATCTGTAATGACCCAGCGCACTAGTGATATTGTCCTCTTTGGGCCTAATCCCACGGGATTTTAAAATGTGTCACTAGTAAGTAAGGTATATTTACTTATATACCTAACATCTCTCCTATGTTTTGCAGATGTGGGACCTCTCATCTTAAGATGGGTTGTTTCAACCTGTTTACTTATATACCTAGCATCTCTCCTGTGTTTTGCAGATGTGGGACCTCTCATCTTAAGATGGATTGTTACAAATATGTACCCAGTAGGTTTTGCTGAATAGGAATAAAGAATTGAATAAACTAGGAACGTTTCCACCTGCATACAGAAAAATCAGTCCAACATCGGTTCCCCTAATATATATAAAGCAACTTGGGTAAAATAAACACATAACCTCATATAAAGCAAGATAATCAATATCAAATAGTGCAATGAGATAGTATGCAATGCAATGCAGGGTGGAATCAAGACTGTCGCCCAATCTGTGGTATACACCTTAGTGAAGCGAAGGCTCTAGTAACTAAGGGGGTGAGGGGACCTCACATGCCATATACCTCATCATAATCTCGAACTATCAACTACTTCACCACCTAGCTTGTAGCCAAGGACTCATAATACCAGTATCTCATCCACTTGCCACCTAACTTGTGGTCTAGGGTTTTAAAGGTGTCATAATGTTTTACCAGAAATTGGTCATATCAGTCACAATCCCGCCCAAGACCTGGAAGTCACTAGTACAAAGCTACTAGACAAAATAAAGTACAAATCCCAAAAATGGACCAAAATAAATACAAGATAAAGGCTAGTCTCAAAATACACAAAAGACGAGCCAAAAGTATAGATGGAGACTAAAATGATCCAAAAGGGCCAGATGCTCACCCTGGTCTTTGAAATTGGCTTCCATAAGCTAGACTAGGTCACTGGTGATAGCTAGTGCTCAGACCTGCATCGTGAAGGCGATGCAAAGTGTAGTATGAGTACCAGATAATAAGGTACTTTGTAGACATCATAGGCCAACCGAGAGAAAAAGGTAAAGAAAATATGAAAAAGCACAACAAAAACCTAAACAGGAGTAGAAATATACGTCCAACGGAAGAAGGACTAACACTAAGGGAAGATCCGCTAAAACTAACTAAGAATACTTTACTAGTTGTACCTAAACAGGCGGCCACAGGCTCGAACATGACAAACATACACAATTTAAAGTAAAACCTGAGCGAACTCCCACAAGTCCGCCGGGTACACAGACCATCCTATAGAGGGTAGGAGCTAGTGTACTCTAGGAGTGATTTCCCTAGGGACAAGTACAGGACTTTAACCAAAACCTATCTTGTTTATTTGAAAATAAAGAGAGGGACTCGAACCCACCAATGGCCAATCTCAACAAAATGAGGTAGCACCCCGATAATTTGACATATGTATCTTAATGCATCAATAGTCACAGAGTCTTAGGATTAAAAGATAATCGAAAAGGGGTAGGACTCTAACCCAAAATATGCAACAGTGGGGCTGGGCCCCATTCTCGAACCCAAAATATGCAACAATAGGGCTAGGCCCCAATCTCAAATGGTGTAATGTCAAGGTTGGGACTCAAATCCTCAAATGAGTGACTAATTAGGGAGACTATCAACTTTCCCTACTCTATAATCTATAGACATATCAAATCTTCCTTTACAATAACCACAACTAAGTCATGATCTCAATGGTACCAACCCAACGTTGATACTTTCTCAGATTCCAACTTATAGTCATACTCGGTTACTTTGAAGATAGAAATAGTTCCAATACAAGTATAGGATCATCATCAGAGTTCACAACCACCAAACTCAAGACATTATGAATATTGTATTCATAAAAGCTCAGTTACGGTCTAGCTAAGCCCGAACTTACATATTCTAGTATGATACGCCATGCTACAAGGATCTAGGCCCTTCGTAGTGACAACGAGGCATTTTAAGGCAGGTTATCCTCCTAAACTAAGTTCAATATCAATTATAGTACCAATAGAATAAAACCAAAGCTGAAATGGTAGAAGGAACGAGCCACAACAAAATAACATGCTTTCAATTACCCGAAAACTAAAGTAGGACCTTAAATATAGATTCTAGCCTTAGGCATAAAAATATAATACCAAGCCCATTATTCCCACCAATTCAACATGAATTTACACATTCCAACTCAATCTAAAGACAGGAAAATTGTAGCCTACCTGAAAGTCGAACATGTGCGCTCCAAGTCACTCAGCCGGAGCTTTTCCTTTTCTAACAACCTTTGAACAATGTCGCGCTATCAAAAATAGAATCACAACGTCACTATAGTCATTTTGACACTACTTTCATAATTTTTAAAGATGGACCAATTTCGGGATTCGAAAGGAAAATATGGGACCCGTGTTTGGAATTCTGGAAATAACCCCAAAAATAGGTCCAAAATAGCCACCTAAACATAAATAGTAAACTAATACTAAATTCGGGGTGCGGAGGAAGGTTTTACTTTGTAATGCAATTAAAATCCCAAAAATGAGCTAAGAAGTAGACTCGGACATCGGCTATTTTATCGATTTTAGCGAAATTGGGGTACCAACAACGCAAGATAATAATCCCAGATGACCCTCATGATATTCTACACAGAATCACATCAAGAATAAAGTAAAATGGAGCTAAAATGAAGAAGATACAAGCTTTTAAATTTTGCAAGAAACCCCATTTCAAATTCATAAAACGCAGCATCTAAAATCCCAAATTTACCAAATAAAGTGACACTTCTGGGCAAAATTAATTATACCACAATAATGCTTGTGAAAGAACCCACAATTTAGCATTAGGAATTGCTGAAATTGGACTTAGAATGACCAAGTTACGGGCATCAAAAGTTTGCTAAAATTTTACTCCAAAAATTGAACGGGGCAGCAGTTAAAATGCGATTTTTACCTCAAACGACGCTTCCCACTCAAAATCCGAGCTCACCAATGGATTTCCCAAGAAACCTTTTTGAACTTTGGCCTTTGAATCACTTATTTTGAGTCTAAAATAAAGAAGAACCCCACCTTAAAAATATCTCCCATGGCTGAAGTTATGTAAGAAATAGACACATATAGATACAAGCTACTTGCCATGTGGCAGCACTCATTGTGCCATGTGGCCACCTCGCTTCGGCAACTATTGCAAATCAATTTCGATGCTCTCACCTCATCCATAGTCAGAAAACTATAAATCACATATGAAATCTCATTGAAAATGATGTTCCAGAATCAATGGAACATTTGAAAGTTTTATACAAGGTCGTTTTAGCTAACTGTGGGTCCCACACCCAGTCATTTTTAGCCAATTTCCATCGAGGAGCTAAGAATGAGTTTGAAAGCCTTGGGCATCAAACAAAAGATCATTCCAAATGAAACTCGACATTCCAAAGCTAATCAAGCAGTTAAATTTTTTATTCAGACATGTTTTCCAAGATTGTTAATCGAAGTCAACTGCTGGCCAATTTTGAAGGCTAAAGTGCTAAAAATTGTAGAAACTTGCACCGAAAGCCTCGGGACTCAAGTTATATCCTTCTAGACTAATTTGTCCATTTTGGAGCTGATGGAACTGTCAGAAATCAAAATTCTAACTAAACAGTTAGCTCCAGAATATTGAGTTTGGTCTAGAATGACCTTTCATTTAACTTCTAAGGCTTCCATACTCATTTCGAGACCCTCGATGGAAATTGGCTAAAAATGTTTGTGGTAGTGGAACCCATAGTCAGTCGAAATGACTTTGTATATAAATTTTGACTGCGCCTTGAGTTTGGAACGTCATTTCAAATAAGATTTCACATATGATTTGTATTTTTCTGACTTCTGATGAGGTTGGAGTATTAAAATTGATGTGCAATGGTTGCGGAAGTAAGGTGTCCATGTAGCACAATGACATGCTGCCACATGGCAAGTAGCTTGTATATATATGTGTATTTCTTATACAACATTAGCCATAGAAGGCATTTTTTAAGGTGGATTTCTTCCTTATTATAGACTCAAAATAAGAGATTCAAAGGCTAAAGTTTAAGAGAATTTCACAGGGGATTCATTGGTGAGCTCAGATATTGCGTGGAAAGATTCGTTTGAGATAAAAATCGCATTTCAACGGCTGTCTCTTTCAATTTTCAGAGTAAAACTATATCAAACTTTAGATGCTTGTAACTTAGTCATTTTAAGTTCGGATTTAGCAATTCTTTATGATAAATTGTAGGCTTATCCGTAAGAATTACTGTGTTATAAATATTCTGCCTAGAAGTATCTCATTTTTGGTAAATTTGGGATTTTAGCTGCAGCGTTTTATGAATTCAGAATGAGTTTTCTTACAAGATTTAAAAGCTCGTGTCTTCTTCAATTCTAGCTCCATTTTCTTTGATTCTTGATGCAATTCTGGGTAGAAATTCATGAGGGTCGTCATGAGTTTATTATCTTGAGCTGTTGGTGCCCCGATTTTGCTAAGATCAGTAAAATAGTTGTTACTTGGGTTTACTTCATAACTCATTTTTTGGGATTTCAATTGCATGTCCGCATAAGACCTTCCCCCGCATCCTGAATTTGGTATTAATTGGCTATATATGTTTGGGTGGCTGTTTTGGACCTATTTTTGGGATTAATTCTGGAATATCAAACACGGGTCCCATATTTTCTATTTTGGATCCTGAAATGGTTCATGTCAAAAAATTATGAAAGTAGTGTCAAAACGACTATAATGATGTTGTGATTCTAGTTTTGATAGTGTGGCATCATTTGGAGGTCTTTAGAAAAGAAAAATCTCTAACCGAGTGACTTAGAGCGTGCGTGTTCGGCTTCAGGTATGCTACGATTTCCCTTTCTTTAGATTGAGTTGAAATGTGTAAATTCATGTTGAATCTGTTGGAATACTTGGCTTGGGTAGTATATTTTCATGCCTTAGGCTAGAATCTATATTTTAGGTCATATTTCGAGTTTTTGGCTAATTAAAAGCATATTGTTTGTTTGTGGCTCATTCGTTCTACAATTTTAGATTTGGTTTCATTCTATAGGTAACGTAAATATTATTGGCCTTAGTTTAGGAGGATAACTTGCTTTAGAATTCCCCGGCGTCGCTCCGAAGGGCCTAGATCCTTGTAACATGGCATAGCAAACTAGAGTTTGTTAGTTGTTCCTTAGCTAAGAAGTAATTGATATTTTATGAAATATCATATCCATAATGTCCTATGTTTAGCAGTTGTGTACTTAGATGGTGATCCTGTACCTATATTGAAACTATTTCTACCTTGAAAACAGCCTAAAAATGACTGAGTTGGAAATTTGTGGAAGCATCTATGTTGGGATGGTACCATTGAGATCATTTGACACCCCATAACTCTATTCCTACATGTACCCGTGTTTCAAGCCTCATTCTTATATGTGGGAAGTGTTTTAGGGTCATAAAAGACCTCTAGTACTTAGTCGAGTTCAAAAACTTTTCTATAAATTGAGTTTCTATTGTTAGATTACACAAGGTAAACTTTAAATGATCATAACTCTAAAGACACAGAATTAGGTGGCCTACGATCTACCACAAGAAAGTCTTTTAATTGGCTTTCCAACACAACTAATTTTACCTCATTTGTGGTTCAGAGTCAAAAGTATTGGTCGTTTTACTGAAGACTGCCAGAGAATAGAGGAAATACGAAACCTAATCAGGCCGTGGAAAAAGGTACGGCCTGTTTGCTAACTCGCGGAAAAAACTACTGAACAAATCTAACTTTTGGTTCTAGACTTTATGGACCCATCTACGGGTCATAGAAACTTCTAAAGCCGTAGATTAGGCTCGTGAAAGTGACTCAAAGACCAAGAAATTTTCCCAAAAGTGTACGGAAGGGTCCCTACAGACCGTGGAAGTTTTTACGGGCTGTAGATGGGCTCGTAGATGACTTTTGGTAGCTTTATAAGAAAGGTTATTTTGGTCTTTTCCCATTCTTTCAAAGCTTAAAACTAATGTTTTTACAACTAAATAAAACCCTACACATATTAGTTCAACCTTTTTACGCTAAAACACTCTCTCAAACTTAGAGCAAGGGTTCATAGGAGAAAAACGTTAGGGTTTGAAGCGAAAACTTGGGAATTCATCTAAGTTGTTTCAAGATTCAAAGCTTTCAGGTATGTAAGGCTAACAAAAACATGGATTTTGTTCTTCCAATGTTCCCTATAAACCGGATTGATAGAGTTGTGAGTGAATTGAGTCTCCCATGAATGTTTCTTGAAGGTTTTTCTTATATTCTAATGTATTTCTACATAATCTTGCATGAATTGCTGTTTCTGTGAATTAAAACTTGAATTAGATGATTTTACCTTAGTACTTGAACCCTAGCATGAATTCTTGTTATTCTTACATACTTCACTTAAATGAGCTTGCATGAGTATAATTTGAGCCTAAAGAGTCTATGGAATCCCTAAATACTTTAACTCTACATTTGTTTTCCTGAATGCTATGAGTTAGAATGATGCATGATGGAGTCTTTTTAAGTCAAGAGTTGAACCTCAAAAGAATCTAACCAAAAAGTTGATAGTTGATGTGATGGATTCAGTTGACAAATGTCCAATGAGACTAGATAAATGAGTTAACCATAGGGTTGATGTCTTATGAAAATATTGATTTTTGAGAGGAGTATTGAGCACCGAATTGAGTAAGAATAAGTCCAACTCAAACTCAATAACTATGTAACTAGCATAGGAGAGGATTGAACCATAGAATTTTATCTATCCTATTGTCCCAAAAGGAGGACTTGATGTTAATGATTTTGGATCCACAGATATGATGTCCTATACCTTGGCAAGGCATTGGATAGATGTGGTAACCGCATCACTTCATTGTATCATCACCGGCTCATAGGTGATCGTTATTGGTAAGAGAAACTCCCAGTTAGGCCTCAATAGTACTCTGAGCGGATGGGACATAGATGATAGATGAGTAGTCATTGCCTAAATTATGTTATTATTTTATACTCTTAACATGATGATTGAGTTTTCTACCTCTTGAGTTGATCTATTTGAGTTGATGTTATTATTTCTTTACATGTTCCTTCTACCATTTTACATACTCGTACATTCCACATACTGGCGTCCATTTGGGCCTGCATCTTTTCATGATGTAAACGCAGGTACTAGCGGTCATCAATAGGCGGCCCATTGAGGACTTACTTGCATTCAGCTGATTGGTGAGTTCTCCCCTGCTTGAGGATGATATCATGTTTTTCCTTCTTTCTCTGAGTTTAGCATTTTCATTTTATTTTGATGTAGCCATAGGTCAGTCATTGGCACCACATAGTCAAAGTTTTTAGAGGCTTCATAGACTGGACTGCTGGGTTATACTAGATGTTATTTCTGACTAATTTCTTTCACACTAGTCTTATTTAGTTAATGGATAGATTGTTTGGCCTTTGGCCCTTTTATTATCAGTTGGGATTTATTTTATTTAAGTATTCTTATTCATTAATGTTTAACGCTACTAGTATATGATTGAACGAATGTGATGAGGTTGAGTGATTCACTTGGGGGCTAGCAACAGTCTCTGAATGCCTGCACCGCCAAAGGTACCCTTCCAGGGCGTGACAAAGTTGTTATTAGAGTACAGAGTTCTAGAGTCCTAGGGAGTCTATGAAGTTGTGTCTAGTAGAGCCATGTTTATGGGTGTGTTGTGCACCACACTTTATAACCAGGAGGCTATAGACCATTTGGAATCGTTACACTTTCTTGTATTCTGTGTTCGTGTGATAGAGTTTCACTCTATTAAAGTATCTATCTAACTCATGCATTATGCACTTGTAGATTATGCCTCCTAAGTGTGCCGCCACCCTAAGAGATGCTTCAGCTCACAATACTGAGAATGTCCCACTAGAGGTGCCTCCTCAGATGGAGACGAGAGGCTGCGGTCGACGTGCTAGAGTCACTAGGTCTCCCTAGGCACCTACTATTTCACCTACTCCCAGTACAGAGGCTAACTTTTGGGGGAGTTATCACCTACAGTGGGAATCAGAGTTCACAAGCTCCTAGTTCTAGCTCCCAAGAGCCAATTGCTACGATGAGACTTAGAGATTTTCAGAGGATGAACTAACCAGTCTTAATAAGGTCTATGGTTGAGGAAGACCTCCAAACTTTCATAGATGAGATGTGGAACGTGTTTAAAGCCATGCGATAGAAATTGAGGGAGTTGAACTTGCTTTCTATAGACTCATAGATGTGGCAAATGTCTTGCACAATCAATGGGAAGAAATTCAAGGTGAGGATGCTGAGCCTGCAATTTCGGATGACTTTTGAGAGTGCCTTTCTTGATCATTTCTTTCCACGAGAGTTGAGAAAAGCAAAGGTTGAGGAGTTTGTCAACATGAAGCAAAATGAAGCAGTAGGGGATGACTGTCAAAGAATATAGACTTGAGTTCATACAGCTATCCAGGTATGCTCTAGAGATGGTCCCGTACATGAGATCTAGAATGAAAAATTTTGTATCTAGCTTGGGCATACATGTGAAAAAAAAGAGTGCAAAGTGACATTGCTGATTCTGGATATAGACATCTCTAGGCTTATGGTCTATGTGCAAAAACATGAGAGGAAAAGAAGAGGGATGGAGAGGAGCACTTGAGCAAAATGGCTAAGCCAGTTGGGGATGAGCCTAGCCATCATAAGCAAGGTAAGAAGGACAGGTCCTGCTTTCAGAAGAGGTCTTCGAACTATGCACTAGCTCCGAGTAATAGGTTTGATTAGATGTCTCACGACTATTAGAATTCCAGAGCTTAAGATTCTCATTCCCAAGCTAGTGTGACTCAAGGTTTGAGGGGAAACTGATATATGGCAAACGTGGTAACTCCATATAGGTGAGTTCAATGAGGGCACAAATTCTTGTTATAGGTGTGGACAGACTGGTCACTTCCAGAATGATTGCCCAATAAGGAGGTAGGCGGATGGAGGTAATAAAGCTCAGTCTTCAACAACACCATAGAGAGGTGCCACAACTAATACGGGTGGAGGTACAAACTATTTGAATGTGATGGGAAATCAAAAGGATCAGTAAGTTGCCCCAGATGTTGTCACAGGTATGTTTCAAGTCTTTTCTTATGACGTGTATTCCTTGCTTGACCAAGGTACGACTTTATCATTTGTAACTGCATATATGGCTAATAAGTTTGAGATCCTTCCGGAATGTCTTCTTGAGCCCTTTAGTGTTTCTACTCCTGTTGGTGGGTCCATCCTAGCTGAAAGGGTATATAGAGATTGCACGGTGTCTCTCTATCATAGAGATACTTTGGCATACTTAGTTGAGTTAGCAATGATTGAATTTGATGTGATTCTTTGCATGGACTGCCTTTACGCTTGTTATGTCTCTTAGAACCCGGACGGTCGAATTCCAATTTCCAAATGAGCCTATTATAGAGTAGAAGGGAAGATCCACAGTTCCCAAGGTTAAGTTTATTTCCTACCTTAGGGCCAGAAAATTAATTTCCAAAGGATGTATTTATCACCTCGTACAAGTTAAGGCAGATGATGTCGAGGCTCCACCATTTGAGTTAGTTCCAATTGTTAATGAGGTCCCTGAGGTTCTCCCTGATGATTTTCCTAGAGTCCCTCTTGTAGGGAGATTGACTTTGGGATCGATGTTCTCCCTAATACCCAGCTTATCTCTATTCTGCCATATAGAGTGGCTCCCACAGAGTTGAAAGAATCGAAAGAGCAATTGAAAGATCTCTTCGATAAGAGATTTATTAGGCCGAGTGTCTCACCATGGGGTGCTCCGATCCTACTCGTACGAAAGAAATATGGTTCCCTCAGGAGTTATAAATTATCTCCAGTTATGATCATTAAAGAAAAAAATCCCCTTCCGAGGATCGATGACTCGTTTCACCAACTTTAGGGTGCCACTATTTTCTCTAAGATAGACCTCAAATTAGGGTATCACCAGTTGAAAGTGAGAGAATATGACATCCTAAAGACGACTTTTCAAACCCGATATGGTCACTTTGAGTGTTTGGTAATGTCTTCGGATTGATTAATGCTCCTGAGACTTTCATGGACTTGATGAACAAAGTATTCAGGTAGTACCTTGATATGTTCATGTATGTTCATTAATGATATTTTGTGTACTCCAGAGATGAGAAAGAGCGTGTCGATCACCTTCGAATTGTTCTTCAGACCCTCACGGATAAGGAGTTGTATGCTAAATTTTCAAAATATGAGTCCTGGCTTAAATCAGTGTCATTTATTGGTCATGTTATCTCGGGTGATGGTATTCGAGTGGATATGCAGAAAATTGAGGCAGTTAAGAACTGGCTTAAACCCACCTCTGGCATAAGAAGTTTTCTGGGTTTGGCTGGTTACTACCGTAGGTTTATTGAGGGATTCTCTTTTATATCCTCACCATAGACTAAGATGACTCAAAATAAAGCTAAGTTTCAATGGTCCGATGAGTATGAGAAGAGTTTTTAAGAGTTGAAACCCAAATTGACGACTACATTAGTGTTGACTCTACCTGAGGGGACCCATGATTTTATGTTCTATTATGATGTTTCAAGAGTGGGATTGGGATGTGTTCTGATGCAGAGAGGTAAGTTCATAGCCTATGCTTCCAAAAAAACTCAAGAACCACAAGAGAAACTATCCAACTCATGACTTAGAATTAATTGTGGTATATGCACTCAAGTTTGGCGCCACTGCTTATATGGAGCACGTGTTGATGTATTCATAGACCACAAGAGTCTGCAATATGTGTTCACCAAGAAAGAGCTTAACTTGAGGCAGAGGAGATGGCTTGAGCTTCTCAAGGACTATGACATAAGCATACTCTACTATCCAGGTAAAGCTAATGTGGTTGTTGATGCTCTTAGCAGGTTGTCTATGGGAAACACTGCTCATGTGGAAGAAGAGAAGAAAGAGTTATCCAAAGAGGTGCACAGACTAGCGCAATTGGGAGTTCAACTAAATGAACCTTGTAAAGGTGGAATACTTGTCCATAATGGGTCTACATCATCCCTTGTAGTAGAGGTAAAGGAGAAGCAAGATCGAGATCCCATCTTACTCCAATTGAAGGAAGATGTACATAAGTAGAAAGTGATGGCAATCATCAAAGTGGGAGATGGGGTATTAAGATACCAAAGTAGGTTGTGTGTTCCAGACATTGATGGTATTTGAGAGCGGATCATGTCAAAAGCCCACAACTCTAAATATTCTATCTATCCAGGGTCTACCCAAATGTACCATGATTTGAAAGGGGTTTATTGGTAGAGCGGGATGGAGAGAGACATTGCAGACTTTGTTTCTAAGTGCCCAAACTGTCAACAAGTAAAAGTTGAGCACCAAAGGAAATGTGGAGTGGCCCAGAATTTTGAAATTCCAGAATGGAAGTGGGAGGTAATCAATATGGATTTCATAACAAGCTTACCAAGGTCACACAGATAACATGATTCAATTTGGATGATTATTGATAGGATGACTAACTCAGCACACTTGTTAGTGATAAAGACTACTAATACGGTAGAGGACTATGCCCGATTGTATATCCAAGAGATTGTCATATCGCATGGCGTTCCTTTGTCCATCATATTAGATAGAGGAGCTCAATTTACTTCCCAATTCTGGAAGTCCTTTCAGAAAGGGCTAGGTTCAAAGGTCAACCTTAGTACTGCTTTCCACCATCATATTGATATTCGGGTAGAGCAGACGCTACAAACTTTGGAGGATATGTTGAGGGCTTGAATCATTGACTTCAAAGTTAATTGGGATGACCATTTGCCTCTGATTGAGTTTGACTACAACAACAACTTTTATTCGAGCATCCAAATGACTCTTTATGAGGCCCTCTATGGAGGAGATATAGATCACTAATTAGATGGTTCGAGGTAGGTGAAGCAGGGTTTATTGGGCCATACTTGGTACATCAGGCTATGGAGAAGGTAAATATAATCCAAGAAAGATTGAGAACTATCCAGATTCACCAGGATTCCTACACTGATGTTAGGAGAAGGGACCTAGAGTTCAAAGTAAATGATTGGGTATACTTGAAAGTGTCACCTATGAAGGATGTAGTGAGATTCAAGAAGAAGGGAAAGTTGAGTCCTCAATACATTAGTCCTAACGAACTATGAAATGAGTCGGAAATGTAGCTTATGAGTTGGAGCTAACACAAGAACTAGCAGCCATCCATCCAGTCTTTCACATTTCTATGCTTAAGAAGTATTTGGGAGATTCGTCCTTGGTTGTGCCTGTTAAAGCATTGGAGTGAAGGATAGTTTGGGTTATGAAGAGATCCCTGTCCAAATCCTTGATCGATAAGTTTGGAAGTTGAGAACTAAAGTGGTTGCTTTTGTAAAAGTGTTGTGGAGAAGTCAATCCCTTGACGAGGCTACATAGCAAGCTGAAGAGGATATTAAGGCTAGACACCCTCACATATTCGCGTCTTCTAATGATGAAATTGATGGTAATAATTTATTTCTACTCTCTGAGTTACTTTCCCATTATTGAGTTGAGTTTTTATCTCTAAGTTGATGCTCCTCTTGAGTGTATGTTTGAGTATGCATGTCTTTAATTGTATTTGTGTCTAATGATGATGTTAGAAGTAGTATTTTAATTTTAAATCCTGAGTTGAGGTTGATTTATGTAGTATGAGTATTCGAGTGTCCGATTATTTGAGTTCATTCTTGATAGGTCTCTTAGTTGCTCATCATTCAAGGACGAATTAACCCAAGGGGGAGATAATGTGACACCTCATAACTCTATTCCTACATGTACCCATGTTTTAAGCCTCATTCTTATATGTGGTAAGTGAATTAGAGCCATAAAAGACCTCTAGTACTTAACCGAGTTCAGAACCTTTTCCATAAATTGTGTTTCTAGTGTTAGATTATGCAAGGGTAAAATTTAAATGATCATAACTCTTAGCACACAAAGCTTTAGGTGGCTTATGACCCACCACATGAAAGGTCTTTGAATTATCTTTCCAACGCAACAGATTTCACCTCATTTGGAGTTCGAAGTCAAAGATTATGGTTGTTTTACTGAAGATTACCAGAGTAGAGAGGAAATACGAAACCTAATACGGGACGTGAAAAAAAGTACGACCCTTCTGCTAACTCATGGAAAAAGTTCCTGAAAATTAATTTTTGGCTCCAAACTTTATGGAAACATTTACGGGTCGTAGAAACTTCTACGGGCCATAGTTTGGGCTCATGAAAGTGATCCAAAGACCTCAAAATTTGCCCAAAAGTTTATAAAAAGGTCTCTACAGGCCGTGGAAGTTTCTAAGGGTCGTAGATAGACCCATAGATGAGTTTTGATAGCTTTTTAAGAAAGGTTATTTTGGTTTTTTCCCACCCTTTCAAAGCCTAAAACTAGCATTTTTACAGCTAAATAAAGCCCTAAACATGTCAGTTCAACCTTTTTATGCTAAAATACTCTCTCAAACTTATAGCAAGGGTTCAATAGAGAAAAGGGCTAGGGTTTGAAATGAAAACTTGGGAATTCTTCTGGGCTGTTTCAAGATTTAAAGCTTCCAGGTATGTAAGGTTAACCATTACATGGATTTTATTCTTCCATGTGCCCTATAACGCAGATTGATGGAGTTGTGAGTGAATTAAGTCTCCCATGAATGTTTCTTGAAGGTTTTTCTTAAATTCTAATGTATTTCTACATAATTTTGATGAAATAATATTTTTATGAATTAGATGATTTTACCTGACAATATGAACCCTAGCATGATTTCTTGTTATTCTAACATACTTCACTTAAATGAGCATGCATGAGTATAATTTGAGCCTAAAGAGTCTATGGAATCCCTAAATGATTTAACTCTACATTTGTTTGCCTAAATACCATGAATTAGAATAATGCATGATGGAGTTTTTATGAGTCAAGAGTTGAACCTTAAAAGAATCTAACTAAAGATCGAGTTGATAGTTTATGTGATGGATTGAGTTAACAAATGCCCAATGAGACTAGATAAATGAATTAACCATAGGGTTGATGTCTTATGAGCATATTGAGTCTTAAGAGGGTATAGAGCACCGAATTACATAAGAGTAAGTCCAACTCGAACTCAAGAACTACATAGCCAGCGTGGGAGAGGATTGAACTATAAAATTGGATGTTTCTTACTGTCCCAAAAGAGGACTTGATGTTACTGATTTTGGATCCACTGATGGGATTTCTTATACCCTGGCAAGGTATTAGATAGATGTGACAATGACATCGCTTTATTGTATCATCATCGGCTCATAGGTGATGGTTGTTGGTTAGAAAAACTCCCAAATAGGCCTCGATAGTACTCTGAGTGGATGGGACATAGATGATAGATGAGTAGTCATTGTCTAAATTGCATTCTTGCTTTAGACTCTTGACATAATGATTGAGTTTTCTACCTCTTTAGTTGAGCTATTTGAGTTGATGTAATTCTTCCTTTACATGTTCCTTCTAACATTTTACATACTCGTACATTTAATGAACTGACGTCCATTTGGGCCTGCATCTTTTCATGATGCAGAGGCAGGTACTAGCGGTCATTAACAGGCTCCTCGTTGAGGACCTACTTGCATTATGCTGAATGGTGAGTCCTCCCCTACTTTCGATGGATATCATGTTTTTCCTTCTAGCTTTGATTTGAGCCTTTTTATTTTTTTTTAAGGTAGCCATGGGTCTATCATTGGAACCACTTAGTTAGATGTTTTAGAGGCTTCATAGACTAGACTATTGAGTTGTGACTGGATGTTATTTTTGACTAGTTTCTTTCAGACTAGTTTTATTCAGTTGATGGATAGCTTGTTTAGCCTTTGGCCCTTTTATTATCGGTTATCATTTATTTTCTTTAAGTATTTTTATTCATTAATGTTATTCGCTACTAGAATATGATTGAATGAATGTGATAAGGCCGAGTGGTTCGCTTGAGGGCTAGCAATAGTCTCTAAGTGCCAGCCACTACAAGGATACTCTCTCGGGGCGTGATAGATTCTCACTTAGTTGTGGCTATTATAAAGGAAGATTTGATAAGTGTATGTATCGAGGAGTATGGAAAGTTTATTGGCACCTTAATTAGTCACTCATTTAAGGGTTTGAATCGCTATCTTGATAGTACACCATTTGAGAATGGGGCCAGCCCCACGGTTGCATATTGTGGGTTCGAGTCTCACCCTTATTGATTATCTTTTGATCCTAGGGTTCCTTGATCATTGATGCATTGAGATACATATGTCAGAGTACCGGGGTGTTGTCCTGTGTTATTGAGATTGGCCATTGGTGTGTTCGAGTCCCTCCATTTATTGTCGGATAAATAAGATAGGTTCTAGTTAAAGTCCCGGACTTTTCCCTAGGGTATTCACTCTTAGAAAGCCCTAGTCCTACCCTCTATAGGATAGAAATTCTCTGTATTCGGTGGACTTATGGGGATTAGCTAGGATTTTACTTAAAACTGCGCATGTGTGTCTTGTTCGATTCTATGACGACCTGTTCAGGTATAGCTAGGGTAGTATTCTTAACTAGCTTTAAAGGATTTTCCCTTAGTAGTTAGTCTTTATCATAGAATATACATTCTGACTCCTATTTAGGTTTTCATTCTCCCTTTTCATATGGTCTTTATTTTTCTTACTTAGTCGGCTTATGGTGCCAACTGGGTACCATACTATCTGATGCTCATACTACGCTTTGCATCATCTTCGTGATGCAGGTACGAGCACTAGCTATCAGTAGTGACCCGGTCCAGCTTGCGATAGCCAGTTTCGGAGACCAAGGTAAGCATCAGGTGCTTTTGAATCATTTTAGTGTCCATCTGTACTTTTGGCCCATCTTTTGTGTATTTTGAGACTAGAATTTATCTTGTATTTATCTTGGTCCATTTTTGGGACTGGGACTTAGTTTATTTTGTTTAGTAGCTTTGTATTAGTGACTTTCAAGTCTTGGAAGATACTCTATTTTTGTTATGTATATATGTACCCTGTCCTTTTTATTTATGTTATTTATGTATCACTAGTTTCCCACCTATTCTCGGTTACATTTATTCTATGTTATGGGTTAGGCTGTAATGGAGGGATGGGGGTTTAAAGTAGGTGTCATCACGGCTTGAGAAATTGATTCTTGACATAATGAATCTACTACCCTTCCTTATAACTGTCTCAGTCAGGGACTAAAGACACAAGAGTTTTAAAAGTGTTGCATTTTTTGTAAGAAAAGGTTATCACAATTTCACTTCCCATGTTTCATGTTATGTGCACGTATGAGGATGAGTGTCTGTCAATATCAGAAATAGAGGAGCACAGTCACTCAAGACAAGTCGCAAAGTAATAACGTTCACAAAACTCAAGTTTCATGATAAACAACCCTCGTCAAATTCAATTGGAAGAATACTCTTCAAAAGAAAACAAGAAACTATCCTTTGAAAAACATCTCCGAGGCTCCCAAATTATGTTCCAAACCACAATTTTGCACAAGTATATCGTTTCTCAAATCATTTCATGCCTCAGCACATTTCATTACACAATATGTCACATTTCTTAATTCACATCATGCCTCAGCGTGTCTTATTTCTTAATGTATCACACCTTCCAATTCATTTTATGCCTCAGAGCATATCATTTCACAATATATCACATTACTTAAATCATTTCACGAGTATCTCAATTTGCCAATCATTTCATCATCAAAGTATGATAAACTCCCAAGAATGTCATTACATAAGCATGATAAATTCACAACTCATCCCAAGTATTACATTTCATAAGTATGATATATTTATTAAGTACACAATATAACAAATTCTAGAAGTCTCACGTTCACAAAACAATCATAATATACAAAGCCTCACATGGAAAACACAATAGGGATTCTCAATACCACCATATGATGTAACCCCGTTCTATATATTATAGCATAAGAATATTCAATTACCCAACCTCACTCCAAAGAAGGATTAGCCAAACCTACCTCAATAGTCGAAACCACATCTGAACACTCTAACTGAGAAGTCCACTTAAATTCCAACTCCAAATTAATTTTTCACTATAAAGAATGTAAAATACATGTCACAAGGAGTTCAATGACACCCATATATTGCAAGGGTTCAAAATCAGGGCAAAATGGTTCAGAATTTGCACAAATTTCTAAAACTCCAAATCTGAAAATTTCTGACAAAGTTAGTTTCTACAAGTCATAAGAAACTCATGGTTAAAAAATCCATTAAAATTGAGCAAGAAAGGGCCTCGAAATCATAAAATTACTAATTTTCAAATCTGGGGAAATAAATCCCAACATCCATTTTGAAATCTTGATTTTAAAATATATTTAGAAGATGAAAATATTAGGAAATAATTTGAAAAATGATAAAGAGACTTACCCCCAACGAATTTCCTCAAAAGAATTGCTTCAAAAATCGTCTCTCCTAAGCTCCAATTGAGTAACAATAGTGAAAATTGAGAAAAAGGAGGAAAACCAAAAGGGTTTAAATTATATGCACTTCCAGTGTAAAAGGTTCTTTCTACACCATTAGGTAACTTTAAAGATAATTATCATAATTTTTTCAAGTAATATTTACACTTTTTCAAAAGAATATAGTTAAGTTTAGAAAAACATTAAATGTAATTTGAATCTTAATTATTCTATAATCCAAATTTCTTCCTAATTTTTAGATCATTTTCTTTTTAGTCCTCCACTCTCTCTCTCTCTCTCTCTCTCTCTCTCTCTCTCTATCGTAGGTATTGCAATGATAAAGATAAGATGATGGTGTTGCAATTCTTATATTTTCTTTTTCTTTTTATTCCTTTTATTTTTTTTATTCATCTTTCATTTTATTTCAAGAGACTTTATGACATGGCATACTCATTTATAATAATAACTAGTTTAGTGTACGTGTTTTGCATGAGTGTCATGTCAAATAAACTTATGTATACTTTTTCAAAATTAATTGTTTATTTGCTAAATTATTTACTTACACTTAAGACTATACATCAATTAATATGAATATTTTAGTGAAGTACTCATATTAGTCATTATCTTTTAAGGAACATGCAATGTTTAAAGTGGACAAGCAAAAGTGAGTGATAAAATAAAACAATCAAAACTACATCGCAAGTTTTCTCGTCCAACTAATACCAAAATTAATTTTGCTAAACTTGCAAACAAAGCACAAAAATTCCACAACAGTAACAAAATCAGACTTTACTATTGGCATATAAGATATCAAAGTATTAATAGGGACTCTTAGAGGAGGATAGAGTTATTCTAAAGGGACAAAATCAACCGTAGATTTCTCCATGAAAAATAATCATGTAGTTTGATTACTTATTAATTCTTCTACACAAGTTTTTGTTCCAGTTACTTTTCTTCGTTCTCATCTTTTCTCTTTCTCTATTTGATTTTAACTTAGAATCACGTTGTTACATTGTTGCAGAAAAAACTTTACATAGTATATATAGTTTAAATAGGAAAGAAATTAATATATAAAACCTAGTTGATTTTGAAGTTATATTTTTTCTATATATTTTAGAAGTTTAGTAAAAGAACAAACTCAATATTAAAATATTCATAAACTAAAAAGGATATTAACTAATGTTATAGAGGTTTTGTCATTCAAAGTTACGGACAGAACTAGGTTTCTGCCATAATTAAGAGTCTCCTCTATGTTTAGGACTCATGTACAAGTATAAGATATACAGAAAATAAAGGAGAACGTACCAGTGAGGAAGATCTACACCCAGTACCAAGCCTTAGTCACAAAACGAAGCGAGTACTACCTAGTAAACCTGTTAACGCAGCCTAAAGAGAACAAAGTCAGCAAGAAGAAGAACGAACCAAGGAGAAACAGTCGATGAACATCTTAAATACTTACTTGTATAGCTGATAGTGATAGCAAGAATGCAATCAAAAAATGAAGGTTGATTACCCAGAGAAGAAGGAATCAAAAAGAAGAGCTTTCCCATGGAGGCAACATTTCAGATAGGGTAAGAGGAGAAAAGAGATGGATTAAGAAACCCTAGTCAAAGGTTTAGATTTATAAACACATATACTGGGCCTTTTGTGGGCCTGGACTCTTTTTATGTGTTTAGCTTAGTTTTGTTTTTAGATTTGGGCAATAGGTCTAAATGAGTGTGATGATGATTTCTTATTAATAAAATCCCAATTTCATTTAAAAAAATCATGTACATGTATTAATTAATGTGTATGTGTGTGTAATATATATATATATATATATATATATATATATATATATATATATATATATATATATACACACACACATATTGAAGTAATAATTGAAAATAATAATAAAAAGATGATATTGTCTAAAAGAGTCTTTTGATGAAGAGCAAAAAATTCAAACAACATTTATAAGGACTTTCGTGCTTTTAATAAAGTATACATTATAATATAATGTGCAATAAAAAAGAAAAGATTTGAAACAGATTGAAGATGTAGGGAATTATTCAAGAAATTTTTCATATTCTATGAAAAATACAACAATAGAAAAATAAAGCGAACACTTCAAAAAATACTTAATTTTGTGAAAAAAAAATCCATAAATCCTAGAATCAATAAAAAAAATTATCTAAAAGTTATCTTTGATTGTAGATATAAAAATTCAATTGTTATGGATTGGAAAAAGAATGCACAAAAGACTGCATAGTGAAGGAGAAAAAATGAGTATATATGCTTGCAGAATTATTAATAAGAAAGATAATTGTAGTAGAAGAACCCAATGAAAAAAATTAGCTAGATTATTTGTCAAAGAGGAATACAATGTGTGAAACAAATACAAATAGAGAAGCTAAATAAAAAATAATAATTATATTTTATTTTTTAAAAAACATAAATAAATAAATAAATAAAAATTACTAAAAAAATACTATTTGGTAACCTATAATAGCAAGTTGATATTATCAGATGGTGTAAGAATCTTGTACATTGACAGTGCACCCAAGTTAAACTCAACCCAAATATGGGTATTTTAAGCCAAAAGGGGATTGTTTACCACGTGTTGACCGTGCGTTGTGTAATACCTCACATTCTACTGTTAAGATCTATAAATTCATCGTCGCAAATACATAAGATTGAACCTACTAATGCTTTTACTTACATTTTAGTTTTAGTTACTTTGAGTATAGTGCCTTTTCCTAAGTCCCCCGTTTCGACTATTTTACATGTTCATACATTCCATATACTGACTTCCTTTGAACCTACATCATTTTATGATGTAGACGCATGTGACCAAACATGTCTTTAAAAGAATTCACTGGTTCAGGGATATGTAACACTCTGCGAACGAAGACTGTAAGGACCCAGAGTTTTCCTAATGGCATTGCCTAGAGGTCCTGAGATTGTTTCCCCAGGAAACTGCCAGGCATCACTCTACAGAGGAGCCTACACTGCCCGTGTGAAGTCACACGGTCCGTGTGGCCGACCATGGAGTTACACTTTGGTCAGTTCACAGTTGGGGGCAAACTTAGGACAAGGAGAAAATTTGCCAAGTGAAGGCACATGGGCATTCACACGATCCGTGTGGCCTTCCGTGTGGCTTACTATGTGGAAAATTTTCTAAGTACAAAATTATCATCTCGTAACTTTGCCGTGCAAAATTTATTTCAAGTACTTTTTCACGGACGGTGGCACGGGCCATGTGGCATCAGATGGTCCGTGAACCCATCCATATGGTACCACTTAAATCTGTGGAATTTTCCTTCTACAAATTCTATGTCCTGGGCCGCGGCACTGATCACGGTCCGTGTGATGCTACACGGACCGTATACCGAACCGTGTGACCTAGACGGACCAAAGTCAAGTCCATTTCATTAATTGCATTTATGAAATTTTAGTTTGTTTTAAACGTGAATTATGACTTTTTACCTATCCTAAACCCTTAATCCACCTGAAAACCCCTCCCTTCTTCACTCTTTCACCTAAATCACTCTACCCCTTTAAAGATCACTTCCCCATTCCTTCCAACTTTTGTCTCTCAGGGATTCAAGCTAGAGTTCTAACTGGGGTCAATTCAAGTCTGATTTCTACTCCTCAATTCAGGTATGTGGGATTGATTTTTGGTCTCTTTCAACCAAGAAGACCCAAAATTCCTTTCAAGCTATTTCATGAATTTAAGTCATTTTAAATGTGGGTTATTATTTGATCATATTAACTTCGATCAATGCATGGGTTGTACATTACTCATGATTTTAAGTTATTTTAAGCTCTATTATGATGAATCACATCGAGTTATGCTATTATGAACATGCATGTCCTCTTAAAGATTGTTTCATGCATGGGTGATCTACACTATGATTTTCATATAGATTTTATTGTGGATTATCTAGATTTCATTCTATAAAGCTGATTTTAGATTTATTCTATATTAACATGCCATTCTCACATCATGCATTGCATTGCATTCAAGAGCATTGGTTTTCATAGGAATAATGATGTGGATTAAGCCTAATTATGTTTTATGAAGTGATTTTGATATGATTTTGATAAGGTATTGGTTATGACAAGAATATGATCACATATATGTCTTATGTTTTGGCTCTTTGAGCATATTAGGTGATTGTACCATCTTGTATAGGTAGATGAGTTATTCCTTGCATGAGTACCATGATTATGATTTATGCTTTGGCTTTTGAGCCTAAATATGCATTGAACGGATTTGAAATGAATATTGTATCTCTTGTAAGCACGTATATGTCTAAGTATTTTCGTGGGATATTTTGACTTAGCACCGATGGATTTGGGCATCAAGGCTATCCCCAAGGGTCCTCTCCCTTTCCTCGAACTATGTGCCAACATAGGGATGGATGACATTACCGAAATGATCGAGTTATAAGGAATGATATTTATTTATTGATATCATATGACTATTAAAAAATCCTTCCGAAATGGTGATTCCCGTAAGGAAGGTGACCATCCTCCGAAATGGTGTGTTCCATAAGATGTGATGTAGATTACCTTTGGCAAGTAATCTTCTCCCTACCGGTGGGAGGTCCCAATCAGTTTAATTCATGTAATAGCTCACATGGATTTGATTTGTCAATTATTGTCCATCCCCAGTATATATGAGCATGATTGCATTTCATGCATCATAAATTTCATGGAATCTTGTATACAAATTTCAATTGAATATACAATTCTTCTATATTATATGCCTTGGTCATCTAACATTGAAATGCAGGTTTGGTAAGTCATATGCATTGCATGCCCGCATACTTAGTAGATCCAAATGTACTAACACATACTCTATGCCTATATGATATTTACCATGTAGGGACCAAGCACTTTGAATATCAGCCATTTGAAGAATAGTTCACTCTTGGAATCTTTTTGGTGAGTCCCGTCTTCCGAGGGCGAGCCGACTATTTTTTTTCTATTGCTGTTTGGATGTTCTCTTTATTGGGGGTGAGCCCGGAACATTTCCTGGCCTCCCGTTCCTTTGATTAGAGGCATCGTTGGGCACTATTATCACTAACGTATTGATTGCACATCTCTTTATATATATGACTCCCGAACTTGGACTTGGCTAAAATCGTATGTGTTTGTATGCTAATCCTGAACCGATGATGTGGTTATGGATACTTGAGGCTTGTTTGGGGGCTCTTGGGTCCCCAATTGCCATGTCATGTCTAGACCCCTACCCCAGCTCATGACAAATGATGGTATTAGAGCCCTAGGTTTATAAGTGATCCTCGGATTCCGACATACCGCGTTGTGTAGAGTCTTATTCATGGGTATGATGTGCACCATACCTATGAGTGGGAGGCTACAAAGACGTATTAGAAATTGCCTCACTTCTTCATGTCTTGTATCATGCTATGACTAGTATATGTAATTCCCTTACTTACCAGTGTCGTTGATCCATTTTAGCAAATGCCTCAAGGAAGACCCCTTCAACCTAGACTAGCTCCGGCTGACGAAGATTAGGTTCCCCATGAGCCTATGAAAGAGCTTGTTTCTAACAATGAATTCCGCACCACTTTTGCTATGCTTGCCCAGGTGGTGACTACTTAGGCAACGCAAGCTAACTTGCCACAAGACCTTACACCTGCTTCTAGGGTGAGGGATTCCACCCGGATGAATCCTCCGGAGTTCTATGGTCGAAGGCTGATGAGGATGCTCAGGACTTCATTGATGAGCTTACAAAGATACTGAATATTATGGGCGTAACTTCTGAGAAAAAAGTTGGACTGGCTGCTTACCAACTGAAGGACGTGGCTCAAGTGTGGTACACTCAGTGGACTTCGAAAAGACTCTATGGTGGTGATGTCAATTGGGAGGAGTTCAAATTTGCCTTCCTTGATCGCTTCTTCCCACTTGAGCTGAGAGAGGCCAGGATGACTGATTTTATCAACCTCAAGTAGGGGAGTATGAGTGTGAGGGATTATGCCCTCAAGTTCACGAAGCTTTCCAAATATGCTCTGCCTTGGTGGCCGATCCCCGTGCAAGAATGCACAAGTTTGTTTTAAGTGTATCTAATTTGCTTGTGAAGGAATGTTGTACAACTATGCTTATAGGGGACATGGATATCTCTAGGCTCATGGTATATGCTAAACAAATTGAAGGGGAGAAACTCAAGGTAGGATGCATGATCCTAAGAGTATCTGTTTTAATGGTAGATTCTCCGGTTCTCGAGGTGGTGGTGGTTTTGGTTGCTTCCAACAGGACCGAGGACAAGGCTAGGGTGCCAGAGTGCCCCCCCCCCAGAGCACTGGTTGGTGGTGGGCAAGGACTCCCTTAGTGTGAGAAATGTGGAAAAAACCACACAAGTGCTTGTAGGAAAGAACTGGGTTGTGTTATAGATGTGGTGATAAGAATCATAAGGTTGCGGACTGCCCTAGATTTGCCTAGGTCAACAAAGAGCTCCCCAAGGAGCGGCCCCAAGGAACAATAGGTTCTATGCACTTCATGCCTGCTTGAAAGTTGAGGAAGCTCTGGATGTTGTGACTGGTATGTTAAAAGTCTTTGATTTTGATGCTTATGTTTTGCTTGATCCGGGTGCAAATTTATCTTTTGTGACTCCGCTGTTGGCTGTTAAGTTCGGTTTGAGTCCCCAGATTTTAAGGGAGCCTTTCTCAGTCTACAACCCCGTGGGTGAATCCATTGTTGCTCATAGAGTCTATCAGGGTTGCCCTGTTGCTGTGTTGCATAAAAGCTTTCCGTGTGATCTTGCGGAACTGAGATATTTGATTTTGATGTAATTCTTGGGATGGATTGGTTGCATGCATCATCATATGCTTCCATAGATTGTAGAACCCCGAAGGTCAAGTTCCAACCTCCGGTGAGCTTGTTCTTGAATGGAAAGGTGGTGACTCTTCTGTTAAGGGTCGGTTTATTTCTTACCTCAAGGTGCGGAGAATGATTTCTAAGGGGTGCATTTATCATATTGTGAGGGCTAAGAATGTAGAGTCTGAAGTGTCCACTCTTGAGTCGATGCCTGTAGTGAATGAGTTTTTAGATGTGTTTCTCAAAGACTTACTAGGCGTCCCTCCAGAAAGAGAGGTAGACTTCGGCATAGATCTTCTTCCAGATACTCAACCTATTTCTATTCCTTCTTATCATATGACACCGGCAAAATTGAAAGAATTAAAGGAGCAGTTAAAGAATCTGTTGGAGAAGTGTTTTATTCGGCCTAGTATGCCGCCGTGGGCCGCTCCCGTGTTGTTTGTAAGGAAGAAGGATGGGTCTCTTTGGATGTATATTGACTACCAGCAGCTGAATAAGGTGACTGATAAGAATAAGTACCCGTTGCCCAGGATTGATGACTTGTTTGATCATCTTCAAGGTGCTACTCATTTCTCAAAGATTGATCTTTGTTCCGGGTATCATCTGTTGAAGATTAGGGAGGGTGCTATTCCCAAAATAGCTCTTCGGACAAGGTACGGGCATTTTGAATTTATGGTGATGTCGTTTTGCCTAACCAATGCTCCTGCCGTATTTATGGATCTAATGAACTGAGTGTTTAAGCCATTCCTAGACAGCTTTGTGGTGGTCTTCATCGATGATATTCTCATTTACTCACAAAGTGAGCAGGAGCACAAGAATCACTTAAGGATGGTTCTCCAAACTTTAAGGGAAAAGATATTGTATGCCATGTTTAGCAAGTGTGAATTCTTGTTGGGCGAAGTGGCCTTCCTTGGTCATATGGTGTCCGGCGATGGTATCAAGGTGGATCCGAAGAAAATTGAGGCCGTGAAGAATTGGCTTAGACCGTTGACTCCTTCGAATTTTCGTAGTTTCCTTGGGTTGATCGGGTATTACAGAAGGTTTGTGGATGTCATGACCGGGGGTCAGGGCCTAGATGTGACATGGCAAATGGGGCCCGAGAGTCCCCTGACAAGCCTCAAAATTTCAGAATCTACAAAGCTTGGTTCAAGAGCTTTTTAAAGACAAGTAATTAAATAACGGAAGTTCAAGTCCCAAAAGGAGCATTTCTTATAAGTTAAGCCAAAATGACAAGGTCTTTACAAAACACACAACATATGCCTCTAGTTAAGGAACGGGGGCCAGGACAAGTTCCGGGCTCACCCTCAACAAAATAATATACATAATGAACACAAGAAACAAAAGCTCTCCCTCGGAAGATGGGGCTCACAGCAAAAATATCTTCAAGAAGGATTATTCGTTCCGTGGCTGGTACTAAAACTACTCGGTCCCTACATGGTAAAATCATGTAGGCATAAGAGTATGCATTAGTACGTTGAATGTACTAAGAATGCGGGCATGCAATGCATATGACTTACCGAACCTGCATATCAATGTTAGATGGCAAGGGCACATAATATACAAGGATCATATAAGAAAAGGAATTTAGTATACAAGATGCCACAGAATGCATGATGCGTGCAATGCGATAATGTTCCTATATAATGGGGATGGAGTATAACCGACAAACAAAATCCATGCGAGCTATTACATGAACTGGACCGATTTGGGACCTCCCATCGGTAGGGAGAAGATTACTTGCCAAGGATAATCTACATCACACTGGAGAAGATTACTTGCCAAGGGTAATCTACATCACACCTTACGATCACGTGTTTCGGTGGATGGTCACCATCCTTACGACCACGCTTTTCGAAAAGATTTACAGAATCATATCAAGACATATCATATCATAAACAGATAGACGAATAACATCCGTCACTATGTTGGCACATAGTTCAAGGAAAGGGAGAGGGACCTTGGGGATATCCCTAACGCCCCAAATCCATCGGTGCTAAGTCTTACACATCCCACAAGAATACTTATATATATACATATGCTTTCAAGAGAGTCAAATATCCATTTCAAAATGTTAAATACGCAAGTAGGCTCAAATGTCAAATCACAAGATCAAAATCACATGGTTCATGCAAAGAATAGCTCATCTACATATACAAGATGGTGCAAGCACTCATAATGCTCCAAAAGCCATAATCATAGACATACCGGTAATCACCTTCTTGTCATATCCCATGTCTTACAAAAATCATATCATAGTTCCTTTTTAAAACGAAATTTCGCTTAATCCTATATCTCCAAATTTCCATATATCAATGCCATGAGTATGATGTGATGCATAATGTAGGAATTGCATGGGTAATGTAGAGTATATCTAAAACATAGCAATATAATTTAAAAACTAGGAAACCCATAATAAAAATTCATATGAGAAAGTCGTATAGATCACCCATGCATGGTAATATCTTTAAAGGACTTGCATGTTCATATTTTCATGATCCAAGTAGTTCATTTTAATTAAACTTATCATAACTCAACATTTGAAATATTATATAGCACATGCATGGTTCAAAGTTACCAAGAACAAGTAGTAAAAATTCACATTTTAAGTAGACAATTTCATAAAGCAGTTTGAAAGGAACTTTGGGTCTTCTTGGTTGAAAGAGATCAAGAATCAAAACCCACATACCTGAGAGGTGGGAGGAAGCTCTTGTAGCAGTATTTAGAGAGAGGAGTAAAAATGAGAGAATGGCTAATGAGTGTGTTTGGCTTATATAGGGAGTTTAGGAGGGGTGGGAAATGACAAAATTCACGTTTGGAATAACCAATATTTCAAAAATGCTATTAATGAAACGGACCTGAAATTGGTCCGTCTGGGGCATACGGTAGGGTACACGGTCCGTGTAGTGTCACACGGACCGTTTACTGTGTCGTGGCCCTGGACTTAAAATTCTCAGAGGCAAGATTTTCCGAACTAAGTAGCACCACACGGACCGGTACACGGACGATCTATGGTCACACGGTCCGTGACCCTGTCCGTGTACAGGTAACCCTCCACACTACAAATTTAAACGGAAGTCCACACAGACCGTCCAAGGTCACACAGGTCGTGACTTGGTCTGTTTACCCTCCACTTTCCTAGGTGTCACTCCATAGGAGGCCACACGGTCCGTGTGACTCCACACGGGCCGTGTAGGCCCTTCCGTGAGGTGATGCCTGGCAGATTTTTGGGAATGTTTGTGGACGTCAAAGTGACGTCAATGATTTGGGGCCTTTCATCATCTCCCCCTTGGGAACATTTGTCCCCAAATGTGCAAGAACAAGGCTTGAAAAAGTTAGAGCTAAGGCAAGATACGTCCGACACAAGAAACAATGCACAACTCAACTCAAAATGAAAGGTTTGTGCCTAAAGCTTTTTATGCCACAATTCAAGTTATAGTTCAAGACCAAAGCTCATATCAATTTTGCATCCAACTCATTTGTAAAGAAAGAAAAGTCTTTTAGTGTACACATATGCATGTAATGTCATGAGACTCAAGAAGGCAAGAAATGACATAATTGATAAGGAAGATCCCTAGTACCTTAGGCTCGAGTACATTGGAAAAGATGGGGGTATCATTTCATCATGTCCAGCTCTGCCTTCCAAGTAGCACTCTCCACTAGTTGATTTCTCCAAAGTACCTTTACCGAAGCCACATCCTTGTTGCGAAGCCATTTTACTTGCCTATCCAAGATTGCCACCGGCACTTCCTCATAAGTCAAGTTTTCCTCGACCTCAATTCCTTCCAAAGGCACAATGGTGCTAGGATCATCAACCAATTTTCTCAACATGGATACATGAAAGACCGGATGAATGGAACCCAAGTGCGGAGGTAACTCCAACTTGTAAGCCACACCTCCAATCCGCTCAATAATTTCATAAGGACCAACATACCGGGGGCTTAGCTTGCCCTTCTTACCGAAACGCTTCGCAACCTTCATAGGAGAGACTTTCACATACACCCAATCCCCAACCTGAAATTCAAGGTCCCTTCTCCTGCTATCCGAATAGGACTTATGATGACTTTGGGCCGCTTTCAATCTCTCCCTAATCACTTTTACCTTTTCCATAGCATCCAACACCAAATTCGGACCAACTAAAGCCATCTCACCCAATTCAAACCACCCAACTGGGGATCTATACCTCCTCCTATACAAGGCTTCAAAAGATGCCAAACTAATGCTAGCATGGAAGCTATTATTATAAGCAAACTCGATGAGTGGGAGATGATCATCCCAGTTCCCCTTAAACTCCAACACACACGCTCTCAACATATTCTCCAAGGTTTGAATAGTCCTCTCCGCTTGGCCATTGGTTTGAGGATGAAAAGCGAAGCTCAACTTAATTTTGGTCCCAAGGCCCTTCATAAAAGATTTCCAAAAGTGGGAAGTGAATTGAGCACCGCGATCCGCTATGATGGATCTGGGTACACCATGCAACCTCACCAACTCTTGGATATACAACCTTGTGTAGTCCTCGGCATTGAAGGTAGCCTTGATCGGTAGAAAGTGAGCCGATTTTGTCATAATAACCCAAATGAAGTCGAATTGCCTTCAGGTCCGAGGAAATCCAACCACAAAGTCCATGTTCACGTCCTCCCATTTCCATGTGGGAATTTCAATATCTTGGGCCAAACCACCAGGCCTTTGGTGTTTTACCTTCACATGTTGACAACTTGGGCATTCAGACACGAACTTAGCAATATCCCTCTTAATACCATGCCACCAATACACCTCTCTCAAATCCCGATACATCTTGGTAGATCCCGGGTGAATAGAGTAGCGAGAGTTGTGAGCCTCACTCATAATCACCTTCCTAAGGTCATCCACATCAGGAACACAAAGCTGGTTTTGGTACCGAAGTACACCATCTCCCCCTTGGGAGAATGCCTGATCTCCTTTGCAGCAACCTACTTCTTTAACTCAATTAACAATGGGACAAGATCTTGCTTAGCCTTCACCTCGTTCACCACAGAAGATTCTGCCCCATTCTGAACCCGAATACCACCATCACTTGAACCAGTCAACCTGACACCCAACCTAGCCAACCGATGAACATCCCTTACCAACTCCCTCTTCCCATTTTCAACATGCGCCACACTCCCCATAGATAACCTGCTGAGAGTCTCGGCCACAACATTGACCTTGCCCGGATGATATAACACACTCATGTCGTAATCTTTCAGAAACTCCAACCACCTCCTTTGCCTGAGGTTAAGGTCCCTCTAGGTGAAAACATATTGCAAACTCTTGTCATCGGTGAATACATCCACATGGACCCCGTACAAATAATGCCTCCAAATTTTCAGAGCAAAAACCACCATTGCCAGTTCAAGGTCATGTGTGGGATAGTTTCATTCATGTACCTTTAACTGTCTTGATGCATAAGCTATCACCTTACCATTCTACATAAGCACACAACCCAATCCGATCACCGAGGCATCACAATACACTACGAACCCTTTTAAACCATTTGGAAAGGTCAAGATGGGAGCTGGAAACTTCTACAATCACGCTTTATAGGGGAGATGGCTCCTATCTCAACTCTACTAAATAGTTTAGAGGGATTTTTGGTGTATAATGATGCCTCGCAGATCAGATTGGGTTCTGTGCTTATGCAGAATGGTAAGGTGATAGAGTATATATTTAGGCAATTAAAGGTGCATGAACATAACTACCCCACGCATGATCTTGAATTGGCACCGGTGGTTTTTGCTTTGAAGATTTGGAGACATTATTTTTATGGGGTTTATGTTGATGTGTTCACCGATCACAAGAGTTTGCAACATGTTATCACCCAGAGATATCTCAATCTAAGACAAAGGAGATGGTTGGAGCTTCTGAAGGATTATGATATGAGTGTTCTATATCATCTAGGCAAGGCCAATGTCATGGTCGACGCTCTTAGTAGGTTGTCTATGGGGAGTGTGGTGCATGTTGGGGAAGGAAAGAAGGAATTGGCAAGGGATGTTCACCGGTTGGCTAGGTTGGTTATCAGGTTGGCTAATTCAAGCGATGGTAGTGTTCGAGTTCAGAATGGGGAAGAATCTTCCGTGGTGAATAAGATAAGGGCTAAGCAAGATCTAGACCTATCGTTACTTGAATTGAAGAAGTTGGTTTCTCCAAAGGAGATCGAGGTTTTCTCCCAAGGGGGAGATGGTGTACTCCGGTACCAGTACCGGCTTTGTGTTACATTTATGGATGATCTCAGAAGGGTGATTATCAGTGAGGCTCACATCTCTCGTTACTCTATTAACCTGGGGTCTACCATGATGCATCGAGATTTGAAGGAAATGTATTGGTGGCATGGTATGAAGAAGGATATTGCTAGGTTTTTGTCTGAATGCCCGAGTTGTCAACAGGTGAAGATAGAACAGCAAAGGCTTGGTAGTTTGGCTCAGGACATAGAGATTCCCACATGGAAATGGGAAGATGTGAACATGGATTTTGTAGTTGAGTTGCCTCAGACCCAAAGGCAATTTGATTCTATTTGTGTTGTCGTGGATCGGATGACTAAGTTAGCTCACTTTCTACCGGTTAAGACTACTTTCAGCGCCGAAGATTACACAAGTTTGTATATCCACGAGATGGTGAGGTTGCATGGTGTACCTAGGTCTATTATATCAGATAGAGGTACCCAATTCACTTCCCATTTATGGAGAAAATTTCAGAAGGGGCTTGAGACCAAGATTAAATTGAGCACCGCTTTCAATCCTCAAACCGATGGCCAAGCGGAAATGACTATTCAGACCTTGGAGGATATGTTGAGGGCTTGTGTGTTAGAGTTTAAGGGAAATTGGGATGACCATCTTCCACTCATTGGGTTTGCTTATAATAATTTCCATGCTAGCATTGGTATGGTGCTATTTGAAGCTTTGTATGGGAGAAGGTGTAGATCGCCAGTGGGGTGGTTTGAGATGGGAGAGATGGCTTTCGTTGGCCCAGATTTATAGATGGAGACCATGGATAAGGTGAAGGTGATTAGGGAGAGATTGAAGGCATCCCAAAGTCATCAAAAGTCCTATTCAGATGTAAGGAGGAGGGACCTTGAATTTCATGTCGATGATTGGGTATATGTGAAGGTTTCTCCTATGAAGGGTGTGAAGCATTTTGGTAAGAAGGGCAAGCTAATTCCCCAGTATGTTGGCCCTTATGAAATTGTTGAGCGGATTAGAGGTGTGGCTTATAGGGTGATGTTACCCCTTGAGTTGAGTGCTATTCATCCAGTTTTCCATATGTCTATGTTGAGGAAGCTAATTGGTGATCCTAGCACCATTGTGCCTTTAGAAGGAATTGAAGTTGAGGGAAACTTGTCTTATGAGGAAGTGTCGGTGGAGATCTTAGATAGACAAGTAAAGCGGCTTCGTAACAAGGATGTGGGGTCGATGAAGGTACTTTGGAGAAATCAACAAGTGGAGAGTGCTACTTGGGAGGCGAAGCTAAACATGGTAAAACGATACCCTCATCTTTTCCAATCTATTCAAGCCTAAGGTACTAGGATTCTTCCTTGTCTAATGTTGCCATTTCTCGCCCTCTTGAGTCTCATAACACGACATGCATGCATGTGCACAAAAGGATTTTTATAATTGTTTTTAGTGATTTTGATACCATTTTGAAATGAATTTAATAGTCATGAACAATGATTTTGCATAACGCTTTTGGTAAAAATTTTTGCTAACGAATTATGCATTGTATCTTGTGTGGTATGTTTCTTGCTCAAGCTCTAATCTTTCAAGCCTTGTTCTTGTACATTCGGGGACGAATGTTCCCAAGGGGGAGATGATGTAAGGACCCAAATTTTTCCTAATGGAATTGCCTAGATGTCCTAAGATTTTTCCCCAGGAAACTGCCAGGCATCACTACACGGAGGAGCCTACACAGCCTGTGTGAAGTCACACGGTCCGTGTGGCTGCCTGTGGAGTGACACTTTGGTCAGTTCACGGTTGGGGGCAAACTTAGGACAAGGAGAAAATTTGCCAAGTGAAGGCACACGAGCATTCGCACGGTTCGTGTGACACCACACGGCCCGTGTGACACCACACAGCCCGTGTAACTTAATATGTGGAAGATTTTCTAAGTACAAAATTACCATCTCATAACTTTGTCGTGCAAAATTTATGTCAAGTACCTTTACACGGATGGTAGCACGGCTCGTGTGGCATTAGATGGTCCGTGAACCCGTCCGGATAGTACCACTTAGTTCCTTGGAATTTTCCTTCTACAAATTCTAAGTCCTGGGCCACGGCACTGATCACGGTCCGTGTGATGTTACATGGACCGTATATCGAACCGTGTGACCTAGACGGACCGAATTCAGGTCCGTTTCATTAATGGCATTTATGAAATTTCAGTTTGTTTTAAATGTGAATTATGACCTTTTACCTATCCTAAACCCTTAATCCACCTGAAAACCCCTCCCCTCTTCACTCTTTCACCTAAATCACTCTACCGCTCTTAAGATCACTTCCCCATTCCTCCCAACTTTTCTCTCTAAAGGATTCAAGCTAGAGTTCCAATTGGGGTCAATTCAAGTTTGATTTCTAGTCATGAAGTCAGGTATGTGGGATTGATTATGGGTCCCTTTCAACCAAGAAGACCCAAAATTCCTTTCAAGCTATTTCATGAATTTTAATCACTTTAAATGTGGGTTTTTATTATTTGATCTTATTATTAACTTCGATCAATGCATGAGTTGTACATTACTCATAATTTTTAAGTTAATTTAAGCTCTATTATGATGAATCACATTGAATTTTGCAATTATGAACATGCAAGTCCCCTTAAAGATTGTTTCATGCATGGGTGATCTACACTATGATTTTCATATGGACTTTATTGTGTATTTTCTAGATTTCATACTATAAAGCTGATTTTAGATTTACTCTACATTACCCATGCCATTCTCACATCATGCATTGCATTGCATTCAAGAGCATTGGTTTTCACGGGAATTATGAAGTGGGTTAAGCCCAATTATGATTTATGAAGTGATTTTGATAAGGTATTGGTTATGACAAGAATGTGATCACATATATGTCTTATGTTTTAGCTCTTTGAGCATATTGGGTCCTTTTACCATCTTGTATAGGTAGATGAGCTATTCCTTGCATGAGTACCATGATTATAATTTATGCTTTAGCTTTTGAGCCTAAATGTGCATTGAACGGATTTGAAATGAATATTGTATCTCTTGAAAGCACGTGTATGTATAAGTATTCTTGTGGGATGTTTTGACTTAGCACCGATGGATTGGAGGCGTCAGGGCTATCCCCAAGGGTCCTCTCTCTTTCTCGAACTATGTGCCAACATACAAATGAATACCATTACCAAAATGACCGGGTTGTAAGCAATGGCATTTTTTTATTGATATGATATTACTATTGAAAAATCCTTCCGAAATGGTGATTCTCGTAAGGAAGGTGACCATCCTCCGAAATGGTGTGTTTCATAAGGTGTGATATAAATTACCTTTTGGCAAGTAATTCCTACTGGTGGGAGGTCCCAATCAGTTTAATTCATGTAATATCTCACATGGATTTGATGTGTCGGTTTATAGTCCATCCTCAGTATATATGAGCATTATTACATTTCATGCATCATAAATTTCATGGCATCTTGTATACAAATTTCCATTGAATATACAATTCTTCTATATTAGGTGCCTTTGTTATCTAACATTGAAATGCAGGTTTGGTATATCATATGCATTGCATGTACACATACTTAGTATATTCAAACGTACTAGCGCATACTCTATGCCTATATGATTTTTACCATGTAGGGACCGAGCACTTTGTATATCAGCCATTTGAAGAATAGTTCACTCTTGGAATCTTTGTGGTGAGTCCAGTCTTCCGAGGGCGAGCCGGCTGTTTTCTCTCTATTGCTGTTTGGATGTTCTCTTTATTGAGGGTGAGCCCGGAACTTGTCTTGGCCCCCGTTCCTTTTATTAGAGGCACTGTTGGGCACTATTATGACTAATGTATTGATTGCACATTCTCTTTATATATATAACTCCCAAACTTGGACTTGGCTAAAATCGTATATGTTTGTATGCTAATCTTGAACTAATGATGTGGTTATGGATACTTGAGGCTTGTTTGGGGGCTCTTGGGTCCCCAATCGCCGTGTCACGTCTAGGCCCCTACCCCGGGTCATGACACGGACAAACATTTGCTAAAGCGAAGCCTTATAGAATTACTGCACTCCGCAGATGCGGATAAGCTTCCGTGAATGTGTAGGCTTATAGAGTCTACTCTCACAACTCCATAAACGTGATCCTGCTCTCGTGAACACGGATGTCTAAGTAAATTAACCTCTCTAACACAGAGAGCTTAACTTAACCTGCACTAGAAACAACAGAAAAAACAAGCAACACAAGACAACTAAAATGAGAATTAAAGCCTTGAGGATTCTTTCAAAACCCCGTGATAACTAACCAAACATGTAACCCTACCAGAAATGACGATCCAGACTTAATGGAATCATCAACATTCGAGTCCGAAACCTCCGTGGCCCCGAACCAGAGAAGGATCATCTAAACTAGTTTCTCAAAATATTCACGAAAGCTTTAAAGATTACAACGAAGTCATTTCTAGCGTTAGTTTCATCATCTAGAACTACTGGAACTGACGGAATTTCGATCCAAGCCTTCGAACTCTGAATATAAACCAATGTCAAACTTATAATCCAAATGAACTAGAAATGCAACTTTGGGCCTAAAATCTCCGTTTTAAATCCAAATTCAGTTCTGAAATTTCTCCTAGACAAGATTTGATATTTTGAAGCTGATGGAATCGACAAAATTACAAATCGATACTTGAAACTCATAATAACTAGAAAACTCAAATTTTCCAACTTTCAACCTTTGAAAACTCCTTCTTTTACAAAAATCGGGCTTTTAACCAAATTTTGAAAATCCAACTTCCAGACTTGACCTTATATGACTCAAAGAAACTATCAAGAAGGGCAAAATAGTAATTTGGTCAAAAATACCGAAAATAACCTTCAAGGTCCTTACAGAAACAAGAGACCTCTCCTCCCTTGAGCTACGATGAGTTGCAAGATTTAGGATCAAGGAACATACCTAGTGAAGATTCAACCGTTGATTTAGCATCCAACAGCTTCAATGAGAGTTGTACAAAGAGAAGTTATTAGGTCTAATGACCTTGTAGGAGACGAACAAAGGGTCGTGACCTCCCAGATTCCATCTTTCCTCTCTTACGATTTTCCTCTTTCCTCTTTCTTTCTAGTTACCTTTTTTTTAGTTACTTTGGCAGATTTTTGTATGGGTTATAACACTTTTGGTTGAATTCAATTTTGTAAATAGCTTTGTTGATAAATCCTGACCCATTAGATTTTTTAATTAAAAAAATTTGAAACCATTTAAACATCAAAGAGAACTAACATTTTTTCTTCCATCGATAAGCTGCTCAATAATAGTGGATTGATAGCCCTTGATGAAAAGTTTTGTTCCAAGATATTCCTTTTTTAACTATTCAATTAAAAATCAATATTTGCTTTAGTTTTACCACATACATATACAATAGATGGTGTCAATTTGCATGCTTAACGACACTCGAATGAGATGCTTAAGTTTATTTCCTGTAACACCCCACATCTTACATGTACTAGTCCAACACAGATGAAACATGATATGGCAGGGTCAAATCCGCACATATTTTTAAAAGTGCGTGAATTTTAGATTAAAGGGCTATATATACGTTTAACGTTTAAGATGACCGAGCGTATATAATTTTTAAGTCAAGTTAAGGAGAGTGTGACCTTAAATGAAGTAAAATAATTGTTGTGCTTGTGGGAATTAGGAAGCTAGTAGGTGAGTCACCTACGTGCTTAGCTTAAATAAGCTCGGTAAACGGAGACAAGGCCCAACACCGAATTTGTTCAAGTCCGATAAAGAATAAACCCCGAGTTCAGGATGTCATTTGGGCCCATGGTTTAGCATCATAAAAGGACAACAATTGCAGCCCAATATGGATAGGAAAAGGGCCAAATTACAATTACAATCCAATTCAAAACTAGGGCCCAAACTAAGTGGGCTTAGGGGAGAAATGTTTGCAACAAAGCCCATCCCATTTGAAGCCCAATAAGGCCCAACTGAAAGGGGCAAGCTGCTGCCCCATAACCTGAATAAAATAAGGTTGAAAACCCAAAAGAAAGTCGGCCAAAAGTGGCCTATAAAAGGGAGCAAAAAGCAGCAACTTTTAGTCATTTTCTCAAGCCAAAATTTCAGATTTCTCTCTAAGTTTCTTCTTGCTCTCTTCTCATTTTCTAAAGCAGCCAAGACACACTTCTAGGGTTCTTGAAGAGAACCTAAACCTTGTGGGTTAAGGTAAGATAAAATACCCATGGTTTGATGTAATTTTTCCATGAAAAACATGAAGAGTATGTTGGTTGTATTGTGCAGGAGTTTTGGGACAGCATGTGTTCCAAATATTGTGGTTCACTTTTCTTGTTAAATAAGAGACTTTTAACTTGTTGGTTGGCTGAGTTATGAAGTAATATGCATGTTTTTAAGATGTCTTGGGTCTGGAATGATGTGAGGAGGCTGCTGGACCACTTTTATCTTCCGCAAAAATAAGTTCTTAAATGATGTCTTAATTCCGCTCATTAGTAAGAATTCGTGGACTGTTTTTAGGAATTGTTGTCTCATGTTTTCCATCTACTTAGGGACTATTTTTAGACTGTTTTAAGACTGTAATTGTGTGTAAATATGTTGAGGACAGTTTGGTTGAGGTTGAAACGGATTTGGAATGGTTGACGTCGAAGTGTAGCGGAATGATGCAATGTTGTGTTGTCTACTTGCATATTGTGTAGAGTTGTTGTATGATGTACTGTATGAGTTGTTGTAATGTTGTTATGGGACTAAACATAGCTGGATATGACATGTATATGGTAATGTGTATTAGAAAATACGATTAGGAGCAGAAATGTTGAAAGAATACTCTTTGGGTGCTAATTCCGAGCTTGCTGCCCGGATATTGTTTTTGGGTGAAATTGAATTACTAAGATGTGTTTACTAGCTTCTAACACTAGTTTTGTGACCTAATATATTGTAGATAAGTGTTTGGAGGAAAAGGATACTACTCCGAGTTAATAACGACATAGTACAGCGAGGTATGTAAGGCTAATTGATTTCCTATTACTTGGCATGAAATCTATAATCTTCCTTAGCACATAAAGGCACGTAAAAACTCCGACATGGCTGCTAACCGTGTCCCCACTTTCTACCATGTTCATATGTACCCATCCACAGTCATTGTCAACCTGCATACGTACCTGAATACTAAATATACATGAGTTCCTTCTTACCAAACAAAGTCTATGTGTTGTTTAATCTCTGATACGGTTCATTAGTTGTGTATCTCTCTTTCCATTGTGGTATTACCTTGTATGGTTGTTCATATGTCACATGTCTATATTCCTACAGTTCTAAAGGTTATGACCACCAAAAGAACCATCTCAAAGTAAATAAAAGATAACTTACAGTTGCTTATAAATGGGTGGTAGCCCGAGGGGTGGAAGAATCACCTAGCCAGGGTCGATCTCATTTACGGGTGGTAGCCCGAGGGGTGAAGGAATCACCTAGCCAGGGTCGATCCCATTACAGATGTACCACTAATCAGCTGGTCATTTACATGATATATTGTGCACAGATTATACAGTAAAGAAAGATACAATAATTAAAAAAAACATAAAGTACATGATTCCATAGTATGACTAAAGGTGGTCTTTTCATCCTTACACACCAGCATGTGATTTCATCTGAGTTGTTATTTCATGTACAGTATTTCCTGCCTTATATATTCAGTACATTATCTCGTACTGACGTCCCTTACAAGGGACCTGCATTTCATGTTGCAGGTGCAGGAGTTACTAGATCTCCCCAGTAAGAGTACAGGACTTTCAACTGCTATCACTAAGCTCCAGGTTGCTTCGGGGCTTGTGTGTTTAGAACTTGTATTTTGTATTGTATAGTTGGTCATGAGACGGGGCCTGTCCCGACCCATTTGGATATTGTTCCTTACTTAGAGGCTTTGTAGACAATGTAAATTAAAGTGTGGTCAACTAGTGTATTATAGACATCGGGGCTCCAACGGCCTAGTCTTATGCATTTACTTTTGGTTTGTTAATGCAATTTACTTTCTTTTGCCAGCATATTTAGTATGGAAACCTCTTAAATGTTCATAGCAGGGGTATAGTTATATATTGGTTCTCCCGAGCCTTGCCGGCAATGGGTGCCAGTCCGCCTTAATGGGGCTTAAGGCGTGACAGAAGTGGTATCAGAGCGGGTCATCCTAGGGAGTCTACAAAGCCGTGTCTATGTAGAGTCTTGTTTATGGATGTGTTGTGCACCACATTTATAAGCAGGAGGCTACGTGGCATTTAGGAGTTGTCACTTTCTTTCTATTCTTTAGATCGTGCCATAGAGCCAAGTGTTGTAGGTTGATTATTTCTAACCTCTAAATCATTTTGTACAGTAAGCATGCCTGAAACAAGGAAAAGCAAAGGCAAGAGAAAGGAGGTGAAAGTTGTAACTGGTATGCCCAGTCAGGTGAGACGACGAGATGAGGCCCAAGATGAGTCTCTGTCCCAAACATCTCCAACTCCTCCAGCTCCTGATGAACCAGGTCGTAGTGAAACTCCCTCAGAACCACCTGCTGATGCTGCTGTGCAGGATCTGAGAAATGCGGTCCAATTATTGACCCGCATAGTTGCTAGCCAAAGCCAAAGACAAGAAGGCCCAGTTGTAGGTGCAGATGGTGCGAATAGGGCGGCTAGCACGAGGACACGTGACTTCCTTAATTTGGACCCTCTAGCTTTCACCGGGTCAGATCCTAGTGAAGATCCGCAAGCCTTCATCGACCAGATCCAGTGCACTTTAGATGTTATGCATGTAAGTGGTACAGAAGCTGTAGAACTGGCAGCATATAGATTGAAAGGTGTGGCTATATTGTGGTATGAAGCTTGGAAGCAATCTAAAGGTATAGATGCACCTCCAACTACCTGGAAGGAGTTCAAAGAGGCCTTTCTTGACCACTACTTGCCATATGCGATCCGAGAGGCCCGGGCAGATCAGTTTCTGAATCTGCAACAAGGGGGTATGAGCGTGAGGGAGTATAGCCTCCAGTTTAACTCCTTGGCCAGGTATGCTCCAAACGTAGTTGCTACTATAGCAGATAGAGTTCATCGGTGTGTGGATAGGTTGGATACGTATCTGGTAAGAGACTGTACTATTGCTTCATTGAATAAAGACATGGATATAGCAAGAATGCAAGCATTTGCACAAAAACTAGAGGATCAGAGGCAAAGGAGAAGGACACAAGAGATAGAAAGGGGCCAGTCCAAGAGGGCCAGATCTACAGGGCAGTTTGTACCATCCCAAGGTGATGTTAGGCCCCGATTTCCTAGTAAACCACCTAGACCATCATCCTCCTATTCTGCAGTCAGTGCTCCACTGCAATTTCAAGGGCCTAGAGGTAATCAGTTTAATCAAAGAAGTGAGGGACAAAGTGCACGGACAACAGGATATTCGGCCAGCCAGCAGATTTCTCCGAGGCAGTCTTGTAAACAATGTGGGAGGAGTCATTCAGGTATATGTTGTGTTGGGACAGATGCCTGTTATTGGTGTGGTGTACCAGGGCATATGATAAGATATTGCCCCAGAAGACGTATGGGTGATATAGCACAACCTGCTGGGTCAGTTGTTGCATCATCATCGTCAGTTCCTCCCTTCAGTAGGGGTCAGCAAACACCTACAGGCCGTGGTAGAGGTGGTAGAGGAGCCGCTAGCCCCAGCGGAGCCCAGAATCGCACTTATGCTCTAGGGAGTCGGCAGAATTTAGAAGCTTCACCCGATGTGGTCACAGGTACATTGCCCATCTTTTCACATAATGTGTATGCATTAATTGACCCTGGTTCTACATTATCATATATCACACCACTAGTGGCTGGGAAGCTTAAAAGAACACCTAAATTATTGAATGAGCCATTTGAAGTGTCTACATCTACTGGTGAATCTATTATAGCTAGAAGGGTCTATTATGACTGTGTAGTAACTGTTTGTGACCGTGACACATTGGCGGACCTTGTTGAGTTAGATATGGTGGAATTTGATGTTATAATGGGTATGGATTGGTTAGCTTCTTGCTATGCTACTGTGGATTGCCGGACTAAGAGAGTGTATTTCCACTTTCCAAATGAGTCAGTCCTTGAATGAGAAGGTAATGTTGGGGCACCAAAGGGGAAGTTTATTTCCTATTTTAAGGCAAGAAAGATGATGTCAAAGGGGTATATATGTCATCTAGTTAGAGTAAGGGATATGGAGGCTGAATCACCAACTCTTCAATCTGTTCCGGTAGTGAATGAATTTGCTGATGTGTTTCCCAAAGAGCTTCCAAGTTTGTCTCCCGAGCAAGAAATAGATTTTGGTATTGACTTACTTCCAGGCACTCAACCTATTTCTATCCCTCCATGTAGAATGGCCCCGGCAGAGTTACGTGAATTAAAGGAGCAATTAAAAGATTTGCTAGAGAAGGGTTTTATAAGACCTAGTGTGTCCCCTTGGGGTGCACCAGTGTTATTTGTACGTAAAAAGGATGGCACCTTGAGAATGTATATTGACTATCGGCAATTGAATAAGGTGAAAATTAAAAACAAATACCCCATCCCCATGATTGACGATTTGTTTGATCAGTTACAAGGTGCCAAATGTTTTTCAAAAATTGATTTGAGGTCAGGTTATCACCAAGTGAGGGTGAGGGAGAAAGATATACCCAAGACAGCCTTTAGGACACGCTATGGTCACTTTGAATTTCTTGTTATGTCATTTGGCCTGACAAATGCACCAGCAATTTTTATGGACTTAATGAACAGGGTATTCAAGCCATTCTTGGATGTCTTTGTGATAGTATTTATAGATGACATTCTGGTGTATTCAAGATCAGAAGAGGAGCATGCAAATCACCTACGGCAGGTACTACGATTTCTTCGTGATCGGCAATTGTATGCCAAATTTTCCAAATGTGAATTTTGGTTAAAATTAGTGGCATTCTTGGGTCATATTGTATCCGATGAAGGAATAAGGGTTGATTCACAAAAGATAGAGGCGGTGAAAGATTGGCCAAGGCCAACAACACCCACAGAAGTTCGAAGCTTCTTAAGGTTGGCAGGTCATTACAGAAGATTTGTCGGAGGTTTTTCTTCTATTTCTGCACCTCTAACAAAGTTAACACATATGGCGACCAAATTTCAATGGAATGATGCATGTGAAAAGAGCTTTCAAGAGTTGAAAAGCAGGCTAACTTCTGCACCAGTATTAGTGTTTCCTGAAGGCACCGAGGGGTATGCGGTATATTCTAATGCTTCGGGGGTTGGCTTAGGGTGTGTACTGACACAACATGGTAGGGTAATTGCTTATGCCGCGAGACAACTGCGGCCACATGAGAAAAACTACCCGACACATGACCTTGAACTAGCAGCTGTTGTGTTTGCCTTGAAAATATGGCGCCATTATTTATATGGGGTTCATGTTGACATATATACTGATCATAAGAGCTTACAGTACATATTTAAACAGAAAAACCTAAATTTAAGGCAGCGGAGGTGGCTGGAGCTAATAAAGGATTACGATGTTGATATACTATACCATCCAGGGAAAGCAAATGTGGTAGCCGATGCTTTGAGCCGCAAGGCAATTGTGAATATTGATGATCAGACCGTGGTAAGTCAAGGAGTCGCTAAGGATCTACGTCAACTAGCCAATTTGGGGGTACGCCTGATTGAAACTCCAAAGGAAGGGGTTGTTGTGCATAATGCTGCAGAGTCTTCATTGGTAACAGAGGTAAGAGAAAAATAGTTCAAAGATCCTATTCTACAGCGACTTAAGGAGAAGGTGAGTCAAGGCATAATGAAGGGCTTTGAACTTACCCAAAATGGAGTACTTTACTGTCAAAACAGATTGTGCGTTCCTAATATAAATGGACTAAGAAGGAGAATAATGGAAGAAGCACATCATTCAAGATATTATATCCATCCAGGATCAACTAAGATGTATCATGACATGAAGGAAATGTTTTGGTGGGAAGGCATGAAAAAGGACCTAGCAGAATTTGTGGCTCAATGTCCGAATTGCCAACAAGTTAAGGTAGAGCACCAAAAGCCGGGAGGTTATATGCAATGTATAGAGCTTCCAACATGGAAGTGGGATATGATTAATATGGATTTTGTTACTGGGTTGCCTCGCTCATTTCAGAAGTTTGACTCCATATGGGTAATACTTGATAGACTTACAAAGTCAGCACACTTCTTGCCAGTTAAGAGTGACTATACGGCTAAAGAGTATGCAACGTTATACCTTAAGGAGATAGTTAGACTACATGGGGTCCCAATCTCCATTATATCTGATCGAGGAGCTCAATTCACCGCAAAGTTTTGGAAATCCTTCCGGAGGAGCTTAGGGACACAAGTAAATTTAAGTACAGCTTTCCACCCGCAAACAGATGGTCAAGCAGAACGCACCATTCAAACACTTGAAGATATGTTGCGGGCGTGTGCATTGGACTTCAAAGGTAGTTGGGTGGACCAGTTGCCACTTATTGAATTTGCCTATAATAATAGCTACCATTCAAGCATCAAGATGGCACCGTATGAAGCTTTGTATGGAAGGAAATGTAGATCACCGATAGGATGGTTTAAAGTGGGTGAAACCACCTTGCTTGGTCCAGATCTAGTCCAACAAGCCATGGAAAAAGTCAAGGTAATACGACAACGGCTAGAAATAGCCCAAAGCCGTCACAAATCATATGCAGATGCTAGAAGAAGAGGACTAGAGTTCTCAGTAGGAGATTGGGTATTCTTAAAGGTGTCTCCAATGAAAGGTGTTATGAGATTTGGAAAGAAAGGGAAACTAAGCCCACGTTACATAGGGCCATATAAGATTATTAAAAGGTTTGGACAGGTTACATATGAATTAGAGTTACCCCAGGAGCTTTCAATGGTTCATCCAGTTTTTCATGTCTCAATGCTTCGAAAATGCATAGGTGACCCATCTCGTATTACTCCTATTGAAGATATGCAGGTTACGAAAGATCTCACCTATGAAGAGGTACCTATTGCTATCCTAGATCGTCAAGTTAGAAAGCTAAGGAATAAGGAAATACCTTCAGTAAAAGTGCTTTGGAGGAACCAACAGGTAGAAGAGATAACGTGGGAGGCTGAGGAAGCAATGAGGTCTAAATATCCTTATTTATTTGAAGCTAAAGAGGAAGTCCAAGATACAGAGTTGAGGGATTAGTATGTACGTGAATATGAATTCTTATTATGTTTTCAAAAGTCTGTTTACACGTAAGTTCAAACTTGTTTAACCTATTCAATTATGCTTACATTTGGGGACGAATGTTCCTAAGGGGGGAGGATGTAACACCCCACATCTTACATGTACTAGTCCAACACAGATGAAACATGATATGGCAGGGTCAAATCCGCACATATTTTTAAAAGTGCGTGAATTTTAGATTAAAGGGCTATATGTACGTCTAACGTTTAAGATGACCGAGCGTATATAATTTTTAAGTCAAGTTAAGGAGAGTGTGACCTTAAATGAAGTAAAATAATTGTTGTGCTTGTGGGACTTAGGAAGCTAGTAGGTGAGTCACCTACGTGCTTAGCTTAAATAAGCTCGGTAAACGGAGACAAGGCCCAACACCGAATTTGTTCAAGTCCGATAAAGAATAAACCCCGAGTTAAGGATGTCATTTGGGCCCATGGTTTAGCATCATAAAAGGAAAACATTTGCAGCCCAATATGGATAGGAAAAGAGCCAAATTACAATTACAATCCAAGGCAAAACTAGGGCCCAAACTAAGTGGGCTTAGGGGAGAAATGTTTGCAACAAAGCCCATCCCATTTGAAGCCCAATAAGGTCCAAATGAAAGGGGCAAGCTGCTGCCCCATAACCTTAATAAAATAAGGTTGAAAACCCAAAAGAAAGTCCGCCAAAAGTGTCCTATAAAAGGGAGCAACAAGCAGCAACTTTTAGTCATTTTCTCAAGCCAAAATTTCAGATTTCTCTCTAAGTTTCTTCTTGCTCTCTTCTCATTTTCTAAAGCGGCCAAGACACACTTCTAGGGTTCTTGAAGAGAACCTAAACCTTGAGGGTTAAGGTAAGATAAAATACCCATGGTTTGATGTAATATTTCCATGAAAAACATGAAGAGTATGTTGGTTGTATTGTGCAGGAATTTTGGGACAGCATGTGTTCCAAATATTGTGGTTCACTTTTCTTGTTAAATAAGAGACTTTTAACTTGTTGGTTGGCTGAGTTATGAAGTAATATGCATGGTTTTAAGAAGTCTTGGGTCTGGAATGATGTGACGAGGCTGCTGGACCACTTTTATCTTCCGCAAAAATAAGTTCTTAAATGATGTCTTAATTCCGCTTATTAGTAAGAATTCGTGGACTTTTTTGGGAATTGTTGTCTCATGTTTTCCATCTACTTAGGGATTGTTTTTAGACTGTTTTAGGACTGTAATTGTGTGTAAATATGTTGAGGACAGTTTGGTTGAGGTTGAAACGGATTTGGAATGGTTGACGTCGAAGTGTAGCGAAAGGATGCAATGTTGTGTTGTCTACTTGCATGTTGTGTAGAGTTGTTGTATGATGTACTGTACGAGTTGTTGTAATGCTGTTATGGGACTAAACATAGCTGGATATGACATGTACATGGGAATGTGTATTAGAAAATACGATTAGGAGCGGAAATGTTGAAAGAATACTCTTTGGGTGCTAATTCTGAGTTTGCTGCCCGGATATTGTTTTTGGGTGAAATTGGATTACTAAGATGTGTTTACTAGCTTCTAACACTAGTTTTGTCACCTAATATATTGTAGATAAGTGTTTGGAGGAAAAGGATACTACTCCGAGGTAATAACGACATAGTACAGCGAGGTATGTAAGGCTACTTGATTTCCTATTACTTGGCATGAAATCTATAATCTTCCTTAGCACATAAAGGCACGTAAAAACTCCGACATGGCTGCTAACCGTGTCCCCACTTTTTACCATGTTCATATGTACCCATACACAGTCATTGTCAACCTGCATATGTACTTGAATACTAAATATACATGAGTTCCGTCTTACCAAACAAAGTCTATGTGTTGTTTAATCTCCGATATGGTTCATTAGTTGTGTATCTCTCTTTCCATTGTGGTATTACCTTGTATGGTTGTTCATATGTCACATGTCTATATTCCTACAGTTCTAAAGGTTATGACCACCAAAAGAACCATCTCAAAGTAAATAAAAGATAACTTACAGTTGCTTATAAATGGGTGGTAGCCCGAGGGGTAGAAGAATCACCTAGCCAGGGTCGATCTCATTTACGGGTGGTAGCCCGAGGGGTGAAGGAATCACCTAGCCAGGGTCGTTCCCATTACAGATGTACCACTGATCAGCTGGTCATTTACATGATATATTGTGCATAGATTATACAGTAAAGAAAGATACAGTAATTAAAAAAAAACATAAAGTACATGATTCCACAGTATGACTAAAGGTGGTCTTTTCATCCTTACACACCAGCATGTGATTTCATCTGAGTTGTTATTTCATGTACAGTATTTCCTGCCTTATATATTCAGTACATTATCTCGTACTGACGTCCCTTACGGGGGACCTGCATTTCATGCTGCAGGTACAGGAGTTACTAGATCTCCCCAGTAAGAGTACAGGACTTTCAGCTGCTATCACTAAGCTCCAGGTTGCTTCGGGGTTTGTGTGTTTAGAACTTGTATTTTGTATTGTATAGTTGGTATTGAGGCAGGGCCTATCCCGACCCATTTGGATATTGTTCCTTACTTAGAGGCTTTGTAGACAATGTAAATTAAAGTGTGGTCAACTACTGTATTATAGACATCGGGGCTCCAACGGCCTAGTCTTATGCATTTACTTTTGGTTTGTTAATGCAATTTACTTTCTTTTGCCAGCGTATTTAGTATGGAAACCTCTTAAATATTCATAGCAGGGGTATAGTTATATATTGGTTCTCCCGAGCCTTGCCGGCAACGGGTGCCAGTCCGCCTTAATGGGGCTTAGGGCGTGACATTTCCTCTCAAAAAAGGGGGTATTTTTTTATTATGCATCCTTATGTAATACTTTTCTTATATCTTAATAGATACTTTTATTTAATTTTAGATTCACGACACAGTCATTGCACGTTATTTTGTAAACATATCGATATATAATAAATATTCATGAAAAGTCTATATTGCTACATTCCATACCATATTTGTTTCATCTATAAGAAAAGGCGTAAGATTTTAGACACACATGAAAAATATACTACATAAAATTTATCTATCTTTCAATAATATTTAAGTAAAGAAATAAGACCCCCAAGATTTAACCAAATTTCCAATCTTACTCTTACCTAAGTTATTTTTATTTTCATCTATCACTTTTTTTATTGATTTTAATGATTGAATTTTTTTTATTAAAGGAAAATGAAGACTTCAAATAGAACTAAATAAATATATAAATTTGTCTCTCTATTTTTCATAAAAGATGAATGGAAGCATAATTTCATTACATGTTGAAGGTTTATTTCACGACTGAGGGCTAGGGCCTAGATGTGACATGGAAAATGGAGATCCAAGAGTCCCCAAACAAGCCTCAAGTATCCGTAACCACATCTTCGGTTCGAGAATAGCATTCAACACACATAGTTAAATAGTCAAATTGGATCTCAAAATCATGTAGTAATACACAAGCAATATATTAGTCATATAAACCAGGTCTGAGAAGAGTTCACATAGTGTCCAACAATGCCTCTAGTCAAAGGAACGGGGACCAAGGCAAGTTCCAGGCTCACCCTCAATAAAAGAGAACATCCATAATAATAATAAAGAAGATAGTTGGCTTGCCCTCGGAAGACGGGACTCACCACAATAACTCCAAGAATGGACTATTCGTCAAATGGCTGGTACTCAAAGTGCTCGGCCCCTACATGGTAAAATCATGTAGGCATAGAGTATGTGTTAGTATGTTTGAATGTACTAAGTATGCGAGCATGCAATGCACATGACTTATCAACCTGGATTTCAATGTTAGATGACGAGGGCACGTAATATAGAAAAAGTCATATATCCAATGGAGAAGTATACAAGATGCCATGAAATTCATGATCAATGCAATGCGGTAATGCTCTTATATAGCGGGGATGAGCTATAACCTACAAATCAAATCCATGCGAGCTATTACATGAATTAGTCTGATAAAGACCTCTCATCGGTAGGAGAAGAGTACTTGCCAAAGGCAATCCACATCATATCTTATGAAACTCACCAATTCTGTGGATGGTCACCTTCCTTACGGAACTCACCATTTCGGAAGGATTTTTAATAATCATATCATAGCATAAACATAATAGATGAATAACCATTCTTTACGACCCAATCATTTCTATGTTGGAACATAGTTCAAGGAAAGAGAGAGGGCCCTTGAGGATTGCCCTAACACCCCCAATCTATTGGTTCTAAGTCGATAACATCCCACATGAATACTTATACATATACGTGCTTTCAAGAGATTCAATGTTCATTTCAAAACGTTCAATGCATATTTAGGCTCAAATGCCAAACCATCAGCTCATAATCATAATACTCATGCAAGGAATAGCTCATCTACATATACGAGATGGTGCAAGCATCCATAGGTCTCAAAGAGCTATAATCATAGACATGTATGTCATCACATTCTTGTCATAACTAATCCCTTATCAAAATCATATCATAGTCGTTTCATAAAACATATTTGGGCTTAACCCACTTCATAGTTTCCATACATCAATGTTCATGAATACAATGCAATGCATGATGTGAGAATAGCATGTGTAACATATATTAAAATTAAAAATCATCTATATGAAATGAAATTGAGGAAATCCATAATTAAATCCACAGGTAAATCGCAAGTAGATCACCCATGCATAAATGAACTTCAAGGGGACATGCATGTTCATAACTTCATCACTCAATGTAAATCATCATAATAGTGTTCAAAGTAATTTAAAATCATAGGTAGAGTGTAGCCCATACATCAATTGGATTTAATAAAATCAAATAATTAAAACTCATATTAAAGTGACTAAAATTCATGGAATCAATTAAAAGGAATTTTTGGTCTTCTTGGTTGAAAGGGACCAAGAATCAATCTCACGTACCTTGATTGAGGAGTTGAATTTGAGGGATAAATTGGGTTTAAATTGGACTCCAATAGAATCCTAACTTTGATCCTTGAGAGAGGAGTATAGGGAGGAGTAGGGAGGTGATCTTGAGAGGGGTAGAATGTTTTAGGAGAATGAATTAAGAGGGGAGGGGTTTCAGCTTAATTAGGGGTTTAGAATAGGTAAAAGGTCATAATTCATAATTAAAATAAACCAAAATTACATAAACACCATTAATGAAACGGACCTAAATTAGTCCCGTAAAACTCACACGGTCTGCTACACGATCCGTGAAATGTCACACGGACCATGAATAGTGTTGTGATTCCCTACTTAGACTCTCACAAAGGAAATATATCCAATGCTAAGTGGTACCACACGGATGGCTACACGGTCTATGTGACTGCACATAGGTCGTGACACCGACCGTGTAATATTACTTGAAATAATTTTCGCACAATAAAGTTACGAGACGGTACTTCCATACTTAGAATAATTTTTACGTAGTGAGTTACACAGAGATCCACATGGATTGTGTCTTCTCACAGGGACCATGTGGGTGTCCATGTGCCTTCACTTGGCCACAGATTCCCTCCGTCCCAAAGTTGCCCCAACCGTGAACTGGACCTAGTGTCTTTTCACGGGAGGCCATACGGTCCGTGTGGCTTCACACGGCCCGTGTAGGCTTCTCCGTGAAGTGATGTTTGGCAGTTCACTTAGGACAATTCCAAGACATTCGGGAAATGCCACTCGAAAAATCTAGGTCCTTACAGTTTCTATTTCTATTTTCTATATTTTTTTGTGATCTCTACGCCACAATTATTTTCAGGAAAAGAAAAGATAAAAAAGGTAAAGTGGTAGTTTGAAGTAACTTTGAGTGATTTGAGTATTTTCACCTTGTGAGAGTTTTGAGTTGTTCAATGAATACTAAATTAGGTCTTTTGTACATGCAAGAGTGTACAGTAGTGACTGTAACTGCATTACAATTGAGGATAGTTCAGAGCTCTAATTAATTACTATAATTGTATATAATCATTAGTCTAGAGCTTCGGATAGTATATTAATATCATAGGAGGTTCATGCCATCGAAATCTAGAGAAGACAAATATAGTGCAATGTAGAGCAGAGAAATATAGTGCCATATACGTAACTAGTTATAGGATACATAGCTTATACTAACATAAATCTTGATAGAGATGTGGTCATGAGGTAGGTGGAGGTGGAGCTCAAGTCGACATGTTGTTAGCAAAGATCTACAGTTACAACTATTCAAGATGGGCACGAAACAAGAGACCACTCCTCTCATCAGCAATGATGAGTTACAAGATTTAGATCCAGGAACATACCTAGTGAAGGTTCAACAATAGATTTAGCATCCAACTAATTGAATGAGAGTTGCATAAAGAGATGGAGTTCGGCCGATGACCTTGCAGGAGACAAACAGAGGGTCTTGACCTCTCATATTCCATCTTTCCTCTTTTAAAATTTTCCTCTTTCCTATTTCGTTCTAGTTTCCATTTCTTTTTTGGGTTTGGTTGATTATTTGTGAGTTCTAGCACTTTGGGCTAAATGCATTTTTGTAAATAGCTTTGTTAATAAATCCTTGACCCAATGGATCTTTTAATTACAAAAAAATTGAAAACCATTTAAAAATCAAAGAGAACTAATGTTTTTTTGTTCCATTGATAAGTTGCTCAATAATTATAAGGACCCAAAATTTGTACGACCTCAATGAAGCATGAAAATTCAGTTTTGGAAAGGTTTTGGACCAAGGTGACACTTCATGGGAGCCCTCACAGTCCGTGTGAGGTTACATGGCCCTCAAGTTCAAACTAATTTCACTTTCAAGCCTTCAATTGAAGCTTAATTATGTTGTTAAAGGCCATCATGGGTCTCCTACATCAAGTAAAGTTCAAGAGAATTTCATTCGCTAAGTTTTTCACAAGTACCGATAGAAGGGTCAACTTTAAATGGGAATATCTCTTAGAAAAAAAGGAACTGGGTGGCCCACGACCTATAAGATTGCAGCTCTTTGAATTATCTTTTCAATGCAGCTGGTTTCACCTCATTCCGAGTTTGGATCAAGAAGTTATGCCCATTTACGTAAATCTCGTCTGTGCAGGGAATCTATGCAGATTTTAATTCCGTGTCATTAATGGCACATATGTAATTTTTAGTTATTCTAATGGTGTTTTATGATCTTTTCTCCTATCCTAGACCCCTAAATTAGCTGATAACTTTTCGTTTTAATTCATTCTCATTAGAAACACTATCACTCCAAAATCAATTCCTAAAATAATCCTCTATAAGTTCTTCTCTCAAGACTCAAGCTAGGGATTCAATTGGGGATTCAACTTCAAGCTAAATTCTTCTCGAATTCATCTTCCGAATCAAGGTATGTGGGATTGATTCTTGGCCTCTTTCAACCAGGAAGACCCAAACTCTTTTCAATTGTTTTTCATGAATTTTAGCTTACTTTAAATGTGGGTTTTCATTATTTGATTTTATTAAACTCAATTGATGTATGGGTTTTACTTTATTGATTATTTTAAGTTGATTTAAGCCATTATATTATAGTTTGCATTGAGATTATGAAATTATGAATGTGCATATCCCCTTTAAAGCTTGATTTATGCATCGGTGATTTATATTATGATTTAAATGTGAATTTAATTATGGATTTACTTCAATTTCTTATTATAATGTTGATTTTAGCTTGAATCTATATTACCCATACTATTCTCACATCATTCATCGCATTTGCATTCATGAACATTGGTTTTTATGGAAATTATGAAGTGGGTTAAGCCCAATTATATTTTTATGAAATGATTTTGATAAGGTATTGATTATGACAAGAATGTGATCACATAAATGTCTTATGATTATGGCTCTTTGAGCATTTTGGGTGCTTGCACCATTCTGTATTTGTAATCGAGCTAGTCCTATACATGAATATTATAACTACAAGCTATGAGTTGGAATTTGAGCCTAAATGTGCATTGATCGGATTTGAAATGACTATTGCCTTTTTGAAAGTATGTATATATAAACTATATGTATTCTCGTGGGATGTTGACTTAGCACCGATGGATTGGGGGCGTCAAGGCTATCCGGATGCTCTCCTTTTCCTCGAACTATGTGCCTAGCATATGTTATGAGAATCCTATCCGAAATAGGTGATGTTCCTGTAAGGAAGGTTGCTTCATACAAAATAGGTGATGTTCCCGTAAGGTGAAGTATTATGTTATGATATGAAAATCTTTTTCTAAATGGGTGGTGTTCCCGTAAGGGGGTTGCTTCATATGAAATGGGTGGTGTTCCCGTACGGTGAAGTATGGTTTACCTTTGGCAAGTAAGCCACCTCTGTACCAGTGAGGGGATTTCATCGGGATTCCAAGTTCTAACTCACTTGGTCTTACTCTTGTCGGTTGAGGTCATATCCCCGCTAAATACGAATATCATTTCATTCATGCATCACAAATTTCATGGCATATTGTATACTTCTTCCTTGGATATATGATTCTTTTTATATTATGTGCCCTTGTCATCTAACATTGAGATGCAGGTTGATAAGTCATATGCATTGTATGCCCGCATACTTAGTACATTCAAACGTACTAACATATACTCTATACCTACATGATTTCACCATGTAAGGACCGTGTGTTACGATCATCCACCGCTTGACGGGTAGATCAAAATCAGAGAGGTGATATTATGGTGAGTCGTATCTTCGAAGGACAAACCACCTTCCTTCTACCTATGTTATTTTCTTTTTATCTTCTTAATTGAGGGTGAGCCTAGGACATGTCTTGGCCCCCATCCCATCTTATGACTAGAGGCATTATTGGACATCTAGTAGACTCTCGTAGATTGTCTCGACTCGGGGTTAGGGCCTAGATGTGACACGGCGAATGGAGACCCAAGAGTCCCCAAACAAGCCTCAAATATCCATAATTACATCATCGGTTCGAGAATAGCATTCAACGCACATAGTTATATAATCAAATTAGATCTGAGGAATCATGTACTAATACGGAAGCAATATATTAGTCATAGCAACCACATCTGAGAAGAGTTCACATAGTGCCCAGCAATGCTTCTAGTCAAAGGAACGGGGGCCAGGACAAGTTCCGAGCTCACCCTCAATAAAAGAGAACATCCGTAATAACAATAAAGAAGATAGTTGGCTCATCCATGGAAAACGGGACTCACCACAATAACTCCAAGAATGGACTATTCGTCAAATAGCTGGTACTCAAAGTGCTCGGCCCCGACATGGTAAAATCATGTAGGCATAGAGTTTGTGTTAGTACATTTGAATGTACTAAGTATGCGGGAATGCAATGCATATGACTTATCAACCTGCATTTCAATGTTAGATGACAAGGGCATGTAATATAGAAAGAGTCATATATCCAATGGAGAAGTATACAAGATGCCATGAAATTCATGATGAATGCAATGCGGTAATGCTCCTATATAGCAGGGATGGACTATAACTGACGAATCAAATTCATGCGAGCTATTACATGAATTAGCCCGATAAAGACCTCCCATCGGTAGGAGAACATTACTAGCCAAAGGTAATCTACATCACACCTTACGGAACTCACCATTTCGGTAAATGGTCACCTTCCTTATGGAACTCGCCATTTCAGAAGGATTTTTCATAATCATAGCATAAACATAATAGACGAATAACCATACCTTACAACCCAGTCATTTAAGTAATGGTGATCATTCCTATGTTGGCACATACTTCAAAGAAAGGGAGAGGGCCCTTGGGGATAGCCCTAGCACCCCAAACCTATCGGTGGAAAGTTGATAATATCCCAAATGGATACTTATAAATATACGTGCTTTCAAGAGATTCAATGTTCATTTCAAAACGTTCAATGCATATTTAGGCTCAAATGCCAAACCATACTCTCATAATCATAATGCTCATACAAGGAATAGCTCATCCACACATATACAAGATGGTGCAAGCACCCATAATTCTCATAGAGCCATAACCATATACATGTATGTGATCACATCATTGTCATAACCAATGCCTTATCAAAATCATATCATAATCGTTTCACAAAACATAATTGGGCTTAACCCACTTCGTAGTTTCCATATATTAATGTTCATGAATGCAATGCAATGCATGATGTGAGAATAACATGGGTAACATAGATTTAAGTTTAAAATCAGCCATATAAAATGAAATTGAGGAAATCCATAATTAAATCCACATGTATATCATATCGTAGATCACCCATGCATAAATCAACTTAAAAGGGACATGCATGTTCATAACTTCATAACTCAATGCAATTCATCATAATAGTGTTCAAAGTAATTTAAAATCATAGGTAGAGTTTATCCCATACATCAATTGGATTGAATAAAATTCAAATAATGAAAACTCATATTTAAAGTGACTAAAATTCATGGAATCAATTAAAAGGAATTTCGGATCTTCTTAGTTGAAAGGGACCAAGAATCAATCCCACATACCTTGATTAAGTAGCTGAATTTGAAGGATGAATTGGGCTCCAATGGAACCCTAGCTTTGATCCTTGAGAGAGGAGTATAGGGAGGAGTAGGGAGGTGATCTTGAGAGAGGTAGAATGTATTAGGAGAATGAATGAAGATGGGAGGGGTTTCAACTGAATTAGGGATTTAGAATAGATAAAAGGTCATAATTCATAATAAAAATAAACCGAAATTACATAAACTCCATTAATGAAATGGACCTAAATTAGTCATGTCAGGCTCACACGGTCCACTACACGCGGTCCGAGAACTGTCACACGGATCGTTAATAGTGGTCGTGATCCCCTACTTAGACTATCACGGAGGAAATATTCTTGAAGCTAAGTGGTACCACACGGACGGCTACACGGTCCATGTGACTACATACGGGCAGTGACACCGACCGTGTAATGGTACTTGAAATAATTTTTGCAAGATAAAGTTACGAGATGGTACTTCCGTACTTAGAATAATTTTTACGTAGTGAGTTACACGGAGAGTCACACGGACCGTGTCACCGAACACGGACTGTGTGAGTGCGCTTGTGCCTTCACTTGGCCACAAATTCCCTCTGTCCCAAAGTTGCCCTAACTGTGAACTGGACCTGGTGTCTCTTCACGGGAGGCCACACGGTCTGTGTGGCTTCATACGGCCCGCGTTAGCTTCTCCGTGGAGTGATGCCTGGCAGTTCACTTGGGATAATTCCAAGGCATCCGGGAAATATCACTCAAAAAATTCTGGTCCTTACATCATCTCCCCCTTGGTAACATTCGTCCCCGAATGTGCAAAAACAAGGCTTGAAAGGCTTGATTTAGAGCATGAAACACCCAACATAAGATACAATGCATAGCTCATTATTCAAAATCGTATCGAAAGCAATTTTTTTTCAAAACCATGGTTCAAGACCTTTAAGCTCATATCAAAATTGTATTCAAGTCGCTCAACATATAACAAAATATCCTTTTTTATGCACATGTATGCATGTCATGTCATGAGACTCAAGAGGGCAAGATATGGCACCATTAATAAGGAAGAATCCTAATACCTTAGGCTTGACTAGATTGGAAAAGATGAGGGTATTGCTTCACCATGTCCAGCTCTGCCTCCCAAGTAGCACTCTTCACTTGTTGATTTCTCCAAAGCACTTTTACCGAAGCTACATCCATGTTAAGAAGCCGCTTTACTTGCCTATCCAAAATTTCCATCGGTACTTCCTCGTAGGACAAATTTTCTTCAACCTCCATTCCTTCCAAGGGCACAATGGTGTTAGGATCACCAATTAGCTTCCTCAACATAGACACATGGAAGTCCGGGTGAATGGAACTCAAATCGGGAGGTAACTCCAACTTATAGGCCACACCTCCAGTTCGCTCAACAATCTTATAAGGGCCAACATACCGGGGGCTTAGCTTCCCCTTCTTACATAAATGCATCACACCCTTCATAAGCGAAACCTTCACATACACCCAATCACCAACATGAAATTCAAGGTCCCTTCTCCTAACATCCGAATAAGACTTTTGACGACTTTGGGCCATATTCAATCTCTCCCTAATCATCTTCACCTTCTGTATGGCCTCCATCACCAAATTCGGACCGACTAGAGCCATCTCTCCCAACTCAAACCACCCCACCAGTGACCTACACCTTCTCCCATATAAAGCTTCAAATGGTGCCATACCAATGCTAGCATGGAAGCCATTATTATAAGCAAACTCAATGAGTAGAAGATGGTCCTCCCAATTGCCTTTAGACTCCAACGCACAGGCCCTCAACATATTCCCAAGTTTTGAATAGTCTTATCCGCTTGGCCATCCATTGAGATGAAAAGCGGTGCTCAACTTAATCTTAGTTCCAAGTCCCTTCTGAAAAGACCTCCAAAAGTGGGAAATAAATTGGGTACCACGATCTGGTATAATGGACCTAGGTACACCATGCAACCTCACCAACTCTTGGGTATACAACCTTGCATAATCCTCGGCGCTGAAAGTAGTTTTGACTGTAGAAAATGAGCCGACTTCGTCATCCGGTCCAAAACAATCTAAATGGAATCAAATTGCCTTCGGGTCCGAGGCAACCCAACTACAAAATCCATGTTCACATCTTCCCATTTCCATGTGGGAATTTCAATGTCTTGTGCCAAACCACCAGGCTTTTGGTGCTCTACCTTCACCTGTTGACAACTCGGGCATTCAGATGCAAACATAGAGATGCCTTTCTTCATACCATGCCACCAATGCACTTCCTTCAAATCCCAATACATTTTGGTGGACCCCAGGTGAATAGAATAATGAGACTTGTGAGCCTCACTCATAATCACCCTTCTAAGAACGTCTACATCCAGAACACAAAGTTGGTCTTGGTACTGGAGTACACCATTTCCCCCTTGGGAGAACACCTCAATCTCCTTTTCAGCAACCAACTTTTTAATTCAAGTAACGATGGGTCTAAATCTTGCTTAGCCTTTACATCACTTACCACAGAAGATTCTGCCCCGGTTTCAACATGAATACCACTATCGCTCGAATCTACCAACCTGACACCCAACCTAGCTAACCAGTGAATATCTTTTGCCAACCCCTTCTTTTCTTCCCCAACGTGCGCCACACTTCCCGTAGACAACCTGTTGAGAGCATCGGCTACAACATTAGCCTTGTCGAGATGATAGAGAATACTCATGTCATAATCCTTTAGGAGTTCCAACCACCTCTTTTGCCTTAAATTGAGATCTTTTTGAGTGAATACATATTGCAAACTCTTAGGATCGGTGACACATTGGCATGAACCCCATATAAGTAATGTCTCCAAATCTTTAAAGCAAAAACCACCGCCGTCAATTCAAGGTCATGTGTTAGGTAATTATGTTCATGCACCTTCAACTGCCTTGATGCATACGCTATTACCTTACCCTGTTGCATAAGCACACAACCCAATCCAAACTGCGAGGCATCACAATACACCACAAATCCATCCAAGCCATTTGGTAGAGTCAAGACGGGAGCCAATGTAAGCCAATCCTACAAAGTTTGAAAACTCTTCTCGCATTCATCCGACCATACAAACTTAGACTGCTTTTGGGTCAACTTGGTTAATGGAGATGCAATAGATGAGAACCCTTCAACAAACCATCTGTAGTACCCTACCAACCCAAGGAAATTGCGAATGTCTGAAGGAGTCAATGGTCTGGGCCAATTCTTCACGGCCTCGACTTTCTTCGGATTCACCTTGATGCCATCACAGGACACCACATGAACAAGGGAAGCCACTTCACCCAGCCAAAACTCACACTTGCTAAACTTGGCATACAACTTTTTCTCCCTTAAAATTTGGAGAACTATCCTCAAGTGATCCCCATGATCTTGCTCACTTCAAGAGTAAATGAGAATGTCATCAATGAAGACCACTACAAAATTGTTGAAGAATGGCTTAAACACCCAGTTCATTAGGTCCATATACATGGTCGGGGCATTGGTTAGGCCAAATGACATTACCACAAACTCAAAGTACCCATACCTTTTCCGAAAAGTTGTTTTGGGAATGTCACATTCCCTAACCTTCAACTAATGATACCCGCAACGAAGATCAATCTTTGAGAAATGAGTAGCCCTTTGAAGCTGATCGAACAAGTCATCAATCCTAGGCAACGGGTACTTATTTTTAATAGTCACCTTATTTAGTTCCCTGTAATCAATGCACATCCGAAGAGTGTCGTCCTTCTTCCTTACAAACAACACTGGAGTACCCCAAGGCGACATACTGGGCCGAATGAAACCTTGCTTTAATAGATCTTTTAACTGCTCTTTTAATTCTTTCAACTCCGCCAGGCTTATACGATAAGGTGGAATAGAGATAGGTTGAGTATCCGAGGAAGAAGATCTATGCCAAAGTCTACCTCCCTTTCCAGAGGGATACCCGGTAAGTCCTCGGGACACACATCCAAAAACTCATTCACCACAGGGACTGACTCAAGAGTAGGCTCATGCACCCCATGGAAATCATTTTCTGCGCCTTGAGGTAGGAAATAAGCCGACCTTTAATAGAGGAGTCACCACCCTTCCATTCAAGGACAGGCTCACCGGGAGGTTGAAACTTGACCTTCCGGGTTCTATTATCTATAGAAGCATATGATGCATGCAACCAATCCATTCCAAGAATCACATCAAAGTCAAATATCTCGAATTCCACAAGATCACATGGGAAAACTTTATACAATATAGAAACAGGGCAACCATAATAGACCCTATGTGCAATAAGAGATTCACCCACAAACGTATAGACCGAGAAAGGATCCCTCAAAATCTAGGGGCTCAAACCAAACTTAACAGCCAACAAATGAGTCACAAAAGACAAATTTGCACCCAGATCAAGCAAAACATAAGCATCAAAATCAAAGACTTTTAATATACTAGTCACAACATCTAGAGCCTCCTCGACATTTTGTCGAGCATGTAGTGCATAGAACCTATTGTTCCTTGGGGCAACACCTTTGGGAGCCCTTTATTGACCTTGCCCCCCTTGGGCCACCTGACCCTGGCCTCTACGGGCATTCCTAGGACAGTCAGCAACTTTGTGATTTTTATCACCACACCCGAAACATACACCCAAATTCCTATGTGGGGCTTTCCCCACTTGTCACACAGAGGATGCCCTTGACCGTCACCAACCGGTGCCCTGGGAGGAGGTACTCGATCATTAGCAACCCGAGCACCCGAACCATGGCTTTGCTAGAAGCGACCAAAACCAACATTTTGAGAACCAGAGAATCTACCATCAAAATAGGCTCTCTAGGCTCGTGAACCCTCCTCTCCTTGAGTTTCTCCCCTTCGATCTGTTCAGCATAGACCATGAGTCTGGCAATATCCATGTCCCTTATAAGCATAGCAGTACAACATTCCTTCACAAGTAAATCAGAGATACCTGAAACAAATTTGTGCATCCTTGCACGAGGGTCAGCCACCAGGGATGGAGCATATTTGGAAAGCTTCGTGAATTTGAGGGCATAGCCCTTCACACTCATACTCCCCTGCTTGAGGTTGATAAACTCAATCATTCTGGCCTCCCTAAGCTCGAGTGGAAAGAACCGATCAAGGAAAGCAAATTTGAACTCTTCCTAATTGACATCACTACTAGAAATCCTTTCCAAAGGCCATTGAGTATACCGCACTTGAGCCACATCTTTTAGTTGATAGGCTGCCAATTCAGACTTCTCTTCCTGAAGTGACACGATGATGTTCATTACCTTGGTAAGCTCATCAATGAACTCTTGAGTATCCTCACCAACCTTTGACCCATGGAACTCTGGAGGATTCATCCGGGTGAAGTCCCTCACCCTAGAAGCAGGTGTAAGATCCCGTGGCCAGTTAGCCTGTCATGCCTGAGTAGTCACCACCTGAGCAAGCATGGCGAAGCTTGTACGGAATTCCCCATTTAAGATGGGTTCATGCATATGCTCGTGGGGAGCTTGATCTTCATTAGCCGGAACTGGCCTTGGTAGAGGGGGTCTTCCTCGAGGCATCTTCTGAAATGGATCAACAACACTGCAAATAAGAAAACTAAATAAACTAGCCAAAGCACGACAAAAGACATGAAAAAGTGAGGCAATTCCTAAAACATTTTCGTAGCCTCCCACTCATAGGTATAGTGCACTTCACGCCCATGAATAGGACTCTACTCAACGCGGCATGTTGGACTCTGAGGATCATTTATAAACCTAGGGCTCTGATACCATCTTTTGTCACGGCTCGGGGTTAGGGCCTAGATGTGACACGGCGAATGGAGACCCAAGAGTCCCCCAAAAATCCTCAAGTATCTGTAACCATATCATCGGTTTGAGAATAGCATTCAACACACAGAGTTATGTAGTCAAATCAGATCTTAGGAATCATGTAGTAATACGGAAGCAATATATTAGTCATAGCAACCAGGTCTAAGAAGAGTTCACATAGTCCCCAATAATGTCTCTAGTCAAAGGAACGGGGGCCAGGACAAGTTCCAGGCTCACCCTCAATAAAAGAGAACATCCATAATAACAATAAAGAAGATAACTGGCTCACCCTCGGAAAACGGGACTCACCATAATAACTCCAAGAATGGACTATTCGTCAAATGGCTGGTACTCAAAGTGCTCGGCACCGACATGGTAAAATCATGTAAGCATAGAGTATGCGTTAGTATGTTTGAATGTACTAAGTATGCGGACGTGCAATTCATATATTAATTATCAACCTGCATTTCAATATTAGATGACAAGGGCACGTAATATAGAAAGAGTCATATATCCAATAGAGAAGTATACAAGATGCCATGAAATTCATGATGCATGCAATGCGGTAATGCTCCTATATAGCGGGGATGGTCTACAACTGACAAATCAAATCCATGCGAGCTATTACATGAATTAGTCTGATAAAGACCTCCCATTGGTAGGAGAAGATTACTCGCCAAAGGTAATCTACATCATAATTTATGAAACTTACCATTTCGGTGGATGGCTACCTTCCTTACGAAACTCACCATTTCGGAAGGATTTTTCATAATCATAACATATCATAGCATAAACGTAGTAAACAAATAACCATAGCTTACGACCCGGTCATTTTGGTAATGGTGATCGTTCCTATGTTGGCACATAGTTCAAGGAAAGGGAAAGGGCCCTTGAGGTTAGCCCTAACACCCCAAATCCATCGGTGCAAATCAATAACATCCCACATAAATACTTACACATATACGTGCTTTCAAGAGATTCAATGTTCATTTCAAAACATTCAATGCATATTAGGCTCAAATGCCTAACCACAAGCTCATAATCATAATGCTCATGCAAGGAATAGCTCATCTACACATATACGAGATGGTGCAAGCATCCATAATGCTCATAGAGACATAATCATAGACATGCATCTGATCACATCCTTGTCATAACCAATGTCTTATCAAAATCATATCATAATCGTTTCACCAAACATAATTGGGCTTAACCCACTTCATAGTTTCCATATATCAATGTTCATGAATGCAATGCAATGCATGATGTGTGAACAGAATGGGTAACATAGATTCAAGTTTAAAATCAACCATATAAAATAAAATTGAGGAAATTCATAATTAAATTCACATGTAAATCGTAACATAGATCACCCATGCATAAATCAATTTAAAGGAGACATGCATGTTCATAACTTCATAACTCAAATGTAATTCATCATAATAGTGTTCAAATTAATTTAAAATCATAGGCAGAGTACAGCCCATACATCGATTGGATTTAATAAAATCAAATAATGAAAACTCATATTTAAAGTGACTAAAATTCATGGAATCAATTAAAAGGAATTTTGTGTCTTCTTGGTTGAAAGGGACCAAGAATCAATCCCGCATACCTTGATTGAGGGGCTGAATTTGAAGGATGAATCGGGCTTGAATTGGACTCCAATGGAACCCTAGCTTTGATCCTTGAGAGAGGAGTGTAGGAGGAGTAGGGAGGTGATCTTGAGAGGGGTAGAATGTTTTAGGAGAATGAATGAAGAGGAAAGGGGTTTCAGTTGATTAGGGGTTTAGAATAGGTAAAAGGTTTTATTTCATGATTAAAAAATAAATCGAAATTACATAAATGCCATTCATGAAATGGACCTAAATTAGTCATGTCAGGCTCACACGGTCCATGAAACGTCACACAGACCGTGAATAGTGGTCGTGATCCCTTACTTAGACTCTCACAGAAAAAATATTCTTGAAGCTAAGTGGTACCACACGGATGGCTACACGGTCCGCCTGACTGCACACGGGCCGTGACACCGACCGTGTAATGGTACTTGAAATAATTTTCGAACGATAAAGTTACAAGATGGAACTTCCATACTTAGAATAATTTTTACGTAGTGAATTGCACGGAGAGCCACACGAATTGTGTCACCTCACATGAACCGTGTGAGTGCCCTGTACCTTCACTTGACCACAAATTCCCTCCGTCCCAAAGTTGTCGCAACCGTGAACTGGATCTGGTGTCTCTTCAAGAGGCCACATGGTATGTGTGGCTTCACACAGCCTGTGTAGGCTCCTCCATGAAGTGATGCCTGGCAGTTCACTTGGGACAATTTCAAGACATTCGGGATATGCCACTTGAAAAATCAGGGTCCTTCCATAGATACTATATGTTATGTGTTGTATTTGTAACTTATGATTTCGGTTATCTCTTGGATATGGATATCATGGATTGATTATGGATATTATGATATGTATGTATGTTTGATGTGAAAATGTGGAATATCCTAAGCCCCATATTGCCCTCATAGAGTGAGTCATACTTATCCGCCCCTTAATGCTTATGTGCTATGTCCTATGTGAATCCATGTAAATCCCTTTCCCTTCGATATCCCCATAGCGTGAGTCCTACTTTTCCATCCCTTAGAACTATGTGTTTACTATTTGAATGCGCTTCTGAACCGATGATGTGGATTTGGATACTTTGAGGCTTGTTTGGGGACTCTCGGGTTCCCATTCACCGTGTCACTGCTAGGCCCTAGGTCCAGGTTGTGATAATAATTTAATAGTGGATTGATAGTCATTGATGAAAAGTTTTGTTGCAAGAGATTCCCTTTTTTTAATTATTCAATTAAAAATTAGTATTTGCTTTAGTTTGATCACATACATTTATGGTGTCAATTTGCATGCGTAACAGCACTCCAATTAGATGCTTAAGTATATTTCCTCATAAAAAATGGGGTCCTTTTTTATTAGCATCCTTCTGGAATACTGTTCTTATATCTTCATTTATACGTTTATTTAATCCTAGATTCACAACATATGCGTTGCACGTTATTTCTTAAACATATCAATATATAATAAATGTTTATGAAAAGTTTATATTGCTACATTCTATAGCATATTTGTTTCATCTATAAGAAAAGACGTAAGGTTCTAGACACGCATGAAAAATATACTACGTAAAATTTACCAATCATTCAATAATATTTAAGTAAAGAAATAAGTCCCCTAAGATTTAACCTAATTCCAATCTTAGTCTTACCTAAGTTAGTTTTATTTCCATCACTTTTTTTATTGATTTTTATGATTGAATTTTTTTATGAAATGAAAATGAAGACTTCAAATAGAATTCTGTAAATATATAAATTCTTCTCTCTATTTTTCATAAAAGATGAATGGAAGCATAATTCTATTATATATAGAAGATCTCTTTTTCTATTTGCTATATTTTTCTATGATCTGCACGCCACCATTATTTTCAAAAAAAAGGGATAAAGAAGATAAAGTGCCAATTTGAGTAATTTTGAGTGATTTGAGTATTTTCACCTGGTCAGAGTTTATATATGTTACAATAAATACCAAATTAGGAGTTCTATACATGCAAGAGTGTACATTACTTGTCTATTACTGCATTGAAATGAGGATAGTTCAGAGCTCTAATTAATTACTATAATTGTATATAATCATTAGTCTAGAGCTTCAGATGGTTGTATTAATATCATAGGAGATTCATGCCATCAAAATCTAGAGAAGAGACATATAGTGCAATCTAGAGGAGAGAAATATAGTGACATATAAGTAACTAGTTTCTGGATACATAGCTTATACTGACATAAATCCTGATAGAGATGAGGTCATGAGGTAGGTGGAGGTGGAGCTCAAGTCGACATGATGTTAGCAAGGACCTACAGCTACATCCATTCCAGATGGTTGCAAAACAAGAGACCTCTCCTCTCTTTAGCTACTATGAGTTGCAAGATTTAGGATCAACGAACATACCTAGTGAAGATTCAACAATGGATTTGGCATCCAACTACTTCAGTGAGAGCTGTATAAAGAGAAGTTGTTAGGTCCGATAACCTTGCAGGAGACGAACAGAGGGTCTTGACCTCTCAGATTTCATCTTTCCTCACTTACGATTTTCCTCTTTCCCATTTCTTTCCAGTTTTCTTTTCTTTTTTTTTTTTTTTTGAGTTACTTTGGCTGATTTTTTGTGACTTATAGCACTTTAAACTAAATTCAATTTTGTAAATAGCTTTATTAATAAATCCTAACCCATTGGACCTTTTAATTAAAAAAATAGAAACCCCGTTTGAAAATCAAAGAGAACTAATATTTTTTGTTCCATTGATAAGCTGTTCAATAATTTAATAGTAGATTAATAGTCATTGATGAAAAGTTTTGTTCCAAGAGATTCCTTTTTGAACAATTCAGTTAAAAATTAGTATTTGCTTTAGTTTTACCACATACGTATGTAATATATGGTGTCAATTTGCAGCTTAACGGCACTCGAATTAGATGCTCAAGTTCATTTCCTCACAAAAACTGGGGTCCTTTTTACTATGCATCCTTCTGGAATACTATTCTTATATCTTAATTGATACTTTTATTTTATGTTAGATTCATGACACGTGCGTTGCACATTATTTTTTAAACATGCCGATATATAATATATGTTCATGAAAAGTCTATAATACTACATTCCATATCATATTTGTTTCATCTATAAGAAAATATGTAAGATTTTAAAGATGCATGAAAAATATACCACGTAACATTTATCTATCGTTAATAATATTCAACTAAAGAAATAAGACCCTCAAGATTTAACCTAATTTTCAATCGTAGTCTTACCTAAGTTATTTTTATTTTCATCACTTTTTTTATTGATTTTGATGATTGAATTGTTTTTATAAAAGGAAAATGAAGACTTCAAATAGAATTCAATAAATATATAAATTCTTCTCTCTATTTTTCATAAAAGATGAATGGAAGTATAATTTCATTACATATAGAAGATTTCTATTTCTATTTTCTATATTTTTTATGATCTGTATGCCACAATTATTTTTAGAAAAAAAAAGATAAAGAAAGTAAAGTGCCAATTTGAAGTAATTTTGAGTGATTTGAGTATTCTCACCTGGTGAGAGTTTATAGATGTTCAATATATACCAAATTAGGACTTCTGTACATGCAAGAGTGTACATTACTTGTTTGTTACTGCATTGCAATTGATGATAGTTCAGAGTTCTAATTAATTACTATAATTCTATATAATCATTCGTCTAGAGCTTCAGATGGTTGTATTGATCTCATAGGAGATTCATGCCATCGAAATCTAGAGAAGAGACATATAGTGCAATCTAGGAGAGAGAAATATAGTGACATATAAGTAACTAGTTACAGGATACATAGCTTATACTGACGTGCTCATCGAAATCTAGAGAAGTGACATATAGTGAAACCTAGAGGAGAGAAATATAGTGACATATAAGTAACTAGTTACAGGATACATAGCTAATACTGACATAAATCCTGATAGAGATGAGGTCATGAGGTAGGTGGAGGTGGAGCTCAAGTCGGCATGTTGTTAGCAAGGATCTATAGTTACAACTATTCAAGATTAGTGCGAAACAGGAGACCTCTCCCCTCTTCAGCTATGATGAGTTGCAAGATTTAGGATCAAGGAACATACCTAGTGAGATTCAACAGTTAATTTAGCATTCAGCAACTTCAATGAGAGTTACAAAGTGGAGTTGTTAGGTCCGATGACCTTGCAAGAGACGAACATAGGGTCGTGACCTCTCAGATTCCATCTTTCCTCTCTAATGATTTTCTCTTTCCTATTTCTTTCCAGTTTCCTTTTTTTTAGTTACTTTGGCTAATTTTTTGTGGGTTATAGCACTTTGGACTAAATTCAATTTTGTGAAAGCTTTGTTAATCAACCCTGACCTATTGGATCTTTTAATTACAAAAATGAAAACCATATAAAAATCAAGGACAACTTGTAAGGACCTGGATTTTCGAACGATTTTATTGGACCTCATAATATCGCCCCATGAGAAAGTTCGACCAAGTGTCACTCCACGGAAGGCCCACACGGCTAGTGTGAAGTCACACGAACCATGTGGCCTCCAGTGGAGGGTTACTTGGCCATAATTTCGATTAGGGGACGCGACAGGGAGTTTCAGGCTAAGTATAGGAGCACGGCCACCCACACGGTCCATGTGGTGTTTCACGTGTCGTGCAGCCCATTATATAGCTCGCGGCGCGAAGTTGTTTGCAAGTATGAAATCACCATCTTGTAACTTTTTCGTGCAAGATTTTTTTCTGAGTGTTGTTTCACGGTCCTTGAAACAAGATGTGTGGTCGTCCGCATGGCACCCCTTTGTTTCGAAAAATTCTAAGTTTTGAACATCTTGAAAATTGTCTCACGGGCACTGTTCACGGCCCATGCCATGCCACAAAGACCGTGTCAGTGCTAGCGAAGCCATGACGGCCCAATTTTCATCCGTTTCATTAATGGCTTTTACGTAAATATGATTTATTTTAATGTGTTTTATGACCTTTCTACCAATCCTAGACCCCTAAATCAGCTTATACTACTCCATGTTTGTTCATTCTCATTGGAAACACTCATACTCTTAAAATCAATTTCTAAAAGTCCTCTCTAAGTTCTTCTCTCAATACTCAAGCTAGGATTCAATTGGGGATTCAACTTCAAGCTAAATTCTTCTCAATTTCAGCTCCTCAATCAAGGTATGTGGGATTGATTCTTGGTCCCTTTCAACCAAGAAGACCCAAACTCTTCTCAATTGATTTTCATGAAATTAAGCATACTTTAAATGTGGGTTTTTCATTACATGATCTATTAAATTCAATTGATGCATGGGCTTTACTTTATATTTGATTTTAAGTTACTTTAATCCCTATTATGATGATTTAGATTGAAGTTCTGAACATGTGTATCCCCTTTAAGGCTTGATTTATACATGGGTGATCTATATTATGATATAAATGTGAATTTAATAATGGATTTACTTCAATTTCATATTATAATGTTGATTTTATCTTGAATCTATATTACCTATGCTATTCTCACATCACTCATGGCATATGCATTCATGGACATTGGTTTTAATGGAACTTATGAAGTGGGTTAAGCCCAATAATGTTTTATGAAATGATTTTGATATAATTTTGATAAGGTATTGGTATGACAAGAATGTGATCACATACATGCCTTATGATTATGGCTCTTTGAGTGTTTTGGGTACTTGCACCATCCCGTATATGTAGATGAGTTATTCCTTGCATGAGTATCATGATTATGATTTATGGTTTGGCATTTGAGCCTAAATGTGCATTGAACGGTTTTGAAATGAATATTGTATCTCTTGAAAGCACGTTAAAGTATAAGTATTCTCGTACGATGCCGACTTAGCATCGATGGATTAGGGGGATCAAGGATATCCGAAAGGTCCTCTCACTTTCCTCGAACTATGTGCCTAACATATGTTACAAGAATCCTATCCGAAATGGGTGATGTTCCCATGAGGAAGGTTGCTTCATACAAAATGGGTGATGTTCTTGTAAGGTGAAGTATTATTTTATATGACATGAAAATCCTATCCGAAATGGGTGATATTCCCGTAAGGGGGTTACTTCATACAAAATGGGTGATGATCCCATAAGGTGAAGTATTGTTTACCTTTGGCAAGTAGACCACCTTTGTACCGGTAAGGGGATTTCATCGAGATTCCAAGTAATAGCTCGCTTGGCCTTACTATTGCCAGTTGAGGTCATATCCTTGCTATATATAAGCATTATTACATTTCATGCATCATGAATTTCATGGAATATTGTATACAATTATTCTTTGGATATATGATTCTTTCTATATTATGTGCCCTTGCCACTTAACATTCAAGTGCAGGCTTAATAAGTCATACGCATTGCATGCTTGCATACTTAGTACATTTAAACGTACTAACGTATACCTTATGCCTACATGATTTTACCATGTAGGGACTGAGCGCTACGACTATCCACAGTTTGACGAGTAGCTCAAATCCAAAAGTTGAACTTGTGGTGAATCCTATCTTCCAAAGACAAGCCACCTTTTTCCTACCTATGTTATCTTATGTTACTTTCTTACTTGAGGGTGAGTCTGGGACATGTCTTGGCCGCTGTTCCATTTTATTTTGACGGTGTCGTTGCTCTATTTCAGAAGATACCTCAAGGGAGACCTCACCTACAAAGGTCGGCTCTGGCTGATAAGGATTAGGCACCTCAAGGGCCTATGGATGAGCCCATCTCTAATGTGAATTATGTATAGCCGTTGCTATTCTTTCCCAGGTGGTGTTATCTCAAACTAGGCAGGCTAATCTTCTACGGAATCCCATAATAGCTTCTAGGGTGAGGGATTTCTCCTGGATGAATCCTCATGAGTTTTATGAGTCGAAGGCTGATGAGGATGCTCAAGAGTTCATTGATGAGCTCACAAAGGTGTTGAACATTATGGGTGTCACTTTTGAGGAGAAGGCTGAATTGGCTGCCTATCAACTGAAAGATGTGGCTCAAGTGTGGTATACCCAATGGTCTATGGAAAGGATTTGCGGTGATAATATCAATGAAGAGTTCAAACTTGCATTCCTAGATCATTTCTTTCCACTTGAGCTTAGGGAGGCCAAGATGACTGAGTTTATCAACCTTAAGTAAGGAGGCATGAGTGTGAGGGACTATGCCCTCAACTCCACTAAGCTCTCCAAGTATGCACCGATACTTGTGGCTGATCCTCAAGCAAGGATGCACAAATTCATTTCGAGAATCTCTGACTCACTTGTGAAAGAGTCATACTACTATGCTCATACGAGATTTGGATATTTCTAGACTCAGGTATATGTTGAACAGATCGAAGGGGAGAAACTGAAGGAAAGGAGGGTACACGATCCTAATAGGGCCCGTTTTGATGGTTGATTCTCCAATTCTTGGAGTGGTGGTTTTGGTTGCTTTTAGCAGGGCTAAGGTTCTGGAGCTCGGGTCGCTAATGCTTAGGGTGCCTCCTTCGAGGGCACCGATTGGTGGTGGACAGGGGTTATCCTCTGTGTTGCAAGTGTGGGAAGCCCCACATGGGTTACTTGTTGGAGGGATTTGGGTGCTTGTTATGGATGTGGTGATAAGAACCACAAGGTTTTTGATTGTCCTAAGAATATCCATAGAGGTCAAGGTCAGGTGGCTCAAGGTGGTCAAGGCCAACAAAGAGCTCCCCAAGATGTTTCCCCAAGGAACAACAGGTTCTATGCACTTCATGCCCGTCAAAAGGTTGAGGAAGCTCCGGATGTCGTGACTGGTATGTTAAAAGTCTTTGATTTTGATGTTTATGTTTTGCTTGACTCGTGTGCAAATCTGTCTTTTGTGACTCCTTTGTTGGCTGTTAAGTTTTGTTTGAGTCCCAAAATTTTGAAGGATCCTTTCTCAGTTTATACTCCCGTGGGTGAATCTATTGTTGTACATAGTCTATCGTGGTTGTCCTGATTCTGTGTTGCACAAATTCTCTCGTATGATCTTATGGAGCTTGAGATGTTCGATTTTGACGTGATTCTTGGGATGGATTGGTTGCATGCATCATATGCCTCTATAGATTGTAGAACCCAGAAGGTCAAGTTCCAACCTCTAGGTGAGCCCATTCTTGAATGGAAGGGTAGTGACTCCACTATTAAGGGTCGGTTTATTTCCTACCTCAAGGGTAGGAAGATGATCTCCAAGGGGTGCATTTACCATAATGTGAGGGTCAAGGATATGGAGATAGAATCACCTACTCTTGAGTCGGTTCTAGTAGTGAATAAGTTTCTAGATGTGTATCCTTAGGACTTGCCCAGTATTTCTCCTGAAAAGGAAGTAAGTTTTGGCATAGATCTACTCCCGGATACTCAACCTATCTCTATTCCTCCCTATCGTATGGCGCCAGTAGAGTTAAAAGAGTTAAAGGATCAACTGAAGGACTTGTTGGAGAAAGGTGTCATTAGGCTGAGTATATCACTGTGGGGCGCTCTAGTTTTATTTGTAAGAAAGAAGGATGGATCTCTTCGCATGTGTATTGATTATAGGCAACTAGATAAGTTGAAAATTAAGAATAAGTATTTATTACCCAAGATTGATGACTTGTTCGACCAGCTTCAAGGGGCTACTCACTTCTTAAAGATTGACCTTCGTTCCAGGTATCATCAGTTGAGGGTTAGAGAGTGTAATATTCCCAAGATGGCTTTTCGGACAAGGTATGGACACTTTGAGTTTATGGTGATGTCATTTGGCTTAACCAATGCTCCGGTCGTGTTCATAGACCTTATGAATCGGGTGTTCAAGACATTTTTTGATAGTTTTGTGGTGGTCTTCATTTATGACATTCTCATTTACTCCCCAAGTGAGCGGGAACACAGGGATCATTTGAGAATGGTTCTACAAACCTTGAAGGAGAAGAAGTTGTACGTCAAGTTTAGCGAATGTGAATTTTGGTTGAGTTAAGTACCATTCCTTGGTCATGTGGTGTCTGGGGGTGGTATTAACATGGATCCGAAGAAGACCAAGGCCGTGAAGAATTTGCCCAAACCGTTGACTCCTTCGAATATTCAAAACTTTCTCGGGTTGGTGGGCTATTCTAGTATAATCAGATGAATGCGAGAAGAGTTTTCAAACCTTGAAGGATCGGGTTACATCGGCTCCTGTCTTGACCTTACCAAATGGCTTGGAGGGATTTTTGATGTAATGTGATGCCTCAGAGATCGGGTTGGGTTGCATACTTATGCAATATAGTAAGGTAATAGCGTATGCATCAAGGCAGCTGAAGGTGCATGAGCGTAATTACCCAACCCATGATCCTGAGTTGGCGGTTGTGGTTTTTGCCTTGAAGATTTGGAGACACTACTTGTATGGGGTACATGTTGATGTTTTCACCGATCACAAGAGTTTGCAATATGTGCTCACCTAAAGGGATCTCAAATGGAGGCAAAGGAGATGGTTGGAACTCCTAAAGAACTATGACATGAGTGTCCAATATCATCCCCGCAAGGCCAATGTTGTAGTCGATGCCCTTAGTAGGTTGTCTATGGGTAGTGTGACTCATATTGAAAAGGGAAGGAAGGAGTTAGCAAAGGATGTTCACTGGTTGGCTAGGTTAGGTGTTAGGTTGGCCGACTCGAATAATGGTGGTATCCATGTTCAAAATGGGGCAGACTCTTCCGTAGTAGTTGATATAAAAGCTAAGAAAGTTTTAGATCCAATGTTAGTTGCCGAAAAGGAGATTGAGGTGTTCTCCCAGGGAGAAGATGATATACTTCGGTACCAGGACCAATTATGTGCTCCGGATGGGAATGGCCTTCAAAGGGTAATCATGAGTGAACCTAATAACTCTCACTATTCTTTTTACGCGGGATCTACTAAGATGTATCGAGATTTGAAGGAGGTGTATTGGTGGCATGGTATGAAGAAGGACATGGCCAAGTTTGTATCTGAATGTCCAAGTTGTCAACAAATGAAGGTGGAGCACTAAAGGCCCGATAGCTTGACCCAATATATTGAGATTCCCACTTGGAAGTAGGAAGATGTGAACATGGACTTTTTAGTTGGTTTGCCTCGGACCCGAAGGCAATTTGACTCTATTTGGGTTATCATTGATCAGATGACTAAGCCAGCTCACTTTCTACCGGTCAAGACTACCTTTAGTGTTGAGAATTATGCAAAGTTGTACATCCAAGAATTGGTGAGATTGCACGGTGTGCCTAGGTTTATCATACTAGATCGTGGGACCTAATTCACCTCTTACGTTTGGAGGTCGTTTTAAAAGGGACTTGGTACTAAGATTAAGTTGAGCACCGATTTTCATCCTCAAACCGATAAGCAAGCTGAGAGGACTATTCAAACCTTGGAGGATATGTTGAGGGCTTGTGCGTTTGAGTTCAAGGGTAATTGGGATGACCACCTTCCACTCAGAAAGTTTTCTTATAATAATAGCTTCTACGTTAGCATTGGTATGGCACCGTTTGAGGCCTTGTATGGGAGAAGGTGTAGGTCACCTGTTGGGTGGTTTGAGTTGGGGGAAATGGCATTTATTGCCCGGATTTAGTATTGGAGGCTATGGAGAAGGTGAAGTTGATTAGAGAAAGGTTAAAGATGGCCCATAGTCGCCAAAAGTCCTATTCGGATGTTAGGATGAGGGATCTTGAATTTCATGCAGGTGATTAGGTGTATGTGAAGGTTTCGCCTATGGTGTGATGCGTTTTGGTAAGAAGGGCAAGTTAAGCCCCAAGTATGCTGGCCCTTATGAGATTATTGAGCAGAATGTAAATGTGGCTTATAGGTTGGAGTTGCCTTCGGATTTGAGTTCCATTCACCCTGTCTTCCATGTGTCTATGTTGAGGAATTTAGTTGGTGATCCTAGCACTATTGTGTCTTTGGAGGGATCGAGGTTGAGGACAACCTATCTTATGAGGAAGTCCCGATAGAGATTTTAGATAGACAAGTGAAGCAGCTTCGTAATAAGGATGTAGCTTCGGTAAAAGTACTTTGGAGAAATCAACACGTGGAGAGTGCTACATGGGAGGCAGAGTTGGACATGATAAAGCGATATCCTCATCTTTTCCAATCTACTTGAGCCTAAGGTACTAGGTTCTTCTTCTTCTAAATAGTCCTAATTCTTTCACTTTTGAGTCTCACGACATGACATGCATACATGTGCATGAAAATGATTTTTATGATGTTTTGAATCATTCGAATACCTTTTGATATGGGTTTTAAAGACTTTATGATCTTCAAATGATGAACTATGCATTATACTTTGTGTTCGGATGTTTCATGTCCTAATTCAAGCTCTCAAGCCTTGTCGTTGCACAATCGGGGACGAATGTTCCCAAGGGGGAGATGATATAAGGACTCAAATTTTCAAATGACTTTATCGGATCTCATAATGTCTCCCCGAGAGAAGATTCGACCAAGTGTCACTCCATGGGAGGCCCACACGGCTAGTGTGAAGTCACACGGACCGTGTGGCCTCCAGTGGAGGGTTGCTTAGCCATAATTTCGATCACAGGGACTCGACAGGGAGTTTTAGGCAAAGTATGGGCACACGGCCATCCACACGATCCGTGTGGTGTGTCATGGGCCGTGTGGCCCACCGTATATCTCGCGGCATGAAATATTTTTTCAAAGTACGAAATCACCATCTCGTAACTTTTTTGTGCAAGATTTTTTTCTGAGTTTCATTTCACGGACCTTGACACGGCCCTTGCAGTGTCACACGGACTGTGTGGCCGTCCGCATAGCACCCTTAATTCTAAGTGTTGAACATCACAAAAATTCATCTAAGTGTTGTCTCACGGGCACCGTTCATGGCCCTTGAAGTGCCACACAGACCGTGTCAGTGCTAATGAAGCCATGATGGCCCAATTTTCATCCGTTTCACTAATGGCTTTTACATGAATATGATTTATTTTAAATGTGTTTTATGACCTTTCTACCTATCCTAGACCCCTAAATCAGTTGATACTACTCCATTTCTATTCATTCTCATTGGGAACACTTATACTCTAAAATCAATTCCTAAAAGTCCTCTCTAAGTTCTTCTCTCAAGACTCAAGCTAGGATTCAATTGATGATTCACCTTCAAGCTAAATTCTTCTTGATTTTAGCTTCTCAATCAAGGTATGTGGGATTGATTCTTGGTCCCTTTCAACCAAGAAGACCAAAATTCTTTTCAATTGATTTTCATGAAATTAAGCTTTCTTCAAATGTGGGCTTTTTCATTATATGATCTATGTACTTTATATATGATTTGAAGTTACTTTAATCCCTATTATGATGATTTACATTGAAGTTATGAAGTTATGAACATGCATGTCCCCTTTAAGGCTTGATTTATGCATGGGTGGTCTATATTATGATTTAAATATGAATTCAATTATGAATTTACTTCAATTTCATATTATAATGTTGATTTTAGCTTATATTATATTACCCATGCTATTCTCACATCACTCATGGCATGTGCATTCATGGACATTGGTGTTTTTGGAAATTATGAAGTGGATTGAGCCCAATAATGTATTATGAAATGATTTTGATATAATTTTGATAAGGTATTGGTCATGACAAGAATGTGATCAAATACATGTCTTATAAGTATGGCTCTTTGAGCATTTTGGGTGCTTGCACCATCCCGTATATGTAGATGAGTTATTCCTTACATGAGTATCATGATTATGATTTATCATTTGGCATTTGAGCCTAAATGTGCATTGAACGGTTTTTGTATCTCTTGAAAGCACATATATGTATAAGTATTTTCGTGGGATACCAACTTAGAACCGATGGATTGGGGAGATCAGGGTTATCCCAAGGATCCTCTCCCTTTCCTCGAACTATGTGCGTAACATATGTTATGAGAATCCTATCCAAAATGGGTGATGTTCCCATAAGGACGGTTGCTTCATACGAAATGAATGATGTTCCCGTGAGGTGAAGTATTATGTTATATGATATGAAAATCCTATCTGAAATGGGTGATGTTCCCGTAAGGGGGTTACTTCATATGAAATGGGTGATGTTCCTGTAAGGTGAAGTATGGTTTACCTTTGGCAAGTAGACTACCTCTGTAGCGGAGAGAGATTTTCATCGGGATTCCAAGTAATAGCTCGCTTGGTCTAACTATTGTCGGTTGAGGTCACATCCCCGCTATATATGAGCATTATTACATTTCATGCATCATGAATTTCATGGCATATTGTATACTATTCTTCTTTGGATATATGATTCTTTCTACATTATGTGCCCTTGCCACCTAACATTCAAGTGTAGGTTTAATAAGTCATATGCATTGCATGCCCGTATACTTAGTACATTCAAACGTGCTAACACATACTTTATGCCTACATGATTTTACCATGTAGGGACCGAGCGCTACGACTATCCACCGTTTGACGAGTAGCTCAGATCCGAAAGTTGAACTTGTGGTGAGTCCTATCTTCCAAGGACAAGCCACCTTCTTCCTACCTATGTTATCTTATGTTAACTTTCTTACTTGAGGGTAAGCCCGGGACATGTCTTGGCCGCCATTCCATCCTTTAGACTCTCATAGACTCTATATGCTATGTGTTGTAATTGGAGCTTATGATTTTGGTTATCTATTGGTTATAGTTAATGGATTGATCATGGGAATTATGATATATGTGTATGTTTGATGTGGAAATGTAAGGTCGCTAGCCCCATATTGCCCCCATAGAGTGAGTCATACTTACCCACTCCTTAGTTCTTACATGGTATGTGCTATGTGAATCCATGAAAATTTCTTTCCCTTCGATGCCCCCATAGCATGAGTCCTATTTCCCCGTCCCTTAGAATTATGTGTTTATTAATTGAATACACTTCTGAACCGATGATGTGGATTTGGATACTTCGAGGCTTGTTTCGGGACTCTGGGTTCTCATTCGCCGTGTCACTTCAAGGTCCTAGCCCCGAGTCATGACAGAACTAACATTTTTTGTTCCATTGATAAGCTACTCAATAATTTAATAATGGATTGATAGTCGTTGATGAAAATCTTTGTTCCAAGAGATTCCTTTTTTAACTATTCAATTAAAAATTAGTATTTATTTTAGTTTTACCACATACATATATAATACATGGTGTTAATTTGCATGCTTAACAGCACTCGAATTAGATTCTTAAGTTTATCCTCACTAAAAATGGGGTCCTTTTTTATCATGCATCCTTCTGGAATACTATTCCTATATCTTGATTGATACTTTTATTTAATGTTATATTCATGACACATGCGGTGCACGTTATTTTTTTATAACACCCCACAACTCTATTCATATGATACGAAATTTTTCATCTTAAGTATATAAGCTTGAACCTAATGATGTCTTACTTGTCCCTATATTTTAAGTCTCATTCCTATATATATAAAGTGTATTAGAAGTGGATTAGGTTCATAAGAGGCCTCTAATACTTAGTCAAGTTCAAAACCTCCATACCGGTTAAGTTTTTCACTTTGGATTATGCAAGGGTCAACTTTATGTTGGGATATATACTATTAACCATGGAATAAATATATTATTAATCATGAGTTTAGATGTAGTATTTATTATGGAAAAATCATTCATCCAATTTTAATAGAAGTTTTAATAGATCATATGATCGTTTATGTGTCTAGTTACTCATATAGTAGATGATTTAGTGTATGGAGTTTTAGCTTATACACAGAAGATTAAATCATCGGTTTATATAAGTATAAAGTTTACGTTCACAATCTAAAATAGAAATTGGACAAGCCATCGGTATGATTGTAGCACAAGATTATATATAATTTATCTTGATTATGGGAACAGTGTAGTTCCAACTTCTTATGCTAATGCATATTGTATGTATTGAACGGGACTAAGTAGAGATAGTTGTTTTAGATTGACTAATAAAAATATATTCTCTAAACTATTTAATATACTTATATTCTCAATCCTGATATAACTATTATGATCTGTGTATATTATTTATCCTTTTGATTTATTAAAAGGTGAGATTTTGAGATGGGTCAATATGTCTAGTAGATTGGATGATAATAATATATATTGGTGAAATAATAATTTAGTTGGAGGAATCCATGTCTCGATATAGAGATTGATGATATGCCTTTTGAAAAGCTTATAAGTTTTCTTCGTGTCAAACCTTACAAGTAGATTTATGTATCAGACACATGAAATAACTTAAGCAGTGTTTTAAAGGAAATTAATCTTTAAATTAAATTTGTCAGTAATTTAATTTATTGATTAGTATCTGTAATCTTAACATGGAGAAGTACATAGGTGTTTAATGGGGAATTTTGAAATATAAATAGAGGAGTGCAATTATGAATTTTTAGTGGAATAATTTGTAATTTATTATGGTAAGAATAATTTTAAATTAATTATTTGAATTATTTCCATAATAGGGAGCCTCAGTAATTAATTTTGTGGTCTCTACGGTGCTCATATTTAACTAGAACTCAAAATCCTACTTCTAATAAAAGGAGGACACGATATTAATTTCTTGTTTTTCAAGAAAAGTGAGTTTCCTTCTTCCTTTTGGATTTGGAGAGATCCTCTATAAATAAGGATTTTTCTATTTTAGAAAAAAGGGGATTTGGATGAAAGGAAATTAGGTTTTCTATATAATGCTTGCCCACCCAAGTATTGAGAGAGTGCAGATATGAACTTGGGATCAATGTAGAAGACCGCAGAACTGTAGTTTAACTCATGGATTCGCTTGAATGTATATGCTCATGCTTCAAGATGTATTTATCTAATTAAATTTCATAAAGTTTATGTGTTTTACCATGATTATTTGTGTTTTAGCATAAATGTATCTGTTATCCTATTATTCATGTAAGCAGTATGATCCTTATATCTTCTGATGCGCATATGGTTTTCCAAAATTTTAAATGACCATAACTCTCAGCACACAAAGAATTGGATGTCTCATAATCTACCAAATGAAATCTCTTTGAATTATCTTTCCACGCAACTCATTTCACCTCAATTGGAGTTCGGAGTCAAAAGTTATGGTCGTTTTACTGAAGACTTCCCGACCAGAGTGGCTTCTACGAAACCCCTTTACGGGTCATGAATTGATGTACGGCCCGTCTGCTAACTCGTGGAAAAAATCCTTGAAACTTTAAGTTTTGGTTATAGGCTTTACGAACCCATTTATGGGCCGTAGAATGGGCTCGTAAAAGTGAACTAGAGACCCCGAAATTGGGCCAAAAGTTTACGAGAGGGTCCCTAGTATATGGGCCCATAGACGACTTTTGACAGCTTTTTAAGAAAGGTTATTTTGGTCCTTTCCCACCCTTTTAAAGCCTAGGATTGATGTTTTTACACCTAAATAAATCCCTAAACATGATTCCTTAATTTTATTACGCTCAAAACACTCTCCAAACCTAAAACTCGTAGTTTTCAAGAGAATAAAAGATAGGATTTCAAGAGAAGCTAGTGACTTCTTCAAAGTTCTTCAAGAAATCTAGTTTTCCTAGGTATGTAAGGCCTTCCAAAAGCTATTTTATAATTATTTTAGTATCTTTAAGTACCAATCTTTATCCAAGATCATGTTTATGAGTTGAGATCAAGTTTTTCCAATTACTAGTTAATTTCATTGAAATACTTGGTCATATATTTTTCTTGATAAAAGTTATGGTCTTTACTGATTTCACTACTAAATTAAGTTATTAATTCAAGGTTTCATGATTAAGGTTGCAATTATAAGAACCCTAGATATTTCATGAAAAGCTATTATATCCACAGTTTTGAGTTGAGTTTAAGCAATACTTAAAGCTTCTGTATTTACAAGTATCTGAGTAAGAAAACTATGTTTTGAGACACTCTGCATTAATGCAACTTTCAGCCAAAGAAAAGAGACCACTTGAGAGAAGTTGAGAAAAGCTAAAGTTGCGCCAAGTCCCAAAAGACTAAAGAGGCATTTTGAGAGCTTTTACTCTTAAAGTTATGAGCATAATAAAAGTTAGTTTGGGAGTAGTATTGAGTACCGATATGAGTGAGAGTAATAATAACTTGAACTCACGAACTACGTAGCCGGCGTAGGATAGGATTGAACTAGAAGACAATTCCTCACTTGCCACTAAGATGGCCCAGTTTTAGGAAGGATCCACTCCCCTAGTTTTTGTCCCTTACCCTGGCAAAGTATGGGACGGCTCTAGAGTGTGGACAAGATGTTGTATCATCACGAAGATCATGGTGATGGTTGTCAGTTAAAAAAACTCCCCAAGCTAAAGTATATATTATCTTCAGATACAAATTGAGTTATATTTATATATGCATTAAATCACATGTTTTACTTATATTGCATTGATGATTTCATCGAGTTACTTTCTGAGTTAAGTTGTTCAACTAAGCATCCTATCCTGAGTTCTGTTTTGACTATCTTACATATTGTACATTTCATGTATTGATGCCTTTGGCGCTGCATCTTTTTACGATACAAATTCAGGTATCCATGTTAGCAGATGTTCAGTAAGACAGCTTTCTACTGGCAGTTGGTGAGACCTCCTCATTCTCAGAGGGCTCTAGTCAGTTAGTTTGATTTATTTATTTATTTTATAGTCAGGTAGTCGTGGGTCTTATTACGGCACCTATCTTTAGTTTAGTAGAGGCTTCATAGACAGAGTTAGTGAGTCAGCCCAGTTTATTGATTCGAATATTTAAAGCATTTATTAGTATTTGTATCAAAAGATGTTTTGAGGTTTTATATACAATATGGTTGATATTTTTGGCGTTTAATCAGATGTTTTGAAGGTTCACCTTATAAAGCTTCCACATGCATGCTAAGTCTTCAGTTAAGCGAGTCAGCTAGGCCAAGGGTACGCTTGGGAACCAGTAATGGTTTCTGATTGCCGGTTACTTCCAGAGTATAGGCTCGGGGTGTGACATTTTTTAAACATATCTATATATAATAAATATTTATGAAAAGTTTATATCGTTACATTCCATAGCATATTTGTTTCATCTATAAGAGAAGACGTAAGATTTTAGACACGCGTGAAAAATATACTGCGTAAACTTTATCTATCATTCAATAATATTTAAGTAAAGAAATAAGTCCCTGAAGATTTAACCTAATTTCCAATCTTAGTCTTACCTAAGTTATTTTTATTTTCATCACTTTTTTATTGATTTTGATGATTGAATTTTTTTTATGAAAGGAAAATAAAGACTTCAAATAGGAAGCATAATTTCATTACATATAGAAGATTTCTGTTTCTATTTTCTATATTATTTTATGATCTGCACGCCACAATTATTTTCAGAAAAAAAAAAGATAAAAAAGGTAAAGTGCCCGTTTGAAGTAATTTTTGACTGATTTGAGTATTTTCACTTGGTGAGAGTTTTAAGATGTTCAATAACTATCAAATTAGGACTTCTGTACATGCAAGAATGTACATTATTTGTCTTTACTGCATTGCAAATGAGGATAGTTTAGAGCTCTAATTAATTACTATAATTGTATATAACCATTAGTGTAGAGCTTCAGATGGTTGTATTAATCTCATAGGAGGCTCATGCCATCGAAATCTAGAGAAGAGAAATATAGTGCAATCTATAGGAGAGAAATATAGTGTCATATAAGTAACTAGTTATAGGATATGTAGCTTATACTAACGTAAATCCTGGTAGAGATGAGGTCATGAAGTAGGTGGAGGTGGAGCTTAAGTCAACATGTTGTTAGCAAAGATCTAGGTGCGAAACAAGAGACCTCTCCACTCTTCATGTTAGGACCCAAAAATGGACGTGATGGCACTTGCTTAATCTCCCCAGAGCAAGTTAACCTAAACCCAATAAGAAACAGAAATAACGTTTGGAAGTACTAAATAAAGTAGATAACTAAAAATGGAAATCTTTACAAGCTTAAATACCACCCAAGGATTGGTTTTCACATGTATAAGCCACTAGCAATGTAGAAAATCAAAAGAAGTGCAAACTTCAATTGTCTTTCTTTTCGAATCGAACAAAGCATAAAAGAAACAGGAACAAGAGAGTCAACCAAATGGCAACAGCTACCTCTCTAAATCTCATGCGAAGCCACGGATGATTAAGAAAATGTACTACTCACTGTCCGGACCCAGAACCTACACAAGGGTAGAACCAAGGGTGAGTATTAAAACAACAACACGGTACTCAATAAATCAACTAACAAAAAAACAAGTCCAATAGAATACACAAACTCCTTTCATCCCAACCAACCTCCAAAACTATAACCTGCATAGAAAATCAGCTCAGTTCAGCAACACATAATACACAACAAAGATTGTTTTCACCATATCACAAGTCAAAATCACAAGCCACAACTCACAAGTGATAACACAGTCAATCACAGGAATAACATCATGGCACACAATAATATGCAAGGATGAGATGCAATGGTTATGTAATAATTTTAGGCAATGACCTCGACATCATAATATCACTTGAAAAAATACCTCAACATCATAACACCGTCGGTAATGACCTCAGCATAATATCATAACCAGCAACAACCTCAGCATCACACTATCACTAGTAAAGATCTCAGCATCACAATCTCACCAATAATAACCTTGGCATCACATCTTGATCGGTAAAGACCTCGGCCCCAATTTTAACTATCTCACTCATATCAATATCCAAAACCAATGCAAGTATGTGTGACATAGATAAATGAACATGAGATGAAGTACACAAATAAATCCACTCATAATCAGCAACCACAACAATATAAATATAGTCATTGCTTAATCACATTTTCAATTCAAGTGTTACAATGCCAAACCAACTCACATTTACATTTAATCGCCCCATGTTTATAATGTTACAAATATTTCATATATCACACATAGAAGAAAGGAAAATTTGGGAATTCTACAAGAATTACAAAGCTTTGAAAGTTTACTTACCTTAGTCCAATCACGATTAATCAAACACTTGAATCTTTCCCTTTCGAATAGAATATGTAGCACCATGATCTAGTCAAATAAATAATCACAATAAGGTTTCAAAACTAACAATATCCATAATACTATACGTCTAGCCTAGACCCAAAAACTAACCAATAACATAGTCAGTTTCCAAATTTCAAGCCTAGGGTTAAATTTTAATGTGTTCAATATTTAAAGTCTAAAGATGTTCATATAATACAAACCCCCAATACTAATATCAAAAACACATACATTTATATAAACTTCCAAAGATGCACCATGTAGTTCTAAGTTCGCCTAAATGAAGAACCCAAAGCACTGATCAGAAGTATGACGATGAAGGAGAGACTTTTAATAATATTAAAACATATAATTCATAATTAATTAAAGAATAGGGAAGTTTAATTGTCACAAATCTGGAAGGACATGTGCGATTCTTCCAATAACCTACTTGCCAATTTGCCACGTTCTTATGCATATATATACTCTTAAATTTGATGCTACTCTAATCGTGATATATATATATATATATATATATATATCTTATATTAGAAGAGATCTATTCAACATGCTTGTTTCATTTCTTAGAAGGTATATTTAATTTTCAAATGTTTGTTATAACTACGTGTCATCTTTATGTGTTCTTAATGAACACATCAGTCTATGCTCTCTATTTTCAATTCAATCTTTCAACTTTTGATTTTACCGCTTTTGCTCATCGAAAAACTTGCTCTTTCTCCATTCTAGGTGCTTGAATACTCAAATGATCACCTTTCATCCCTGATATGATAATAGTATGCCGGGCCAAAGCTTCTAGGGTCTCATCCCAAGATGAAGATTCTTTTTCGCCCTCTCTATGGAAAAAAGAGAGTGCCATAACTATTATTTCAAAAGCTCAGAAATTCCTCGTTCTTAATATTATATATTCAATTTTTTGTATCATCTTTGGTTTGCTCAAAATTGAAGGTAGATTCAAAAGGGTTTTTTTTCGTTAGTTCAATTCATCTGGGTGTGTTTTCCTCAAAATTATTCATTTGTGCTTTAGAAACCCTTGTAATCTGCTATGTATTTCCCATTACATTGTCGATTTTTATTAGTCCTATTTCAGATTTTTTTTCCCTTCTCGCATGCAGTAATTAATTTGGTTAAGTTTCATCCGAGTGTCTTAATAGGATTTGCGAGTTTTCTGATTTGTCTTCCTGCTTTCAGTGTCGTTGTATCAGGTAAATAAATGTACCATATTTATTGTTTTTAAGCTTTTGTTATATGTGTGTGTGTGTGTGTGAATAAGTATATTTATATATGTATGCACAGAACAAAGGGATGGGTACATGACAAAGAGCATACCGATAGTTTCAAACCCACCTTATCTTAAATTCATTAAGATTTCTACAATTCCGTACATATATATATCACTAACATATTCATATGTAAGAGCCTACCTGAACTTTGAGCTCTCCAATTTTCTTCGTTCGAATTCTCGGATTTTCTTCGTTCGAATTCACGCCGCAACTCTATTCCAGCCCCTCTTCTCTTCTTCTTTTTCCCAATTACCCAGATTCTAGAAATTCACTAATTTATCCAAAAATACATGTATCAAGAGGTATAGGATGTTAACTAAATTAACATTATTTAGTCCATTAATAAATCAATTATATAGATTTATCCATAACATAAATAATCATAGTTATCGAATGGTCCGAAATACCCATTTAAAATTATTAAGAGGATATTTTAGGGAAACAAGAGGACTAATTCTCAAAATGACCTAACGGGTTATTAAATTATCCACCACTAAAAATCATGCTCGTCCTCGAAAATAAGGTAAAAGAAAGTACCTGAAGCTTCGAAAAGATTAGGATATTTAGCATGCATATCAGACTCCATCTCCCAAATCGCCTCTTCAACTAGACGGTTCTTCCATTGCGCCTTTATGGAAGCAATCTCTTTGTTTCTAAGCTTTCGAACCTGTTTATCCAAATACCTATAGGCTCCTCCTCAAATGACAAATCTGGACCCAACACCATCAAATCAAAAGGAAGTATATGAGTCTCGTCCAGCACATACTTTCGGATCATGGAGACATGAAACATAGGATGCATGAATGATAATGTCACACTCCGGGAGTACCCTTGGCGTGACCGACACTCAAAGACTATTGCTAGCACCCAAGCAAACCACTAGGCCTTATCACATTCGTTCAATAACATTCTTATAGCGAAAGACATGAATGAATAAGAATACTTGAAGAGAAGAAATGACAAATGATAAATAAAAGCCAAACAATCTATCCATCAACTGAGTAAGACTAGTATTAAAGAAACTAGTCAAAAATATAATCTAGTCATAACTCAATAGTTTAGTCCGTGAAGCCTATAAACATCTGACTAAATGATGCTAATGACAGACCCATGGCCACCTCTAAATAGAATAAAAAAGTTTAAACTCAAAGCTAGCGCAGAAACGTGATGTCCTCCGAAAGCAAGGGAGGACTCACCAATCAGCTGGATGCAAATTGGTCTTCAACGGAGCATCTGTTGATGACCGCTAGTACCTAACTCTGCATTATGAAAAGATGCAGGCGCAAATAGACGTCAGTATGTGAAATGTATGAATATGTAAAATGATAGAATAAAACATGTAAATAAAGAATAACACCAACTCAAATAGCTCAACTCAAGAAGTAGAAAACTCAATAAGCAAGTCAAGCGTCTAAAGTAAGAATGCAATTTAGACAATGGCCCCTCATCTACCATCTATGTCCAATCTACTCAGCATACTATCAAGGCCTATTTGGGAGTTTATTTAATCGACAAACATCACCTATGAGTCGGTGATGATCCAACAAAGCAATGTTGTCGACACATCCATCCAATACCTTTCCAGGTTATAGGATATCCCCTTAGTGGATCCAAAATCAGTAACATCAAGTCCTCTATTTGGGACAATAGGAAATATCTGATTTTATAGTTCAATCCTCATCTACGCCGGCTACGTAGTTATTTAGTTCAAGTTGGACCTACTTTTACTCAATTCGGTGCTCAATACTCCTCCCAAGACTCAACATGCTCATAAGACATCAACCCTATAGTTAACTCATTCATCTAGTCTCATTGGACATTTGTCAACTTAATTCATCATATCAACTATCAACTCTTTGATTATGTTCTTTTAAGGTTCAACTCTTGACTTATAAAGACTCTATCATGCATCACTCTAACTCATAGCATTCAGGAAATTAAAAGTAGATTTAAAGCATTTAGGGACTCCATAGACTCTTTAGGCTCAAATTATACTCATGCATACCCATTTAAGTGAAATATGTAAAAATAACAAGAATTCATACTAGGGTTCATGTTGAACAGCAAAATCATCTAATTCAAGTATTTAATTCATAAGTAATTCATGCAAAATTATACAGAAATACATTAGAATTTAATAAAAACTTCAAGAAACATTCATGAGAGACTCAACTCACTCACAATTCAATTAATTCGGGTTATAGGATATGTGGAAGAATATAATCCATGTTTTGGTTGCCTTACATACCTGGAAATTTTGAATCTTGGAACAGCTTGGCGAGATTCACAAGATTATCTTCAAATCCTAGCCTGAACCCTGAACCCGAACCTAAACCTAAACCTGAACCTGAATTTAATAAAAACTTCAAGAAACATTCATGGGAGACTCAACTCACTCACAATTCAATCAATTCGGGTTATAGGGCATGTGGAAGAATATAATCCATGTTTTGGTTGCCTTACATACCTGGAAATTTTGAATCTTGGAACAGCTTGGAGAGATTCACAAGATGATCTTCAAACCCTAGCCGTTTTCTCCCTTGAAACCTTGATCTAAGTTGGAGGGTACACTGAGCGTAAAAAGGTTGAACTTATATGTTTAGGGATTTATTTAGGTGCGAAAACGTCAGGTTTAGTCATTGAAAGGGTGGAAAAGGACCAAAATACCCTTTCTTAAAAAGCTGTCAAAGTCATCTAGGGGACCAACTACGACCCGTAGGAACCATTTTGTAAATTTTTGGGCAAATTTTGGATTCTCTAGATCGATTCCACGAGCCTAATCTATGTCCCATAGAAGTTTCTATAGCCCGTAGATACATCCGTCAATCTGGGACCAAAAAATGGATTTTTAGAAATTTTCACCACGAGTTAGCAGACGAGCCGTAACTCAAACCACGGCCTATATGTGGTTTCATAGTTCAACTTTGTTCTGGCAGTTTTCAATAAAATGGTCATAACTTTTGACTCCAAACTCTAAATGAGGTAAAATCAGTTGCGTTAGAAAGCTAATTCAAAGACCTTTCATTTGGTAGATAATGGGGCATCTAATTCTCTATATGCTAAGAGTTACGATCATTTAAAATTGACCCTTGTATAATCCAACACGAGAAACTCAATTTATAGGAATGTTTTGAACTCGACTAAGTACTAGAGGTCCCTTATGACCATAATCCACTTCCCACGCGTAGGAATGAGGCTTGAAACATTGGTACATGTAAGAACAGAGTTATGGGGTGTCACAGATAAGCTAGGTGGCAAGGCTAGTCTATAGGTCACCTCTCCAACTTGCTCCAAAATCTCAAATGGGCTGCTAAATTGTAGGCTAAGCTTTCCCTTCTTACTGAACTGCATAACACCCTTCATGGGTGACACTCTAAGCCAAACATAATCTCCCTCCATAAACTCTAGGGCTCGAACCCTCCAATCTGCATAACTCTTCTATCGATTCTGACCGGTTAACAACCTATCCTGAATCACACGGACCTGCTCCATAGCATCTCTAAGAAAGTCTGCATTTAGTGAGTCCATCTCAGCAAAATCAAACCAACCAATCGAAGATCAACACTATCTACCATACAAAGCCTCGTATGGAGCTATTTGAATACTGGAGTGATAACTATTATTATAGGTGAAATCTACTAAGGGTAAATGCTAGTCCCAATGGGAACCAAAATCGACCACACACGCTCGAAGCATGTCCTCTAACAGCTGAATCATCCGCTCAAATTGTTCTCAAATTGTTCATTTGTGTAAGGATGAAAGGCTGAACTCATATCCAGCTGAGTACATGATCCATGCTGCAAAGCCCTCCAAAAGTGTGAAGTGAACAGTGAACCCCAGTCAGAATGATGTAAACAAGCACACCATGTAGTCTTACTATTTGACTGATGTAAGATTGAGCCAACTTTTCTGCTGTATATTTAACCTTGACAAGAATGAATGGCTAGACTTAGTCAATTGATCCACAACTACCCAGATGGAGTCATAACCACCCATAGTAGTAGGCAAACCCACCATAAAATCCATGGTGATACGCTACCACTTCCATGTAGGAATGGAATCCTCTAAAACTCATCTCCAGGCTATTGGTGCTCACACTTAACCTGCTGACAAGTTAAACACTGACACAAAATTTGAGATGTCCTTTTTTATGCCATACCACCTGTAATGTTGATTCAGGTCATGATACATCTTCGCTGCTCCTGGATGAATAGAAGAATGAGTACAATGAGCCTCCTCAAGAATTAATCTAATTAAGTCACCCACCTTAGGCACACAAATTCGAACTCTAATCCTCAAAAAACCATCAGGATCAATACCCGCTTCCTTAGCCTCTCCTCTAGTCAATTTGTCTTTGATGAGACACAAATTCTCATCCTCAAACTGGCGCTCTCAAATCTAGTCCATCAAGGAAGAATGAGCCTCAACGAAAGCAAGTATACCACCCTCATTCAAAAGTTGTAACCTAACTAGACCATTAACTAAACACTAAACAACCCTGGCCAAAGGTCGCTCCTCAACTTGAATGATAGCTAGACTCCCCATGCTAGATGGAGTGCATTTCATTCGAGAAATTTCTATCCCCTATCAATCAACTTTTTAGCATGGATGTGGGACATAACTTTCCAGGATAAGAACCACTATCACCCTTCCACTCGATCTTTGGTACACCGAGCATGGCTAAGGTCACAGTTTTTGCATAACAATCAAGAATAACATGATAAGGAGAAAGCCAATACATCCGCAAGATAATATTAAAGTCTACCATCTCCAAAATAATCATATCTACCCAAGTATCATATCCAGCCAGAGAAACAAGATAGGATCAATACATTCGATCCACTAATAAGGGCTCACCTATTGGTGTAGAAACATATACGGGCACTGACATCCAATCACACAATAAATCAAACTCAAACGAAAAGCATGTAGTCACATAAGAGTAGGTAGATCCAGGATCAAATAGCACAGATACTGGTCGATGACAAACTGGAATAATACCTGTAATAATTGCGTTTGAACCCTCAACCTTGGGTCTCCTAGGAAAAGCATAGCAATGAATTCTTCTTCCACCCTTGGTCTAAGCAACACCTTGATCTCCACCACGTGAAACCAAAGCACCACTATCTGAAGTCTTGCCACCTCTAGTAGTTTGACCCCTGCCCCGAACCCAAGGCTGGTGGAGCTAAATCTCTAACTGGAGTAGCTGAATTAGTACAATGAGGTCCCGAACGAGTCTAAAAGTGACGATGTTGAATTAAGTGGACATGATCCCCACACCCAAAATAAAACCTCGGTGTAGAAGAGTATTGTCCACCAAAAAAATTACTATGGCTACCAGGGTAGAATTGTGGGACCCTCGAGATGTTTGTCCACCCTTAGTTGTTGGCATAGATGCATGAACAGGATCATGACACCTGAAAGATCCACCACTTCTATGTGAACCTCTACCTCCTGATGAGGTACCTAAAAACTGAGTTGTTAGTATGAGCCCTCTTAGGGTCCCCGAACTCCTCTCAAACTAGCAACTCTGCCTCTTTGGCGGTGCTCATAATAGACTAAAAGGAAGCCCCCTCACGAGCTGTTCTGAATACATAAGATCTAATGGAGAAATTCAAACCACTCACAAATCTGCGGACTCTCCACCTCATCTAGAATCATGGCTTAGGCATGTCGAGATAATTTAAAAAAATGAGCCTCATACTCAGTAATAGTCATACTACCCTGCCTCAAGTCCTTAAACCCCAATTGGCTCTCCTCTCGTACACTCCAAGGAATGAAGCGATCCTGAAAAGCACTAGAGAACACACTCTAATCCACTAGAGGGGATCCGACTGGTTTGGACCTCACATAAGTCCTCCGTTACTCCTAAGCTGGTCCACGGAGCTGGAGTACAACAAAACCGACACCATGTTGACCAGCCAAACCTACTTCCTCTAGCATCTTATGGCACAAGGTCAAAAACTCATGAGCGTCCTTGCTCCTACCACCCTGAAATTGAGGTGGTTTCATCTTCTGAAATCTCCCGTAACTAAGCTGATCATCTACTGGCAGAATTGTCTCTAGAGTGGTTTGTGCCCCAATAGTGGGTATAGGAACCACTAGGGGCTGACCCAACTCATCATAATGAACTGGGCCCTGATGATGACCTGAAGCCTATTCTTCTACTCTCGTCTGAGAAACTCCCTGCATCCTCCCCCCTCCCCCAAGTGAGGCTTTCAAGCATACCCATCATCCTCAATAGGGTGTCCTGAAGCAAAGGTGCAACTGTGGGCTCAAGAAGAACTTGGTCCTCATCAACCTCTATCTGTGGCTCTGGAGAAGCCCCACTAAATTGTCCTCTAACTGGTGCAGCTCCTCGAGCACGTGTTGTAACTAATGCAACTCCACGAGCACGGGCTCAAGCTTGGCCCCTTTCCCAACCTATGACTGGGGTCTCAGGAACTGCCTTACCTCTACGACCAGTAATAGTAGCTCTAGTCCTTGCCATCTGTCAAAAGAACATGGGCACAACTCAGTACTGACGAAGATAACTACGCACGATGAGAGAGAAAAATAAAAAGAAGTTTTCTAACAGTCTTCATAGCCTCTCAAAGATAAGTACGAATGTCTCTGTATCGATCCTTAACATTTTATTTAGATTTGGCTCATACACACGTGAGACCTATAAACGTGGGACTCTGATACCATCTGTCACAACCTAAAAATTGACTCGATGACACTTGCTCAATCCCACCAGAGCATGTTAGCCTAAACCCAACGAGAAACAAAAATAATGCACGGAAATACTAAATAAAGTAGATAACTAAAAAAAAACAGAAATCTTCACAAGCTTAAGTACCACCCATGGATTGGTTTTCATGTGTAAAAACCACTGGCAATGCAAAAAATCAAAAGAAGTACAAGTCTGAACTGTCTTTCTTCTCGAATAGAACAAAGTATAAATGAAATAGGAACAAGAGAGTTAGTCAGATGACAACAGCTACCTCTCTAAATCTCCTGGAAAGCCTTGGATGATTAAGAAAATGTACTACTCACTATCCAGGCTCAGAACCTACACAAGTGTAGAAACATGGTTGAGTACCAAAACAACAACGCGGTACCCAACAAGTCAACTAACAAAACAAAGCAAGTCTAATAGAATACACAAACTCTTTTCATCCCAACCAACCTCCATAACTATAACCTGCATAGAAAATCAACCCAGTCTAGCAACACATAATACACAACAAAGATGGTTTTCACCATATCACAAGCCACAACTCACAAGTGATAACATAGTCAATCACAGGAATAACATACTCACAAGTGACAACACAGTCAATCACAAGAATAACATCATGCCACACAACAATATGCAAGGATGAGATACAATGCTTATGCAATAATTGTCGATAATGACCTCGAAATCATAACATCACTGGAAAATACCTCAACATCACAACATCGCCGGTAACGACCTCGGCGTAATATCATCGCTGGCAATAACCTCGGCATCAAAATAAAGATCTCAACATCACAATCTCGCCGGCAATGACCTTGCCATCACATCTCGATCGTGAAAGACCTAGGCCCCAATTTAATCACCCCATTTTTATAAAATTACAAATATTTCATACATCACATATACAAGAAAGTAGAATTTGAGAATTCTACGAGAATTATAAAGTTTTGAAAGTCCACTTGCCTGAGTCCAATCACGATCAGTCAAACACTGATCTTTTTCCATTTTGAATAGAATCCATACTACCACGATCTAGTCAAATAAATAATCACAAAAAGGTTTCAAAAGTAGCGATACCCATATTACTATACGTCTAACCTTGATCCAAAAACTAATCAATTCCATAATCAATCCCCAAAATTTCAAACCTGGGGTTAAGTTTTAATGTCTTCAATATTTGAAGTCTAAAGATGTTCATATAATACAAACCCCCAATATTAATACCAAAAACATATACATATATATAAACATCTGAAGACACATCATGTAGTTCTAAGTTCCCCTAAACGAAGGACCAAAAGCACTGATCAGAAGTGTGACGATGAAGGAGAGACTTCTAATATTAAAACATATAATTCATAATTATATTAAAGACTATGGAAGTTTAATTGTCACAAATCTGGAAGGACATGTGCAATCCTTTCAGTAACCTACTTGCCTATTGCCACGTTCTTATGCATATATGTACACTTGACTTTGATACTATTCTAATCATGATAAACATAATGTGCATCCAAATCCTTATATTCTCTAAACCCAAGGATCACAGCAAATGTATGCAAATATTTAATTATATATGTATGCACAGATCAAAGGGATGGGTACACAACAAGGAGCATACTGACAGTTTCAAACCCACCATATCTTTAATTCATTAAGATTTCCACAATTTCATACATACCTAAACTTTGAGCTCTCCGATTTTCTTCATTCGAATTCACGTCGCAGCTCTATTCCAACCCCTTTTTTCTTCTTCTTTTTCCCAATTGCCTAGATTCTAAGAATTCACTAATTTATCCTAAATACATGTATCAAGAGGTATAGGGTGTTAACTAAATTAACATTTAGTCCACTAATTAAATCAATTATCTAGATTTACTCGTAACTTAAATAATCATAACTATTGAATGGTCTGAAATACCCATTATAAATTTATGAAAAAGATATTTTAGGAAAACAAGAGGTCTAATTCTCAAAATGACCTAACGGGTCATTACACTTTAACTACGATGGGTTGCAAGATTTAGGATCAAGGAACATACCTAGTGAAGATTCAACAGTTGATTTAGCATCCAACTACTTCAATGAGAGTTGTACAAAGAGAAGTTGTTAGGTCTGATGACCTTGCAGGAGACAAACAGAGGGTCGTGACTTCTTAGATTCCATCTTTCCTTTCTTACAGTTTTCCTCTTTCCTATTACTTTCCAACTTCCTTTTTCTTTTGAGTTACTTTTGCAGATTTCTTTTGTTTTGGGGTTATAGCACTTTGGGCTAAATTCAATTTTGTAAATAGCTTTGTTAATAAATCCTGACCCATCAGATCTTTTAATTTAAAAAAGAATAAATTTTTAAAATAAAAAATATTAGATATGTTATTATGGGTTTTAACGTTAGATAATGAGTTGCAAGTTATAACCAATAGATTTGTTGCAGCTTGTAGCATTTTGAGAGGAAAAAAGATAATATTTTAATTTTAAAAATAGAGAAAAGATATAAGAAATAATTAGTAAAATTAATTATTAGATTTAGTTTCCCATTAAATTAGGAATGTGGAACCTACTATTTATTTGAATTCCATATTCAAATAAGAAATTAGTTATAATTCATTTTAAATAGGAGCAATTAGTTCCTTTTTTTAACTCCAATAACCTTTCAAATTTGTTATTAATATATTCTGAAATTAACTCAAATTTCTTTTCATTTATCAGTTGCTTCTCTTTTCTTTTTTTTTTTTTTTTTGTGCGTGTATGCTGATTTGTTTAATCGGTGTTTCGATGGAAACTGATATGGGACATACATTATACCCACTCACACCATTTGAATACACTACAAGTATATACTAAATAGATCTCCAAATTAACCATTTAAATATAATACATATATGTACCATATTCACACAATATATACATATACATATATATATATATATATACACATATATATATACACACATATATATATGTGTGTGTGTATACATAAAATATTTTAACTTAAGAAATAATAAGTCATTAAAATATCAACACCAATTATATACAACATATATACACATTAAAAAAATCAATATTAATTGAATATATATATATATATATATATATATATATAAACACACACACACACACCCCACCTATATACAGAACACAAACAAACAAACACACACATCTATATATATAATAAAGGAGAGTACTTTGCAATGTAGGTAAGCCAAATGGCAAGCTATTGAAAATCCACTTGGCAATTTTAGGACAACAAAATTAATAAATATGGTAATAAAATATTTTAATTAAGAGATTAAAAATATTTGAATTAGCAAATATATTACACTTTTAAAAAAAAAGTAAAAAAAAACAAGACAAGAAAATGATTAAAAAAAAAGGAATATTATTTAAGATATTGTGGGTATAAATGGTAAAAATTAAAATATCATTTCAAATTAAATATTACCATGTATATACATGATAAAAATCATATATAGATGTTGACACCCAATTTTGACCCACCACAGTATGAATTAATCATCGGGCTTTTAATTTTATCAATTTGAAATAATTAGCTTTTAAAATGCGAAAAGAAGTGATTTTTAGGTTCAAATATTTTAATTCGCATATTATATTTGTTTCGAGTATAAATAGTTAAGTGTTATATTTTCATGGATTTTTCAAAGTTTCTCAAATAGATTTTATCTTTAAATACTTTACTTTAATCTTTTTTTGAATTAATTACCCCGTGGTTAATTTAATTATTTTTAAGTTGTTAATATTTAAAAGCTCTTTAATTAATTTATATTAATTCATCTCGTGGTCAAATTAATTAATCGATTTGATCACATTTTAATTAGTCACATTTATAATTAAGGTGGCTAGTTTTTTAAATTATATTCCCCAAATCCATTTTTTCAGATTTCCTTTAATTATATTTGGGCCAAATTCTTGGCCCAAATTTAATCTTCCCTATTCCCTTCCCCAAGCCCAATCTGCCAGCCCAGTTTCTCCTTTTAACTCCCCAGACCAGCCCAATTTCCTCAAACCCATATTTTAAATCCTAACCCACACCCCTAACCCAGCCCGGCCCGGCTCCCCTCATTTATTACTCCCCTCACGTTCCTTTCCCCCTTTCTCTCTCTTTCCCGATTCTTTCTTCCCCTTTCTTCTTCCTCCATTAAAACAAGAAGAACAGAGAAAATCAGAAAAGGAAAAGCCATGGCAGTGGCCATTTTTAAGCAAAAAACGGTCAATTCGTACTCCCCTCTACTTTTTTCCCTCATCTATTTCAAATTTTGAATTGAAATTGACTGAAAATTTCGAAAATACCCATCCGTTTTCCCCCCATTTTCTTTCCCTTATGTTGCCTATAAATACTCCCCTTTCTCCATTGTTTGGAGGGGGGGGGGGGGGGGGCCAAAAAAGAACAAAAAGAGCTTCAAAAAAATCTTTTTACTGTTTGGCCGAGGGGCGGAAAAAGGGGTGGAGGCTGGCGATTGAAAACAAAATTGTCGGGTCTCGGATTCTAGGAATCGTGAACGCATTCGGGTGGTGTCGGAGTACATTTTCAAGCTCGTAGTCCCAGTTCGCTACTCCTAAAGGGGTAATACCCTGACGTTATTCTTCGTCTCAAATTTCATATACGGTGTTTGAATGCGAATGTTGGAGCTATGTCGAAATCATTATGATTGCTGTTAGTTCATTTTGACTGGAATACTCTGTTATGGCGAGTCGATACTGTGGTGCGCTGTTGATTATCGTTAAATCGTTCTCAGTCTCAATTAAATTGCAAATAGCTTTGGTTTACTATTTATTTCATGTTCCTTTAGTCCTTATTGAATCGGGTTCGGGTTCGGATTTTCTGTCTCTGTTTCGGTCCCACAGTTTTGGCTTTGGTTTTGTTCTTGGATTTTAAAATCCAAATTATGCTGTCACATGCTATGACTTTGAGGTTCTTGTTAGATTGAGGAGTGAGTTCTATTCGGTGTGAGGTGTTGTTGTTATTTTCGTTCACTGATAAGATGCCAAGACTGGCACGGAAATAACTCTACTCGAATACATGTTATAGTGTTTAAATCCAAGCCTGTCAGCATGAATGTGTTGGTTGTTGTACTGTCTGGATCCGTGTCTCAGATTCGTTTTAGATTGCTTTGAACGAGATCATATTGACTTCATGGGGTTGAATTAATTTGGATTTAATACATGATAGCATGTGGTTGTGAAAAATAAATAAGAATGGCATATGTATTATTTAGACAAGAGTAACATTGTGTTAGAATATTCACCATTTTTGGGGTGGCGATTTCCCATGTCTAGTTTAGAACTATTTCTTTCTTCTGTCCCATTTTCTTGTATACGTGAAACAGTAGCATGTGTGTGTCTATTAAATGTTTGCAATTTCTTTTGTTTACATGTTTTATTTATTTATTTTTTATTTTTTTGTTGCATGTGACGACCGTTGGAGTCCGTTTTGGACCCCTCCTCTACATATTTGAGTTTGTTCCTTGTCGGGACAATATACATGTTTGAGAGTATGCCGAAATACAGGTTTCGGTGGCTGAAAGTTGGTGTATATACACCAATACGCATGTTATATACACTGGTATACAACCAGTGTATACAACAGGGTTAAACTCAAAAGGGAAAGGGCCAAAAGCCCAATTTTTGCAGCAAATAATATTGGGCCACAAGCCCAAATTCAGCAGCAGGTCCTTAGAATTGGGCAAGCCCAATTTTGAAAAGGGAATGGGCAGGCCCAAATTAAAAATATAATAATTATGCAGGTTTGGGGATTGGGCCTGCCCAGGCCCAGGTCATTTCAATCTATTTTTACTTATATTTTATTTGTGATATTTGCCATATTCTTTCATATTTATTTGTTCTAACTCTAATATTATTTTATAAGTTTTAACCTAATTGAATTTCCCCAAAGTTGGCCATCCGTGTTATGTTACGATTTTATTTCGGGCTATAAAAAAATCACTTTTAGGAAACTAGGTTTTAAAATACCCCTTAAAATATTTCAAGTACTTTTTTCCTTAAAATATTTGTGAAAAGTATATATACATTTCTTCTTTTAAACACTTAGAGTTTAGTAGATTTCAAAATTCTGATTATTTGATTAAATTCGTCAACTCCTTTAATTAAATAAAATTAATTAGATTTTAATATTATATCTTGTTGATTTTCAGTAACTAGTTCACTTAATTAATTCTAATTGAATAAAAATATAAGCAAAAATCTAAATATTCTATTAAGATATTTTACTTAAACCTTTTAAAATTAATGATTCAAATTATCTTATTTTCAAAGTTAGTCAAAATATTTAATCGTCGGATAACCGCGCGTTAGCGGATATTTCGGGTGCGTAAAACCTTCCCGAAATAGAAATATGAACCCGAACCCTTTCTTTGGATTTTTAAAAGGATTTTTCTGTTAATTCTTTTAAAAAATAATTTAATTGGTTTTCTTGATTTTTCCTAAAAAATTAAGTGGGGACTCTCTAACTTTGAAGATTCGGTTTTACTTAAATCAATTAAGTAACAAATCGAATTTTCGAAACGAAGTCATTTTTCGACATAACAGTAGATATAATATTATCGTGTATATAAGATGAACTTTTTGAAAATTGAAAAAAAAAATACATAAATATCAAAAAGGATGTCACATCACATTTTCTATTTTAGTTTTATTATTACATATATATATATATATATATATATATATATATATATATATATATATATATATATATATATATATATATATATATCAAAAGAAATGATCTAGAACTTTTTTACAAATGACAAATCAAATTTTGTAAAAATATATGATCAATTCTTATAAGGTTATAATAACTATTTACTGACATAAATAAAAGGGAAAAAAATTAATTCTAATAAAAACATATAAATAACCTTAATTATGAGATAATGGTAAGAAAATAAAAGAATTAATTGCATTGATGATGAAAGAAAATAAATATGATCATCTTTTCTTTTAAAAATTTACAAAATAAAAAAAATTTAAAAAAATAAAATTTCTTTTCTTAGTGTGTTTGTGTATAATGAATAAATAAAATGAAATAAAATAACTTTAATTAAAGACACAGAAGTAACCAAAATAAAAGAAGAAATAAATTAATATAACAAAAAAGTTGAAAGAATAATGTCAGAGTAAACTTTACTTGAAAAATTAGAAAAAACAAAATAATCTTTAATTAAAGATACTTAAAAACAATTAAGACAAAATAAAAGAAAAAAAGAATTAGTCAAATAAATAATAGATGATACACATATTATTGTCTATAAATTTTACTTTATAAATAAGAAACTTAATTTAAGATTAAGTAACTTAAATTTAAACTCAACATTTTATATATTGAAATAAAAAATAAGAAAAGTCATTTGCTTATTAGGTAAAACACAACAAAAAGAATTGGGCACCAACAAACTAGGAAAAAATTATTAAAATATAGTAGAAAGAATCTATGAAGAGGAGGGGGCGGGGGGGGGGGGGGGTGTAAAATAATATTTTTAAAATATAATGAAATAAGTAGATGCCAGGAAACAACCTCTCTACTTCTACGAGGTAGTGGTAAGGTCTGCGTACATTCTGCCCTCTCCAGACCCCACTTGTGGGATTTAACTGGGTATGTTGTTGTTGTGATGCCCGGTAAAATTACCAAAGTGCCCCTAGAGTGAGGGTACGCGCATAACGCATTTTTCGGGGCTCGTATGGTGAATCCGAGACCGGATTCGTGATCAACATGAAAAATGGAGTGGAAAAATGATCCGGGTCGAATTTTAGGACGACCCGATCAAAAGATAAATTTTCGATCCAAGTCACAAAACAGTGACTGTCCGAGACAGAGGCGCGACGCACACCTGCCGCGGAGGGACACTTATATATTTTTTCAGATTTTCGACGGGATGGAGAAAACTCGTTTAAAAATACTTTTTCCAAAAATACACAGTGCGCGATAGATCCGCGTCGCGGACCGTGTAAATTCCGAACTGGAAATTTCTAATTTATTTCGACGGGCATTCTGGTCAATCCCTAACCCCTCCTAAACACTAATACACGGGTAGTAAGGTCGTTTCTACACGAAAAGAGCCTAATAAAACCTATTCTAAGTCCTATTCCAAAATCTAACAAGGCTAGGGCTTGATGAAAGGAGAGAAAGGCTTGGGGTGAGAAATACGAGAAGAGAATCCTCGACATCACCCGGTTGAACAGTTGCATCACAGGTTTCTACACGAAAAGAGCCTAATTCTTTCATGTGCCCCATAAAGGTCATAGTTGAATTAATGATTGAAGAGTCTACATGCATGATTTCTTTGATGGACTTTCTTGAAAATTATATTTGAAATTACATATTTTCTATGTTGATGATCATCATACTATTTATCTTCTTAAATTGAATACTTTCAAGGAATTTGCATAACCCTGCATGACTATTTTGAAGAGCATGCATAATGAACTTGAGACTTGAGTCTAGAGCCTTGCATTGGGATTGTTAACTGTGATGATGAGTTGATGAAATCTTGATTGTTGTATGAGTCTCTATAAATGAACTTTACCGGTGTGTTTATCCACTTGTTTCCTAATGACAGTTATATAATCTTGAGTCATTGAGGAGGTGTTGATGATAGGGTTAAAATTCCTATGAGATGTGGATGATAGGGTGGAAGTCCCTATGAGGTAATTGATGAAAGGGGCCAAGGTCCCGGTGAAATATCATTCGTGGACGGGGAGTGGGTCCCTATGAGACTGGCAGTCGTTGACGGGGAGTGAATCCCTATGAGACTGGTTGAGGTTGATTTTATGAGCACTGAGTTGGGAGGAGTATCGAGCACCGAGATGAGCAGGAGTGAGTCCCACTCGAACTCATTAACTACGTCGCCAAATGTAGGAGAGGCTTAAACCATCACATACATACATATGGTTTCCCTCGAGGTTTAACAGTCCCTGAAAGCAATAGAGGATCTGTTCAGTTTGATTCCATGTCGGGCATATTGATATGGGATCCAGTGTTCCTTACCTGGCAAGTTTGGGACCACTGTGGCAATATCAGGGTGATTGTTGTACATTCACTGGCTCATAAGTGAGTGTTGTCGGTTAAGAGAAACTCCCGGGAAAATCCGTACCTTACTCTGAGTCTAGATGAGATGTGATGAGAGGGGGGGGGGGGTGAACTCCTCTGAGATGATCCATGTGATGAGTTGAGACTTTTGATGAGTCTGAGATAATGATGTGTCACTTGTCCACTCTGTACTCTTTCGTAGATGGGCAAGCTGGCCGTTAATGTGATTATGATGTTTATTTTGACTTGATTTTATTTTCCATATTTTCTACCGGTTTCTGTTTTATTCAGCTATCTTACATACCAGTACGTTCCAAGTACTGACGTCCACTCTGGACTGCATCATTTTATGATGTAGAGGCAGGAACTAGAGATCATCAACAGGCGCCCCGTTGAAGATCAGAGATCCGAAGCTGATTTGGTGAGCCTCCCCTACTCCGGAGGAACCATTATTTTATTTCATCATGCTTTAGAGTTAGGATTGGACTATCTTCGTATTTTGCTTTGGGTAGCCATGGGCCTGTCATTGGCACCACATGATGTAGTGATAGAGGCTTCATTGACAGGTGTCGAGTATTGATGTTGAGATTTTGAGCTAGTTCTTTCTACTAGCCTTCGTTATTTTATCTATATTATCTTGAGAACTTTAGATGAATTGTGTCCATTACTTGCATATAATTTCCGCTGGTCATTAGAAGTATGTGATTGAATGATGGGATGAGACTAGGTGGTTCACTTGGGGGCTAGCAATAGTCTCCGAGTGCCGGCCATGCCAAGGGTACCCTCTCGGGGTGTGACAAACTTGGTATCAGAGCACAGAGTTCAAGTGTCCTAGGGAGTCTATGAAGCCGTGTCTAGTAGAGTCTTGTTTATGGGTGTGTTGTCGACCACATTTCATAAGCAGGAGGCTATGGGACATTAGGAATGGTTACACTTCTTTCTTATTCTAAATCGTGCGATAGAGTTGAACTCTATGAAAACTATCCTCTAATTCGTGCGTTACACGTGCAGAACCGATAACATGCCTCCCAGAAGAGCTGTTAGAGGAAGGGGACGTCCTGCCAGGCAAGCTGTTAACCCACGTGAGCCTCAAGTACCTGAGGGGCCCGTGGATCTAGCTGTCCCTGTTGGGCACCCTTCTCAAGCTGAGATCTCGAATGCTGAGCTACGCCAAGCCATTCAAACTTTGGCCCAAGCTGTCGCAGCACCTGTTGTGAGGCAAGGTGCAGGTGGGACAGACTCTCATGCCACCTCTAGAGTTCGAGAATTTCTGAGGATGAACCCGCCTGAGTTCACGGGGTCGGCATCTAATGAAGACCCCGAAAATGATATAGAGGAACTTGAGAAGGTGTTCCAAGTGATGCACGTGGCTGGTGCTGATAGGGTCGAATTGGCTGCCTATCAACTCAAAGGGGTGGCCAGGCTGTGGTTCGACCAATGGAAGAAGGGCCAAGGGGACGATGTTTCATATGTAACCTGGGCGGCGTTTGAGGAGGCTTTCTTGGGATGCTTTTTCCCAAGAGAGAAAAGAGAGGCTAAGGTGAGGGAGTTCCTGAATCTGAAGCAGGGCTCCATGACCGTGCAGGAGTATGGATTGAAATTCACGCAACTATCCTGCTATGCCCCAGACATGGTTGCTAATATGCGGGGAAGGATGGGAATGTATTTAGATGGGTTGAACAGAGGACCCAAGAGAGATGGAAGAGGAGCTATGCTTGTGAGTGACATGGACATCGGGTGACTGATGACATTCGTGCAGCAAGCTGACGAAGAAAGACAACAGGACAGGGAAGAGTTCAAGCGCAAGAGGGATAAGACATCCAGCCACGAAGGTGGAAGGAGAGGTGATGGGAATCGATTTCCAGCACCCTCAGCTGCTAGCGCACCTGTGCCTAAAGGCACGTATGATCAGAGGTTCCGGAATACAGGGAACCATGGACCCCAGTCCCAAGCTAGTGTGGCTCAAGGTTCTCAGAGTAGGCCACAGTGTGATGACTGTGGAAAGGCGTATTGGGGGAGATGTCGTGATAAGAATGACGCATGCTTCGGGTGTGGCCAAGTAGGCCACTACAAGAAGGATTGTCCAAAATGGGCTAGCCAGGCCCAGTCTGCGGCATCGGCCCCACCGGTTAGAGGGAACCCAAGGGCCACTACGTCAGGTGCAGGCGGGGCCACAAACCGCTTGTATGCTATGAGGAGTCGCCAAGATCAGGAAAATTCTCCAGACGTCGTGACGGGTATGATCCGAGTCTTTACTTTTGATTGTTATGTTTTGATGGATCCTGGTGCCACATTGTCGTTTGTAACCCCTTATGTGGCCAATAAATTTGATAAAACCCTCGAGAGTCTTCTTGAACCCTTTGAGGTTTCTACTCCGGTAGGTGAGTCGATTCGAGCTGAAAGAGTCTATAGAGCTTGTGTAGTGTCCATCCATCATAGGGACACCATTATTGATTTGATCGAGTTAAAGATGGTTGACTTTGATTTGATCCTCGGCATGGATTGGCTTCATGCCTGTTATGCCTCTGTGGATTGTAGATCCCGAACGGTTAAGTTCCAATTTCCAAAGGAACCAGTTCTAGAGTAGAAGGGTGACTCAGTGACACCTAAGGGGAGGTTTATCTCATATCTTAAAGCCCAGAAGTTAATTTCCAAAGGTTGTATTTATCACTTGGTGAGAGTGAAATCTGATGATGTTGAGTCCCCAACTCTTGAGTCAGTTCCGGTTGTCAACGAGTCTTTCCTGATGATCTACCCGGAGTCCCTCCTGATAGGGAGATTGACTTTGGGATTGATGTTCTTCCAGATACCCAGCCTATTTCGATCCCACCTTACAGAATGGCCCCCGCTGAGTTAAAAGAATTGAAAGAGCAATTAAAAGATTTGCTGGAAAAGGGCTTCATTAGGCCAAGTGTCTCGCCATGGAGTGCCCCTGTTTTATTCGTGCGGAAGAAAGATGGGTCTCTCAGAATGTGTATCGATTATCGGCAACTGAACAAGGTCACGATAAAGAACAAATATCCCCTCCCAAGGATAGATGATTTGTTTGACCAACTTCAGGGCGCCTCTTGCTTCTCTAAGATAGACCTTAGATCTGGCTACCATCAGTTGAAGGTGAGGGAGCGTGACGTTCAAAAGACAGCCTTCAGAACTAGATATGGCCATTTTGAGTTCTTGGTCATGTCCTTCGGACTGACAAATGCACCTGTCGCCTTTATGGACTTGATGAACAGAGTGTTCAAGCCATATCTTGATTTGTTTGTGAATGTGTTCATCGACGACATCCTGGTGTATTCAAGGAGTGAGGAAGAGCATGCTAACCACCTCAGAGTGGTCCTCCAAACTCTTAAGGACCATGAGTTGTATGCAAAGTTCTCCAAATGTGAATTCTGGCATGAGTCAACGGCCTTCCTAGGCCACGTGGTTTCCGATGACGGTATTCGAGTGGATTCCCAAAAGATTGAGGCGGTTAAGAACTGGCCCCGACCGACCACTCCAACTGATATCAGAAGTTTCTTGGGGTTGGCAGGCTACTACCGCAGGTTTATGGAGGGATTTTCCTCCCTATCTGCGCCACTGACCAAATTGACTCAGAAAAAGGTCAAATTCCAGTGGTCCAAAAAATGTGAAAAGAGTTTCCAGGAATTGAAAACAAGGTTAACTACTGCACCAGTCCTAACTCTACCCGACGGGACCGAAGACTTTGTAATTTATTGTGATGCCTCGATGGTTGGATTGGGATATGTATTAATGCAAAGGGGGAAAGTGATAGCTTATGCTTCCAGGCAACTCAAGGTTCACGAGAGGAACTACCCAACCCATGACCTCGAATTGGCAGCAGTAGTGTTTGCACTTAAAATTTGGCGGCACTACTTGTACGGAGTGCATGTGGATGTGTTCACTGACCACAAAAGCTTACAGTATGTTTTTAGCCAAAAAGAACTCAACTTGCGACAAAGGAGATGGTTAGAATTGCTCAAGGATTATGACATGAGCATTCACTACCACCCAGGTAAAGCTAATGTCGTGGCTGATGCTCTTAGCAGGTTATCAATGGGTAGCACAGCCCATGTGGAGGAAGGAAAGAAGGAGTTAGCCAAGGACGTGCACCAGTTGGCTCGATTAGGAGTCCGACTCGAGGAGAACAACGAAGGAGGACTTAATGTCCAGGACGGGTCTGCTTCCTCGTTAGTGGTGGAGGTGAAGGAAAAGCAAGACCAAGACCCTGTCCTACTCAAATTGAAGGAGGATGTCCAAAATCAGAGGGTGATGGTCTTCTCCAAAGGGGGAGATGGAGTGTTAAGATATCAAAGTCGATTGTGTGTCCCAGATGTTGATGACATACGAGACAGAATCATGGCAGAGGCTCATAACACGAGATATTCCATTCATCCTGGCTCCACCAAAATGTACCATGACTTAAGGGAGATCTATTGGTGGAATGGAATGAAGAGGGACATCGCGAAGTTCGTTTCGAAGTGCCCAAATTGCCAACAAGTGAAGGTTGAGCATCAAAGGCCATGTGGATTGGCTCAGAACTTTGAAATTCCGGAATGGAAATGGGAGATGATTAATATGGACTTTATCACTGGTCTGCCAAGGTCTCGAAAGCAACATGATTCGATATGGGTGATCGTGGACAGAATGACTAAGTCAGCTCACTTCCTGGCAGTCAAGACAACGAACATTGCGGAAGAGTATGCCAAGTTGTACATCCAGGAGATTGTGAGGTTACATGGAGTCCCCTTGTCCATCATCTCGGATAGAGGAGCTCAATTTACCTCCCAGTTCTGGAGATCATTTCAGAAAAGTTTGGGTACGAAGGTGAACCTGAGTACGGCTTTCCACCCACAGACAGACGGCCAGGCGGAGTGTACAATTCAAACACTAGAGGACATGTTGATAGCTTGCGTCCTTGATTTCAAAGGGAATTGGGATGATCATTTGCCTCTGGCTGAATTTGCATATAACAATAGTTATCATGCGAGCATCCAAATGGCTCCTTATGAAGCCTTGTACGGAAGGAGGTGTAGATCGCCCATTGGGTGATTTGAGGTTGGAGAAGCGGAGCTCATTGGACCCGATCTTGTTCACCAGTCGATGGAGAAGGTCAAGGTCATCAGAGAGAGGTTAAACACTGCCTAGAGTCGCTAAAAATCTTACACTGACGTGAGGAGAAGAGATCTGGAGTTCGAAGTAGATGATTGGGTGTACTTGAAGGTGTCACCTATGAAGGGTGTCCTAAGGTTTGGGAAAAAGGAAAAGTTGAGTCCACGTTATGTTGGACCCTATCAAATCGTAAGGAGAATTGGGAAGGTGGCCTACGAGTTAGAGTTGCCTTCCGAGCTAGACGGGGTACACCCGGTGTTCCATGTGTCTATGCTAAAGAAATGCTTGGGAAATCCGGCCTTGGTGATCCCTGTTGATAGCATTGGGATGAAGGATAACCTATCTTACGAAGAGGTTCCGGTTCAAATTCTGGATCGTCAGATTCGTAAATTAAGGACAAAGAAATAGCCTCAGTCAAAGTCCTGTGGAGGAATCAATTCGTTGAAGAAGCCACATGGGAAGATGAGGAGGAGATGAAAGCAAAGTATCCGCACCTGTTCGTGCCAACTGATAGTGAAAGTACTGAAGGTAAAAATCCTTACCCCTCACTAAGCTAAGTGCTGTATTCCCTTACGTGACTTGCTATCATTAAGTCGAGGGTTGATTTTTTTAAAATTGAGTGTGGGAATGAGTCTTGAGTCTATTCGTGCTTTAATCCCCACCTCCACTCCTCATTCGAGGACAAATGATCCCAAGGGGGAGATGATGTGACACCCGATAAAATTACCAAAGTGCCCCTAGAGTGAGGGTACGCGCGTAAAGCATCTTCCGGGGCTCGTATGGCGAATTCGAGACCGGATTCATGATCCGCATAAAAAATGGAGTGGGAAAATGGTCAGGGTCGAATTTTAGGACGACCCGATCGAAAGATAAATTTTCGATCCAAGTCACAAAACAGTGACTGTCCGCGACAGAGGCGCGACGCGCACCTGCCGCGGAGGGACACTTATATATTTTTCTAGATTTTTCACGGGATGGAGAAAACTCGTCTAAAAATACTTTTTCCAAAAATACACAGTGCGCGATAGGTCCGCGTCGCGGACTGTGTAAATTCCGAACTGGAAATTTCTAATTTATTTCGAGGGGCATTCCGGTCAATCCCTAACCCCTCCTAAACACTAATACACGGCTAGTAAGGTCGTTTCTACACGAAAATAGCCTAATAAAACCTATTCTAAGTCCTATTCCAAAATCTAACAAGGCTAGGGCTTGAGGAGAGGAGAGAAAGGCTTGGGGTGAGAAATACGAGAAGAGAATCCTCAACATCACCCGGTTGAACAGTTGCATCACAGGTATGTAAGGCTAAACTAAAACATGGGATTGTTCTCTCATGTGCCCCATAGAGGTCATAGTTGAGTTGATGATTGAAGAGTCTACATGCATGATTTCTTTGATGGACTTTCTTGAAAATTATATTTGAAATTACATGTTTTCTACGTTGATGATCATCATACTATTTGTCTTCTTAAATTGAATACTTTCAAGGAATTTGCATAACCCTACATGACTATTTTGAAGAGCATGCATAATGAACTTGAGACTTGAGTCTAGAGCCTTGCATTGGGATTGTTGACTGTGATGATGAGTTGATGAAATCTTGATTGTTGTATGAGTCACTATAAATGAACTCTACCGGTGTGTTTATCCACTTGTTTCCTAATGACAGTTATATAATCTTGAGTCATTGAGGAGGTGTTGATGATAGGGTTAAAATCCCTATGAGATGTGGATGATAGGGTGGAAGTCCCTATGAGGTAATTGATGAAAGGGGCCAAGGTCCCGGTGAAATATCATTCGTGGACGGGGAGTGGGTCCCTATGAGACTGGCAGTCATTGATGGGGAGTGAATCCCTATGAGACTGGTTAGGTTGATTTTATGAGCACTGAGTCGGGAGGAGTATCGAGCACCGAGATGAGCAGGAGTGAGTCCCACTCGAACTCATTAACTACGTCGCCAAACATAGGAGAGGCTTAAACCATCACATACATACATATGGTTTCCCTCGAGGTTTAACAGTCCCTGAAAGCAATAGAGGATCTGTTCAGTTTGATTCCATGTCGGGCATATTGATATGGGATCCAGTGTTTCTTACCTGGCAAGTTTGGGACCACTGTGGCAACATCAGGGTGATTGTTGTACATTCACTGGCTCATAAGTGAGTGTTGTCGGTTAAGAGAAACTCCCGGGAAAATTCGTACCTTACTCTGAGTTTAGATGAGATGTGATTAGAGGGGGGGTAAACTTCTCTGAGATGATCCATGTGATGAGTTGAGACTTTTGATGAGTCTGAGATAATGATGTGTCACTTGTCCACTTTGTACTCTTTCGTAGATGGGCAAGTTGGCGGTTAATGTGATTATGATGTTTATTTTGACTTGATGTTATTTTCCATATATTCTACCGGTTTCTGTTTCATTCAGCTATCTTACATACCAGTACATTCCAAGTACTGACGTCCACTCTGGACTGCATCGTTTTATGATGTAGAGGCAGGAACTAGAGATCATCAACAGGCGCCTCGTTGAAGATCAGAGATCTGAAGCTGATTTGGTGAGCCTCCCCTACTCCGGAGGAACCATTATTTTATTTTATCATGCTTTAGAGTTAGGACTGGACTATCTTCGTATTTTGCTTTGGGTAGCCATGGGCCTGTCATTGGCACCACATGATTTAGTGATAGAGGCTTCATACACAGGTGTCGAGTATTGATGTTGAGATTTTGAGCTAGTTCTTTCTACTAGCCTTCGTTATTTTATCTATATTATCTTGAGAGCTTTAGATGAATTGTGTACATTACTTGCATATAATTTCCGCTGGTCATTAGAAGTATGTGATTGAATGATAGGTGGTTCACTTGGGGGCTAGCAATAGTCTCCGAGTGCCGGCCACGCCAAGGGTACCCTCCCAGGGTGTGACAGTTGTATAATGAAATAAGTAGATGATACACATATTATTGTCTATAAATTTTAATTAAAGAGATGTGAACAATAAAATATATTTATTTTATATTAATAAGAATAAAACTTGGTAATTATATTATACTAAGTGATAAGCTAACAAAAGCCAATATTAACAATTTAAAACATGTTACATTATCTTTATTTATACATATTTGATTATGAGGGATTAAGGGTGGGGTAAGGTGGCGGTGGGGTGGAGTGTAGGGAGAAACTGGATATATTTCATTTAGAAATAATATGATAGTTGAACATTTTAAAATATAACATCTTTTAACGTGTTAGATAAGATATCACAATAATATAAATACTTCTAAATAACAATTTACTATTATCCGCGCATCACGCGGATATGTATACTAGTATATATAAATATAAAAAAATAACCGCATCCTAATCACATACCATATGCATACCCAAGTATAGACCAATTATATACCTTATACATACAATTTGGATACACCATAATTACTTACAATATATTAAGTCATTAAAATCTTAATAATAAATATATACATGAACAGAATTAATATTAACTGAAGATTCTTTTCATATAATGTATATAACACATACATACACACATATATACATATATGTGTGTGTGTGTGCGCGCGCGCGTGTGTATGCATACAAGATTCACGCTTTGACACATTGTTCGATTTTTTAGGTGGGTTGCTTAACAAAATCAAATTTTGGTTCTTCCTCAGGCTCGTATTTACTATCTGCAGATAAAACCATCTTGTCCTTTCGTTTTTTCGCAATTTGTTTTGCCGGTACAAATTTGTCTTGGCTTTTCTCTTGCGTGGCAATTTTTTGTTTGTCCTTTTGATCCCTGACTTGTGAAATTGGCTTCTCCTTCATTGGTGTTCGACTCTCTTTTGCCGGTGATTTAGTGTTCTTGATCAGTGTTTATGTTAGAATTTCAAAACTTGACATTCATCTTTGGTGGTTCCTCTACTAGTCTAGGGCTTTATCTGGGGTAAATGTGATATTTCTTTTTCTTTGCATGTTGTAAGTGGGTTGATTTGGGTAAGTTAACTAAGATGAAAATGTTGAATAGAGTTTTGCTTGCTTTTCATTAATATCGGATTTGACAAGTAGAGGAAAGATGAAGAAACTGACTTACATTGGGGAAGATGCATAGAAAATAAGGATAATTATGGCTATGGAGAAAATTATAGCAGGAAGAGATCATCTAAGAAAAACAGTATATTTTAATTAAAACATAATCCTTAACTATAATATTGTATTGTTATGGAAAGATAATCTGAATCCATTTTTTTTACATATTTTAGTTTTGAATCCATTTTTTTTATATATTTTAATTTTGTATTATATATTTATTATTACAAAATAAAACTAAAATATTGTGGTTTGATGCTAATATGTTATAACTTGTAATTAAATTATTAAAACCCATAATTATAAAATATTACCTTTAAAATGTGTAATAAAGAACCTTAAATTGATGTGTGGAGAAATTTTTACTTTTAAAAAAGTGTCGGTCCTTTTCTTAAAAAAAATCTGAAAACCATTTAAAATCAAAGAGGCTTAAGATTTTGTTTAGTTCCATTGATAAGCTAGCTCAATAATTTAATAGTGGATTGATAGCCATCCATATAAACCTTTATTCTAAGAGACTCCTTTTTAATTATTCAATTAAAAATTAGTATTTCCTTTAGTTTTACCACACACATATATAATATATGTGTTACACCCTAATAAAATTGTCAAAATACCTCAAGATGAGATACGCTAGAATAACACATCTTCCCAATTTTTGTTTTGGCAAATTTGAGGCCAGAATCGTGATCAGTACAAAAATTGTGTGGGAAAATGTATTTATCCTGAAGTTAATTTTTGATATTTTCAGCCAAATTATCATTTTACCCTTCCTAATAGTTGTTTTGAGTCTTATTTGGTCAAGTCTAGAAGTCGGATTTTGAAAATCCAGTAAAAAGCCTGAGTTTTGCAAAGGTTTTAAGTTAAAAATTTTGAGTTTTCTGGTCATTCTGAGTTTTGATGTCGGTTAATAATTCTGTCAATTCCATCAGCTCTAGAATATTGAATCTGATCCATGAGAACTTGCACAAATGAATTTGAAATCAAAAAGGAGATTTTACGCCCAAAGTTGCAATTCTAGTTCATTTTGGATCATAAGTTTGACTTTGGTCAACATTCTGTGTTCAAAGGCTTGGATGGGAATTCTCTCCGTTCTAGTAGTTCCGGAGGATGAAACTAACGCTAGAAATGGCTCCGTTGTAATTTTTAGAGTTTCTATGAATATTTTGAGTTTATGGAGTCCAAAACTAATTTAGAAAATCCTTCTTGGGTTCGAGGCCACAGAGGTTCCGGACTCAAAGTCTAATGATTCCATTTAGTTCGGATCGTCATTTCTGGTAGGGTTTCATGATTGGTTTTTGTTCATGGGGTTCCGAAAGAATCCCCGAGGGTCTAGTTCTTATTTTAATTGTGTTGTGTTGCTGGTTCTTCTGTTGCTTCTGGTGCATGATAAGTTACTCTCCGCGTTCGTGCCCTTAGCTCCGCATTCGCAGGAAAGGGACCGTGTTCAGGGAGTTGTAAGAGTTAGACTCCATAAGCCTCCGCGTTCGCGGAACCTTTCTACGTTCGCCGTATAAGTTGTTAACCTCCAATTTTGGAAATTTAATGGTGGAATTTGGGGATTTTTGGTACTTTGATTTCTGAACTTTAATTGGTGATTTTTCCTTCATTTTAACTCTATTTTTGAATTGGTTTTCACCGGTGGAATCCTTATCACAAGGAGAACGTTATCATGTATTAATTTTCAGATTTTGGCTACTTTTTTCGGTATGAGATTTTTGACCATTTTACCCTCTTGCTCCAATTTGATTGATTTTAGTGTCATCACATTCGTTATGTGGTTGTGATGTTATATTTGAATAGATTTTGTTGAGTCGGAGTACCGCAGAAAGGGGAAAGCTTCGGCGTTGGCTTGATTTAGGACTTTGTATAAGGCAAGTGAACTTCTTACTTTTGCTACGTATGAATGAACCTTGTGAATGAACCTTGTATGTTCCTATATGTGTGCAATTGTGTACATTGGGGATAGAATTGTATCATCGTAGGCTTAATCATGACTTTTCATATTGAACACTTACATAAGGCAATTATATATTGAGTTGTAAATTAATTGTGAATTCGTAATCTATGTGATCTTGAGAATCATTCGATGTTGATAGCGAGATGGTGCTTATATTGTGTTATGATTGATACATTGAAACTGTGATGATATTGAGACAATGATGATATTGAAATACTAATGATAATGAGATGTTGATGGTATTAAAATATTGAGATCACTATGATATTAATATTATCATATACTTGTGATCATGCACCTTGCATCTATTATTATTTGTGCATTGTCACTTGTAATGGCTATGGATGAGATGTGGGTAAGGTAATATATGGATTGGTGGCCGAGGTCTCTACCGATCGAGTTGAGGTAATATGTCGGCGGTTCGAGGTCATTTTCGGACAGGTGACATGAGTCGATGTCATTGCCGGTCATGTTCATAGATACATGGTCTAAGTGAGATCCCCATGGGTTCCTTCTGAGGTATACATGTATGATCAGCGGATGTGTATTCTAGGACAAACATGCATCACGATTATTTGATATTGCATCACATTATTTACATCTCATGGCATTCGCTCCATCTCATATCACTTTGGTTTGTTGTTATTATATAAAATGTTGCGGGATTGGGTGTCTACTATATTATTTGACTTGTTTATCATTGGACCTCATTTAAATATGATGCTATGTGATGAGTATATCTATATCACTATGAATTCTCTATGTTGTATACATTGTGTTGGGACTTTTCTGAGTGTAGGTTTGTAGTTTGGCGGTATGTGATTGGGTGTTAAGGAGTACATGTGTTCTTCATTGCTTTACTTTAGGTTAGTTCCATTTGCTGAGTACCTTGTTGTTTGGTTTTCATCCTTCGCTATATTTTTGTAGGTTGTGAGCCCGATCCCTCTTTTTAGCTCCCTTTTTGTTGGATTGAGCTTCCAGATTACTCGTGAGGTAGCTGCCTATATTCCCAGCAGGTCTTTGGAGATTCCACTATCTTTTTATATGTTGTGTTCTATTTGTGGACCAGACATTTGAAATATTTATTTTATTTGAAAATTCTGTATTTAGAGGTTTATACGTGTGACACCACATACACACACACATATATATATATATGTGTGTGTGTATGTTGGTTTTCTTGCATGCAGGGTTGTAGTTTCGGAGGTATATGGTTGGGCTGGTAGGCATATCTGTATTTTTTATTCGCTGCTAGTATTTAGATCTTCTAGGTGGGAACCACGTAGGTTGGTACTCACCCTTGCTTTTATACTTGTGTGTAGGTTTTGAGTCCAGTTTCGATTGGCATTTTCATGTCATCTTTGGACCGAGCTAGAGATAGTCTGAGAGGTAGTAGCTTGTTCATTTCGGCAGACTCCTAAGATTTCTACTGATTTAGTGTTTTTGTTCTATTCAAGAGTCAAAGACATTGTGACTTGTATAAATCTTCTTTTTGAATTAATTGTAATAGAGGCTTGTATAAGTGACACCAGTCTTGAGTTGATTTTAGACTGTGATTTCCGTTCCTTGTGCCTATTCTTAAATATCTAGATTGTTATTTCTACTTTATTCATGCGCATTACTTTTTATATATCCTATTTAGGTTGACTCGTCCCGATGGCTTAAAGGCAAGTGTCATCACAATCAATTTTGGATCGTGACAATAACGTAGAGAACTTTTCCATGATTCATATATATCTTGTCATACCCCGAGAGGGTACCCTTGGCGTGGCCAGCACTTAGAGACTATTTCAAGTCCCCAAATGAACCACTAGGCCTCATCATATTTGTTCATTCACATTCTAATAGTGGAAGACATCAATGAATAAGAATACTTAAAGCAAAGAACTGACAAATGATAAATAAAGCCAAAGGCCAAACAATCTATCAATCAACTGAGTAAGACTAGTGTGAAAGAAACTAGCCAAAAATTACATCCAATCACAACTCGACAGTGTAATCTATGAAGCCTCTATCCATAAAAAAAGTGGTGCCAATGACAGACCCATGGCTACCTATAAATAGAATAAAATAAGTCTAAAACCAAAGCTAGAACAAAAACATATGTCCTCTGAAAGTAGGGAAAGGCTCACCAATAATCTAAAAGCAAATGGGTCCTCAATTGGGCGCCTGTTGATGACCGCTAGTACCTATCTCTGCATCATGAAAAGATGCAAGCCCAAATGGACGTCAGTAGTGGAATGTATGAGTATGTAGAATGGCAAAATGAAACATGTACAGAAAGAATAACATCAACTCAAATAGCTCTACTCAAGAAGTAGGAAACTCAATCAGCTAGTCAAGAGTCTAAAGTAAGAATGCAATTTAGACAATGACCACTCATCTACCATCTATGTCAATCTACTCAGAGTACTATCAAGGTCTATTTTGGAGTTTCTCTAACCAATAACCATCACCTATGAGTCGATGATGATACAACGAAGCGATGTCATTGCCACATCTATCCAATACCTTGCCAGGGTATAACACATCCCATTAGTGGATCCAACATCAAGTCCTCTTTTTTGGACAATAGGAAACATCTGATTTTATGATTCAATCCTCTTCTACACTGGCTACTTAGTTATTGAGTTCGAGTTGATCTTACTTTTACTCAATTCGGTGCTTAATAATCCTCTTAAGACTCAACATGCTCATAAGATATCAACCTCATGATTAACTCATTCATCTAGTCTCATTGGACATTTGTCAACTCAGTTCATCACATCAAATAGCAACTCCTTGGTTACATTCTTTTAAGGTTCAGCCCTTGACTCATAAAGACTTTATCATACATCACTCTAACTCATAGCATTCAGGAAAATAAAAGTAGAGTTAAAGCATTTAGGGATTCCATAGACTCTTTAGGCTCAAATTATACTCATGCATACCCATTTAAGTGAAATATGTAAAACTAAAAAGTATTCATTCTAGGGTTCATGTAGAAAGAAAAAATCACCTAATTCAAGCATTTAATTCATCAAAATAGTAATTCATGCAATATTAGATAGGAATACATTAGGGTTTTAGAGAAACCTTCAAAAAACATTCATTGGAGACTCAATTCACTCACAACTCCATCAATTTTGGTTATAGGGCACATGGAAGAACAAAATTCATTTTTTGGTTAGCCTTACATACCTGGAAGTTTTGAATCTTGTGCCAGCTTGGGAAAATTCACAAGATTGTCTTCAAATCCTAGCCTTTCTCTCCCTTGAAACCTTACTCTAAGTTGGAGAGGGTGTTTTAGCGTAAAAAGGTTGAATTGATATGTTTAGGGTATTTATTTAGGTGAAAAGCATCACGTTTAGGCTTTGAAAGGATGGGGAAAAAACTAAAATAACATTTCTTAAAAAGTTGTCAAAGTCATCTACGGGCCCACCTATGGCCCATAAAAACTTCCACGGCCCGTAGGAAACATTCCGTAAACTTTTCGGCAAATTTTGGGGTCTCTAGATCGATTCCACGAGCCCAATCTATGGCCCGTAGGAAAATCTACGATCCGTAGATGGGTCCATCAGATCTAGAACCAAAAAAATGGATTTTCTAAAGTTTTTCCACGTGTTAACGGTACGGGTTGTAACTCAAACCATGGCCCATATGTGGTTTCGTAGTTCAACTCTATTATAGCAGTGTTTCGTAAAACAACCATAACTTTTGAATTTAAAATCCAAACGAGGTGAAATTAGTGGCATTAGAAAGCTAATTCAAAGACCTTTCATTTGGTAGGTCATGAACCACCTAACTCTTTGTGTGCTAAGAATTATGATCCTTTAAAATTGTCCCTTGTATAATCTAACACTACAAACTCAATTTCTAGGAAAAATTTGAACTCAGCTAAGTACTAGAGGTCCCTTATGACGCTAATCCATTTCTCATATGTAAGAATGAGTCTTGAAACATAGGTATATGTGAGAATAGAATTATGAGGTGTCACATATCTATCTTCCAATGTATGTCAAATTCAAATAATTATTATTTCAAGAGCTTTCCATTTTTTGATGGTTATTACTCGACATATTCTACTTTTGGTGGCTAAGAAATATAATTACGACAAAATCACACACACATATAGATATAATTAAATATTACTTTTTTAAATCAAATTTGATTCAATGATGAACTACAATAATATGAATAAATTAATTAATGCTAATTAAAAATTAATACTTATGTAAACAGTTTTCTTTATTGATTTTTCAGTCCTAATCAATAGACAATAATCACTAAATGCTTGGGATTAAAATTTTGCAGTGTTATCAAGACGATTGAACTTGATCTAAGTATACAAAAAACTATGCCCATAATCATATTTTTCTTGCCAATAATTTTGCAAACCTAAGTTACGGAATGACAATCGATACACATGAGATCATCTAAATGAAGCATCTTTTAGAACCATGAAGTATTTAAGAAACAAACCAGATAGATGAATGGGTATTAAGACCATGAAATATCTAAACAATCTATTAGGTGGATGAATTAGTCCACAAATATTCTTATGTATATGTTCCAAAAAGACAAGGGACTCAATCTCAACCTCATAGTATAAGCAAATTTATCATTTAAAAGAATTTATAGTTCCTTAATGGATGTTTATCTAAATTTTCTATAATTTATCTCATCATTATACATCCATGACGTCTCAAATGATCATGCTAAAGTACGATTGAATTAAAATTAGTAAACTTTTGATATAGTATCTCAATTGCACTAATTCTTATCCAACACAAATCAAAAAATAAATCAAGGAACCTATTTTTTTTATAATACATGTCTGCCTAAAGACATTGTTGGTGATACCAAGATATCCAAGATACTAAATAAAGAAAAATTATGCACATATAAAGTTTTGTAGACTCATCAGCATTCAATCATATCATACTTTTAGATGTATGACCATCTTCAAGTGGTCATATATTTCTTTCAGACTTTTTCACAAACCAAGTAGATCCTTAACTATGAAATATTTAATTTTCAAAATTTTATCAAAATGATGATGTAAGTATATCAAAATTTTAGTACAGTTTTATTTTGATGCTTTATTTTCATCTTTAATAATGTCTCATCAAGACCCATAGCATCCAAATGAATTCCAGCATTCAACATTCATGAATGATAGTTCTTTCCCAAACTATGAAGGAAACAAACTCAATTTATAAGATTAGGTATTTTAAAAGAAGGAAAATGAATAAATTATTACCCTTAAATCTTCACCTTCCTTTTTACGGTAGAGTTTTGTGTTGATAACGTGTTATGAAATTATATAAGACAATATAAAGACTTTGTATTCCTCTTGATGATATTCAGGTATTGAGGGATATTCAGGTATATATTACAATAAAGAAAATCCATTTATTTATTTTAAAAAAACTAACTCATTCTCTAAGTTAGGGTTCTAACTTTTCTCAAATGGTACCTAGACATGCATTATATGCTTATGACAAAACAAATAAGGTATGCTTGAAAAGCTACTTGGTAATTGAATTGGTGTAATTTCTAAGCTAGAATTACCACCCTACTAACTAGACAGTTTAGTAATTATTTTGACATGTTTGTTTGCCACAATGTAATTACATTTATGTTGTTTGGTTGCATAAGTGTAATTACGTAATTACAAGTTTATTTTAAATTTTAAAAATAAAAATAAATTATCTAAAATTAAAAAATTATATTTTAAAAAATAAGAGTGTTTATAAATAATATTAAATTAAGTATTTAAGATATAAATTATCTTTTGGAAATATATTAATTAGTAGATATATATTTCTAACAACAACAAGACAACAACAACATACCCAGTGAAATCCCACAAGTTGGGGTCTGGGAAGGTAAAATGTACATAAACCTTACAACTGTTTCATGGAGATAGAGAAGCTGTTTTTGGAAGACCCTTAACATAAAATATATTTCTGACTAATATTATTAAAAAAATTCATTAATATTTTTCAAATTAGTAAAAGCTAAAAGTACAAAATTTCAATGAACATTAGAAAATGCACTTTTGACAAAAATGTTAATATCATAAATGTTAGTAATATTAAAGAAAATTCAAACGTAACGTTATAGTCTTATTCAATAATAAATTATACTTTAGTTAAAAAATTAGAATGCTAATTGATACACCCAAATTTACACTCCAAAAGAAATAGTAAAACGGTCGTTGATCAAATATAGAACTCTACAAGAGTTGAGGTCGATCCCACAAGGAATGCATGAGCATAATCCTATTAGCACCCTTTTTCTGATGTAAGTTCTATTCCCAAGATAAAGATGCATGAAGTAAATGGGGGGTTTATGATGCTTAAACTAACTTCTTAAAGTGAAGTAGCTAACATGTACGTTGACTACTGGATTTCAAATAGTTAATGAGAAGCTAGGGTTGTGTTCCCCATGACATCTAATATGATAACCAAATTGGTACGGTGAACCCATTCATGATTGCGCATACAAGATCAAAAATGTTAGATAACAACTAGTTCACCTTTCGGTCCTTCCTAGATATATTTCACTCATCACCTTGCGGTCTCAGAATGTGTACAACTGTAACCTTTGTTCTAGATCTCAGAATACTCTCACCTTTCGGTCCTTCCTAGATATATTTCACTCATCACCTTCCGGTCTCAGAATGTGTACAACTGTAACCTTTGTTCTAGATCTCATAATACTCTCACCTTCTGGTCTCAAGTACTTAGACTAGGTTGAAAACCCCAAATTTCCATTGTAGAATTCTTTTCCTGATCACTATATCCCTCTCAGGCATGTAACAAATACAGGCTTACCCTAACGTGTCAACTCATTAAGAAAGAATTTAAAGCGAAGAATACTACAACGTATACGATGATCCATCCTAAAAGTTCACCCCAAATTTTGTTATCTTATTGAATTGTCATGGTTCCCACAACCCTAGTTGTGGGTTTAACTTAGCATATTCAAAACAATTTGCCTACAATAATACAAAGGAATCATGATAAATAACTTACTATTGATAGAATGATGAATCCACGTGTTACAGTCTCTAAAGAGATGATCGAAATCCAAGAATTCAATGTAAATAAGTGCATAATAGTGTTCTCCTCTTTTTCTCTAACTCCAGTGTCCAATAATATAAAAACAGAATAAAACTAATATATATATATATATATATATATATATATATATATATATATATATATATATATATATATATATATATATATATATATATATGTATGTATGTATGTATGTATATATATATATGTATATATATGTATGTATGTGTATATATATATATACAAGGAAAAATCTAATCCAACTTAAAAATAGAAATATAGATGTTGGCATGGGTACGGGCCACTACACGGACCGTGAGGGTCCACATGGACCGTTTCACGATCCATGAATCTTCACTGCATTGAGATCCCACGTTTATCGGCACGGTCTGTGTAGGGCTTCAGGGACCATGAAACAACCCGTGAACCTTTCTTTAGTGAATTCCCAACAGCACTTTGATCCTCTATCTTCACGAGCTCATGTCACGGTTCGTAGTTGATCACACAGCCCGTGACGGGCTCCGTCTCTCTCCACTTGTACAATTTTTAATATTTTTTTACAGTGATCCTTCCAACTTACGTCAACTCTACGGCACGTGACACGGCCTGTGTCAATCTCCACTGCTCGTAAAAGGCCTTGTGGGACGTGCCTTAGTCTCCTTCATTCCAGCTCCTTTGTTCTTCACGCCAAGTGTGAGGCCACGACTGGCCTCGTGTCCGTTGAGTGACATACGAACCGTGAAGGCACCCATGGTCCTTCACTTAGTTTAATTTACTACTTCCTTCATTTGGGCCAATCCATGTATCCTCCCACAGTTTGTGTGAGGTTACACGGGTTGTGAAGGCCTCCATCTGCCAACACTTCAGCTCTTTTTTGCTCTTTTTTCTCGCACTTCACCCATTGTTCCATGCCTTAATCGTTTTCCTGAAAAATAATAAAATACACATATCAAACCAACAGATTTGCTTGAGAACATGAAAAAATTCTATGTTCAAAGATTCACAAGAGTCATATTTCCACGACTCATCAACACCCTCAACTTAGAACATTTGCTTGTCCTCAAGCAATGATGACTCAACCAAACAACACATAAATACAAGTGCCTCATCAGGCCTATGGGTAACCCTTCAATTTTAACATATATGCTCAGCAAATGTGCTTAGAATGTGCTTACACCCCAAACAAACCCACACAGTTTAAGGTAAACATCCTGCATGTACGATCAGCCCATATAAGATCGGGAACCAAGATGAACCAGTTGTATTAGCGACCAATCAGTGCAAGGATAGTGCCCTCACTACAAAGAAGTCTCACACACACAACAAATCAATGTAGAATTGAGACTGGAATGTAGACACTCACTCTCGCAAATGATTTTCAGTGGAGACACAAGTATCGACCATATGTTTGCCCTTATTTTCACCACCTCAACTCTCGAATGACCTTTTTAGGATCACATTAGGACTTTTGTGACTTGTAATGTAGGCTCGATTTAGGGTGGGGCATATTTAGGATCAAGTGACTAATTAGCCCCTCCAGCACCCTCATCATCGTCATTCACTGCTTGGGGATACTGGGCCCTTGAGGCCTCAAAACAGGTTGGTGTTATTATGGTGGCACAAGTGACACCTATCGAAGTGGTGCCACTGGTGGCACCACATTACCGGCGAGATCATCTTCACCCAAACCGTTATTTTTCCTGTCTGCAGGATTCACAGCTAACTCCCTCAGCCTTGCTGCTTCACAAACCTGGGCGTTCATTTTGCGAATCGACTCGGTGAGTTCGGGGTTGTATGGAATAAGTGCTTCACCCTTGCTTCGGGTGTATGGCATGTAACGCTGGTTCCCTACAATGAGCAAAAACAAGAAATAAAATAAAAAAATTAGGGACTAGAATTACACATTGAAAGTAGCAACTAATAGAGTTTTACTTCGGTGCAATCCCCGGTGACGGCGCCCAAATTTGATACGCCCAAATTTACACTCCAAAAGGAATAGTAAAGTGGTCGTTGATCAAATATAAAACTCAACAAGAGTTAAGGTCGATCCCACAGGGAATGCGTGATAATAATTCTATTAGCATCCTTTTTCAGATGTAAGTTTTATTCCCAAGATAAAGGTTCATGAAGTAAATGGGGGGTTTATGATGTTTAAACTAACTTCTTAAAGTGAAGTAGCTAATGCGTACATTGACTACTGGATTTCAAATAGTTAACGTAAAGCTGGGGTTGTGTCTCCCATGACATCTACTACGATAACCAAATTGCTACTGTAAACCCATTCATGATTGTGCATAAGGATCAAACAAGTTAGATAACACCTAGTTCACCTTTCGGTCTCAGAATATGTACAATTGTAACCTTTGTTCTAGATCTCAGAATACTCTCACCTTCCGATCTCAAGTACTTAGACTAGGTTGAAAATCCCGAATTATCATTGTAGAATTCTTTCCCTAATCACTATCCCTCCCGGGCATGTAACAAATACAAGCTTTCCCTAACGCGTCATCTCATTAAGGAAGAAGTTAAACCGAAGGATACTACAATGTATACGATGATCCATCCCAAGAGTTCGCCTCCAAATTTTGTTATCTTATTGAATTGTCATGGTTCCCACAACCCTAGTTGTGGATTTAGCCTAGCATATTCAAAACAATTTGCCCACATAATACAAAGGAATCATGATAAATAACTTACTATTGATAGAATGATGAATCCACGTGTTACAATCTCTAAAGAGATGATGGAAATCCAAGAATTCAATGTAAATAAGTGCACTGTTCTCCTCTTATTCTCTAACTCCAATGTCCAATAATATAAAAACGGAATAAAACTAATATATATATATATACAAGGAAAAACCTAATCCAACTTAAAATAGGAAAATAGATGTCGGCATGGGTACGGGCCACTACACGGATCGTGAGGGTCCACACAAACTGTTTCACGATCCATGAGTCTTCACTGCATTGAGACCCCACATGTATCAGCACGGCCCGTGAACCTTTCCTTAGTGAATTCCCAACAGCACTTTGATCCTCCATCTTCATCGCTCATGTCACGGTTTGTAGTTGGTCACACGGCCTGTGACGGGCCCCGTCTCTCTCCACTTGTACAATTTTTATTATTTCCGACAGTGATCTTTCCAACTTACGTCTACTCTACGGCATGTGACACGACCCGTGTCAATCTCCACGGCTCGTGAAAGGCCTCGTGGAACGTGCCTTAGTCTCCTTCATTCCAGCTACTTTGTTCTTCACGCCAAGTGTGAGGCCACGATTGACCTCACGGTCCGTTGAGTGACACACGGACCGTGAAGGCGCACGTGGTCCTTCACTTGGTTTAATTTACTTCGTCACCCTCCCACGGTCCGTGTGAGGCTACACGGTTCGTGAAGGCCTCCATCTGCCAACACTTTAGCTCTTTTTCGCTCTTTTTTCTCGCACTTCACCAATTATTCCATGCCTTAACCATTTTCCTGAAAAATAATAAAATACACACATCAAACCAACAGATTTACTTGACAACGTGCAAAAATTCTATGTTTAAAGCGTCACAAAAATCGTATTTCCACGACTCATCACTAACATCATTATGCTAATGAAAAAAACAAATTGGAATAAATAAACAAATAACTCATATGAAAAGTTACATGGAATCACATGCAGAAGTAAAAATTGAATGAAAATAAAATAAAATAGGCGGAATGACCTAATAGACCCCTATACTTGGTCCCATTTGTCACCTAGGACCTTATACTAAGAACTTTGCCAACTAAACCCTTGTACCCACTCAAAACCTATATTTTAAACACTTTTTTCTGACTGGGACTGGTGCGTGAGTTTCAAACGACGACACGTAATTTCCACGTCATATAATAATTCCACGTATGAAATGACGTGTAAAAACCTTTCTCTCTTCCCCCACCTTCTTCCACATATGAAGAAGGCACAACCATTAATGGTGGTTCTTCCACCAAAACCCACATCAAGAAACAAAACCCACAAAAAAATTCAGCACCAATCTACAACAAAAAGCATAAATTTTTTGTCAGATCATCAAAATCCAAATCAAGAAAACATCAAATTTTTCTTAAAAATCCACCTCCAATTTAGTTCAAGAAACAAAACCCACAAAAAATTTCAGCACCAATCTACAACAAAAAGCTTAAATTTTTTATCAGATCATCAAACCCAAATCAAGAAAACATCAAAACTTTCAAAAAAATCCACCTCCAATTTAGTTCAAGAAACAAAACCCACAAAACATTCAACTCCAAATTACCAAAAGACTTATCTTTTCTAGGTCAGATCAAACCCAAATCAAGAAAAAAAAGACTATTTAAGAGAGAAAAGGAGATCTTGAGAGGAATTGTTTCTCTGGTTTCATACATGTTCATTCCTATTGTAAGGAAGGCTGTCATTGCCTCTGTTGTGGTAACTATAAAGCGGCTTTGCCAAAGGTTACATCTCTGAAAACAGGCCATTTAGGAGTGTTTTTGTAACCGCACTTAGTAATTGCATCTGCTACTGCTTTTGGTTTGGCCAAGCTTGTTCAAAGTTGAGGACCTTGACATTTATGGTTTTAAAAAAAAACATTTTATTGGCATATAGTGCTTGGGGATAAAAAAAAATTATCTTGTCCTAAAAATGTTAAGAACACAGGAAAAAAAAGAGGAGAAATTGAACATGAAATCAATCCATTTTCATAAAAAAAATAAAAAAGAGGAGAAATTGAACTTGAAATCAAGAGGAGGAGAAGAAAAATAGGAAAAAGCTTAAACCTTTTTCTCTTGTAGTTTTGTTTTTAATTTTAGACTTTAAAAATCAAAATTTATCTCTTCACTCTCCTTATGCGTGTGAAACTCACGCACTTTGTCCAACTCACCAATTAAGTTGCCACACAAGCTCAGTCAACGGTCAGAGGGGTTTAAAAGGTTGAGTTTGTCGAGTATAAGTGTTTAGTTGACAAAGTCCGGAGTATAAGAACCTAGGTGACAAACGGAACCAAGTATAAAGGTCTATTGGGTCATTCCGCCAATAAAATATAATCATTTTAAAAAAAATTAGAATAATAAAAATAAAATAAAAGAATTTTAAAAAGCTTTCATGTAATTACACCAATTCTTTATCTGTTCTTGAGAATTGAAGCATGTAATAAAATCAAAACTTGTCTTGTACACCCAATTATATAATTGTTTTCCAAAAAGGCTCATAATGTAAGCATTGTTTCAAGGGGGCTAACTATCAAATCTAGAAGAGTAAAGGGACCAAAATATGAGTAACCAAATGTACAAATCTAATCCACTCCCCACTTCACTCTTTCTCTCACTGAACAACCATGAGCTCTACTCTCCTCTTCCCGCTTCCGGTAAAGCTTTCAACCTTCTCCACTGCACCTTCTTCACTTTCTACACCGACCCTTTTCAGCATTTTCTTCGCTAAGCCAATTTCCAACAACCCTATTTTGGTTAAACAAAGTTTAAGCTCAAAAAGACCGGATTTCAGGGTGTTCGCCGATGAAGGAGATGCTGACAGCGGAGGTACAGATGACTATGACATGGACGAGGATGAAGTGGAAGAAGCAGACAACAAGAAAGACTTTGATGTTGACTATGATACCCTCTTAGGTGGTGGTGGTGGTGCTGCTGCTTTAGCTGTTGCTAGGGGTGATGATGACATTGCAATGGTGAATAGCAGTAGCTTTGTGTTTACTCAAGGATGGGACTCGGAGAAAATTGTGGATTATAGGATTAATGAGGAGGAATTTCATAAAATTTGCCTTTTGGATTGTGATTTCTTCATTCGTAAACCTCCTGATCCTGATAACGATGTATATGATTTTCGTGAGGTTAAACTCTGAGTCTCTGCCTCTCTTTTTGTCTGCTGGGAGTATTATTGACTTGGTACTAGATTTGCACATTTGTATAGTGAAAATTGCATCATTCGGTTTCTTTTTGTGGATAAAATATATGCATTAAAGCGCTTTGTCTAGTGATATACTGGCTATATTTTCTCTATATGCACTTAAGTTTCTCGGTGTTCGAAATGCATATTGATGTAAACACTTTGTTGATTTCTGTCTTGATAAATTGGTTATCAGGGTTGTCCAAAAGGGATGACCTTTAGGCTGCGTCAGGGGAAGAAGATACTGTTGATTACTATTGGAATAATAGCTTCAAAACTTGGTGCCAATCTGCTCCAACCTTGCTGCGCATGATTACCTTGATAAAACCTGTGCTTGTGACTCGACAGGCTATCTGGTGGACCTGTGCTTGTGACTCGACAGGCTATCTGGTGGATAATACCTCATATCTGTTTTTCTTTTTTAAAAATAAATAGGGGTTCTGTTTTTCCATATTACCTGGACTCAAATATGGGTGTGTATTTGGCATGACAATTGATATCCTGGTTGGATAGTCAATTTGATAAAGTTTTTAGGAGTGGTTTGGTGTAAGGTGTAAGGGTTTAAGGTACAAGGTATAATAATTTCGGGATAAAATGCAGGATTATTTTATCTGGCGTTTGGTTTGAGGTAGTAGATATTCCTTGGATTATTTGTTCTATCATTTACACCTTAGTGATGGGATAAATTATTCCCTATATATGGTAGAATAACTTGTCGTGGGATAAGTAGATATTCCTTGGATTATTTGTTCCACAATTTATACCTTAGTGATGGGATAAGTTATTCCATATGCATGGTGGAATAGCTTATCGTGGGGATAATTAAATTCCGAATAAGTTGTTCCCAACCAGACAATCCTTAGAGTAATTTGAAGGACTGCATCTGCAATCTAGTACTACCACATTCATGTATGTTCAACACCGGTTGGTTTAGCAAATGAAAAAGGACACTATACCCAAGTTTGGGGTGTAGGATAATTCAGATTGTGAAATTTGAGTGTTAGTTACTGTTTTCACAATGTGTGTTCTAGCTAATGAAGTATTGTTTCTGTTTGTTATGCAGATGTATGTTACGCCACCAGATACTGATATATATGCCATTCCCAGAGTTCTTGCACCAATGCCTCAGAAGGTGTTGTATTTATATGTTTATGATTGTACATACTGTATGACTTACTTTTGAGTACTTATGATTCAACTTCTGATAGATCTAGTGTGATTAAGTGAACTAACAATATGTTTTTTTTTCATGTAGTATATCCGGTGTGCAATGAGTGACTATGGGTGCTACAATGTGACAGAGCCTCCCATCGATGCGCCTAGAGATCCCATGTATAAATCCGAGAGGGAAGTTATGAAGGTATTGATCTCTTCTGTTTCAACCGATTAGACATTTGTTCTGTCATATGCTATTTATGAAAGTTTATTTTTCTAAAGATACGAAGCTTGTGAAGTGGTATTAATTGTAATGTAAAATGCTAGCTGGACTGTGGAAATGAGCTTCTATTGAGACATAAGAAAACAAGAAAGAAAAAAGTTCAAGGAAGACACTGTTAGTTCTTTTTTTTTTTCCTTTATTTTTGCTTTTATTCAGGTCTTCCCACTTACTTTTAGTTTGGATTCTTTGTTGTTTAAGCCTTAAATACCGACGTCTAGTACTCCATCCATGTATCCTGTAAAAAGGTCATCAAAATTCGTATGGTTGTGTAACACAACTTTGACGTTCAAGTACTTAATCCAAAACATTTCTTCTTGACTCGTAGGAAGGCTCTGTTCGTTTGAATAGGATGGTAAGAGCGTTTAATCTTGGATTTTATGGGTTGTATGATCAGTGTTTCTGTTGCAGGTATTCTTGACAAAGCACTACAGGAATCGCAGGGCAGATGATCCAGAGTTTGTTCTTGATTTTGAAGAAATATATGTTATTGATTCTAAAACCAAATCAATCACACGAGCCAAAGTAGTGGTAAGGAATTGTGACAAATTTGATCTAACACCTTTTCTTCTAGATTTGCTTATTTTTTATTGAAAAAAGTAACTTGCCTGATAAAGTGATCATTTTCTATTTTGCGTACATAGCTTTTTCATTTTCATATGGCTGAGTCTGCTGCCTGTGTGGTTGGAGTTTTAATTTTTCATTTTCATATGGCTGAATCTACTGCCTGTGTAGTTGGCGTTTTAATGCTGTGAAATCAAAAAATTGAATTGTTAATAATTTGAAGATATGTTTTACCAATTCACACTGCTCAACAATCAACTCTGACCAAATTTTACAGAGCAAAGGAGCATAGAAATTTGAGGAAATGGGTGTGTTGTTCAAGGGAAAGGGTATAGGGGTCAGGAGGAGTTTGCGTGGAAGACGGTAAGGGGTGTTTGGCAGAAACTGAAGGTTTGAGTTAAAATTTATTCCTTTGTTTCATGGAAGAGGGGAAGGGGGTAATGCTGCAATGACTGTCTTGCACTAATTAGGTTAATTGTTTTGTTTGCAATAGAGCAGGAGTAAATTGACAATTACTCTCCATAAACATATACCAGACCCAAAAGAGCTATTTCCACTTTGCTGATAATGCTAAAGGATTTCGTTTTTATACCGAAAAAGGGAAGGAGTGTACAATAACAACAATCTTTCTAGTGGAATCCCAATAGTGGAGTCTGAGGAGGGTAGTGTCGCAAACTTTACTCATAGAGAGGCTGTTTGTGATAGACACTTGGCTCAAGGAAAAATATTTGAAGCTGGTTGGAAAAAAGAAACAACAGGAGTGAAGAAGTCAAAAATACTATAGAAAGCATGTCATAGCATTTTGAGAAAAAAATTGTAACTACAACAAAATATATGGTAAACGAATTGCAAGAAACAACAAATAATAAGTGACATTAATGGACAAAAAGTTCCCCGAGTAATACTACAATTATTAATATGAGAAGAGAAGGTGTCACGATTCGAAATCGGTTGTGATGGCACTTGCCATAACTCACCAAGGCAAGTCAGCCTAAACCGGATATAACACAATAATGTGAAAGATAAATTGGAAGTAATAGTCTAAATATATATAAATAAGCAACAGGGTAAAAGGGATCCATATTCTAAAATCAACCCAAGACTAGTGTCACATATACAAGCCTCTACTACAACTGAACTCGAGAGAAAAATATTTAAGTCTCAAATGTCTTTGATCCTTAAATAGAACAAAAAGGGTAAGTAAATAGTATTCTGAAGGCTTCATTGAAATGGACTAGCTGCTACCTCACAGACTATCTCAAAGCTTGGTTCAAAATGAGAGAGAAGCATCAATCGAAACCTGGTTCACAACCTACAAAGATTGTGTTTTTTTGCAGTCTTTCTGTTTCTTTTCTTGGCACTAAATATGCTCTTAGCATCTTATACTATTTGACATGAAAGTTGGATTTTTATGTTAATGTATATTTGAAATATACTTTTCCTGAGAAAGGTAAGGTTGGATGGAAGAATTTTCGAGGGAAAGGTTTGAAATACTTCTGAAGCATACCTTCTCAGTGGTCCCAAATATTACTCAAACTTCTTTCAAATTTGTGTAACAAGTACAGAAATACATTTTTTTAAAGTTGTTTGTTGTGTTTTCATTTTATCTCTTTAGCATTGTTTATGTAAGATATAGTCTATAGAAGAAGGTATAGGTTTGAAGTGATTAAATTCAATGATAAAAAGTTAAGAAGATAATGAAATTTCTATTTTCAAAAAAAAAAAAAACGTTCAGAAGATAATGCAGTTTTGATTGAAAACAGAAGAAAGAGTCAGAAATGTTCGAAATTTGTTCAGGCAGATACTGTAACTTGTCCTTTCTTTGAGGTCGTATTACATGTAACTTTACCTTTCTTTAAGGTCTTAAACTTGTTTAAAATTGATGACTTTGATATATAATTCTACTACTCCCTAGCAGTCCAGTTATAATAGCTTGCATTTTGACCTCCAAATATTGTACTTTTTCGTGATGGGTCTGGTGCGCAATTTCTTGTTGGTAACTACTAGTATCCAATGATAGAGCTTTTCGTACAACTTTTAAATATGATGCTCCAGATGTAACTGCACAATGACTAGCTCTTCACAGACCCCTCTTTTCGATAATAGAGCTTACCATTGTTTATTACAGCTGCTGTAGGTGTTACTATATAAAATGTTTTATTTATTTATAAAGAAAGCATTATTTTTGTTGTTCTTTTGTTGGGAGGCACATCAAATACAACTATTACTTAAGCTGTCTGCAAAATATAACGAAAGAAACAGTAGAGGACAAGGAAAAATGATCATTCTTTCCCGCGTCACTCCTCCAAGGAAAAAAGGAAGAATTTAAAAAGAAAGAGTAAAAAACTAAACACTTCACTTTTCATGATGTTGACACTTGCGTAATAGTTTATTGTATCACTATCCTTTATTTTGTCATTCTGGTCTGAAGAAAAAACATAAGATAATGAAACTGGAAGGACGTTGTGTATTGTATTCATCAATAATCCCTTCGGGGATATATGCCAGTGTAGACCAGCTATAAGAATGGAATATTTGAACTTGGAGTTTGTCTTTTTCATCAGAACAATCAGATATAGAATCTTGAGGACATCTGTATTTATGAACTCACATAGTGTGAAGATGTCTATGCCAACCAGTTTACCAGTTAATGTAAACTTGAACTTGTCCTTGTAACATTCAGATAAAATGTTGTTTATCAAAAAAAGGATGACATGAGGTCTTATGGTTTGACCAGTGTAAAATGTTTTTTATTTTCCCAAGTATTTGTTGCCTTTGGTTGCTCATTTTATTTATTATTATTGTTAAAAAAGTAATTTTGTTTTCTAAAATATAGGTGACAGTTCCTGGAGGAAGAAACAGGGATAGGAAGAATGATTTACTTGTCATCCGTGATAATGGCAACTCATTCAAAATTATTCCATCAGTGAGTATTGCTACTGAATTCTTTCGTATCTCTGTATTATGTCTCCGTCTATCCATCTCTGACAAGCGAGCATCATATTAATGTAGGAGGAAAGAGATGATTTTACTACAGTGATAGAGAAAGAAGAGTGGAAGAAGACAAGGCAAGACATGGAAAGACACCTTAGTAAGCTAAGGGACTTCAGTGTTTCAAATTGGTTTTAGTTGGCCAATGAATACCATTGTCGAATATTTCTCTGGTAGTTATCTCAAAGTTGTTGGAAGCGCTGGACGGATTGAATACCCTAATAGCTGAAAGTAACAATCCGTTAATCCCGAATTGTTCACGGTGCTGATAGAGCCAATGGCTTCCAAATTGCAGAGTTGTAAGCATTCATTGTCAGTGCCATCATGATTTGCGAAAATGATCACCGGATGAAGGTTTAGGGTGAGATTAGATAGAAGGTAATATAGCAAACAAATTCATAGTTTTTTGTTTCTTTCATACAGGCAATATCACGCAACTGTTGATTCCAATGTGACAAGATAAAATTGCTTAGACAAAATGAATTCGACATGCTTGAGACTTCCTTGGGAATTTAGAAATTCTTTGTAGCATACGATACTTGGCCTGAATGTTACTGGGAGCAGAACACACTTTGACAAACTGCAAAACTTGGGCATTCTCAAGAATATAGCTCAACATAGCTAACTCATCTTCAGAATCCTCAAGGCCAAAAAAGGGAATTGAAATGCCTTTGAGACATGCATACACACAGAGAGGCACATGGCTAGCTTCCCTCCAATTGATGGTTTTTCCCTGAGACCAGTAACACAAATCATTAGATAACAAGTAACAAGTAAAAATAAACGAGTAAAATGAAGAGAAGAGTTATGCGGCATACCTCAAGAGTTGGAATTGAGATATATAAATCATTTACTTTGTGAAGTGCTTGCATCAATGTGGAAAATGACCGGACCTTTTGATTTGTTCTTTCATTTGAGAGTCCATGTAGAGAATGAACCTCAATATTGGCCCTAACTAAGGAGGAAATATCTACCACTGAATATGTATCAGAAACACCATCCATCAAATTTAGATACTCAAGTTTAGGCGTATTTATCTCCAAACACAACTCATCTTCTCTACTTTTAAATGATCCAGTATTATCGTACATCATTTTAATGATGAGTTTTTCCAAAACACGAGAGCATATAACAAACTTAGACACATTATCATACTCATTCCTTTCGACATAAAGAGATTTCAACACTGGACAACTCGATAGAAGCTTACAAACGTCTCGTTCACCTCCTCCATAATGAACGTTAATTAGACGAAGAGTTTTTAGTCTTGGAAGAGAAATACTCTCCGGGCAATGAACAGTTATTTCTCCGTGCAATTCAACAACCTCTAGGGTTTTGCAGGAGTAAAGTCCATTAGGCAAACTCTCTTTGAGATTCTTGAGGTTTTGCAAATTCAACTCTTGAACCCCGTTAGTGACAGCCCAATGTAGCCATGCATGAATATTCTCTTTGTCGCACTTCCTGGTCCACACTAGGGACAATTTTTTCAACTTGTTCAAAGATGATGTGACGTTATGGTACATCAAGGTCCTGTTAACAAATGTCGCAAATCTTCGTTTTCCCCAATTTGACTTCTTTTTGTAACAATCAAAGTTCAAAGTGTCTGTATAGGTCCACAGATTTCTCCATCTTTTTGATAATAAACTTGTCCTCACAGCATAATGAGTGGGAAGAAAAGAAAGAATATGGCACAAAATTGGGTCTGGCAAATCGTCGATGATACACTCCATAGAAAGAAATTATTTTATTAGAGAATACAGAATCATACATGCTTTGAAGGCTAAATAGGGTTTTCTACAAGGTATAACAACATAGAGTTCAAGTTTTATTCATTCACTTACTATGTAAAAAAAAAGGAAGTTGTAATACATAATTACAAGTAAACTTCTAAATAGCATAGAGATCTTTACAAAATTTGGTAAAATCTCGTAGTTGTATTTTGCTTCCGGGAATAAAATCCCTTAGTTGACCGACCAAAATTTTTGCACCATCCGTCGTGATATCCGTCATTATCACGCAGAATTCGAAATCTAATGTTTTCCAAAGTACACAAATTTTCTATAAATACGAGATTTTTCTTTTACTTTTATAGAGGAAGTGAAAGAGTGTTTTCTCCGAATGTTAATGTTTCTTTAGGTTCACAAATATTTGTATTGAAAACATTAATAACCTAAAATGTATTTAACATTTTTAGTACTTTATTCGTCCATTTTTATTTATCCACTATAATATTGTAGGATGTCTAATAAAATTTGTCCTGTCTCATTTTATTGCATAATAAAAGAATACAAAAGCATGGTCTACTTGCAAAGCCGTAGGCCCAAAAATTAACAATGTCAACCCAGCTGTAACACCCAGTAAAATTATTAAAATATCTGTTGACACCCAATTTTGATCCTCCATAGTATGAATTAATCATCGAGCTCTTAATTTTAACAATTTAAAATAATTAGCTTTCAAAAATGCAAAAAAATATTTTTCAAGTGATTTTTAGGTTTAAGTCTTTTAATTTTAATTATGATTATATATATATATATACACACACACACACACACATTATACATTTGTTTCAAGTGTTGCGTATGTGATTGTTATAGTCTTATAAGTTCTTTTTAAGAATTTATCAAATTGATTTTATTTTTATTTTTATTTTTTTTATTCTTAATCATCTTTCATTTTAAAGGTAGTCATTTCGTAATTAAATTGATTATTTTATGTTGTTACTCCTAAAGAGCTCTTTCTTTAATTTCTATTAATTCATCTTGTAGCCAAATTATCGATTGATTCAATTTGGTTACATTCTTAATTGGCAATAATTGAAATTTCTAGTGGCCTAATTTTAAATTCATTTTTCCCACCCCATTTAACCCATTTTCAGATTATATTTGCCATTTTGGGCCAAGCTCTTGGCCCAAAGTATATTAAATCCCCCTTTACCCATCCAGATCGGCCCAAGTCGTTTTTTTTTAAATCCCTAACCTAACCCAATACCTGACTCGGCCCCATCCTTTAATTAAAACCCTTCTTTTAATTCCCCTCCCACGCGACCCCCTTCCCTAACCCTTTCCCTCCTTCCCAGTCGCGAAAACAACAAAAAAGCAGTACCGAAATTCAGAGAAATCAGCCATAACAGTGGCTATTTTCTAGCAACAACGGTCAACAAGTAATCCCCTTTTCCGTGCACGTCAGAAACCCTCGACGTGTCTCACATCTAAGCTATCGATTCAAAATCGATGGCTAAGATGTGAGACTTGTAGAGGGGTTTCAAATGGAAGATTCAAAATCGAAAAAGGATGATTTTGCCCCCTTTTTGCTCTAATCTTTGGGTATTTATACTCCATTTTGGTTCATTGTTGGGGAGATTTTTTTTTGGGGCTTTCGAATTCTCAGATTTTTTGGGTTTGTCTTTGGTTTAGGAGATTTTTTTTTTCGGATTTCGAAGGACTCTTACTTTCGGTTTTAGGGGGCATTTTCTGGTTTCCTAGAATCAGTTTTGAATTCCGAAAACACACGATTTAGAACTTTTAATCTCTAAAAATTTCAAAAGAATTTGGGGCTACGGTTTCACAGTGGTTCGGCCTTTTGAAGTCGAAAAGATAGGAAGTCGCTTCTCGAGCTCGTTTTGTCCTGTTTCGCTGCTCCAATAAAGGTGATACTCTTAGTCTCATTCGCTTTCTTCCTTTTATCGTATCATATTGTTGTCTGGTTTAATTTGATGCCTGTGGCCTGATATTGTTGTCTGGTTATTGAAGCTTAGTCGCTGGTGGTTGTTCTACTGATCTAAAAAATGTCATTATGTGTTGTTTTGGTCGACTTTAACGGTCTAAGTCGTTTACTAGGGTCGTGGTGAATGCATAGTTGTTTGTGTCTCGTTTGTATATGGTAGATAAATTGAATTCTAGCTTCATAAAAATTAATCTCTTCCATTGATTCCTCTGCTTTGGGTTTGCTACAAACTTCGCCCTCTTATGTTGTTGCCTGAATATTTCTAGAATTCAAGGTTTTGAGTCATGGATCATAACATGAGTTCTTAATGTTTAAAAACCAAAATTGCCTATACTCTCATCTATGTGTTTATTTTCTTTATCCTTGATTCATATACACTTTACGCGTTTTATGTTCTTATTAAAACTATTTATTCATCTCTTAAGATTTTTGGGAGTCCATGATCTTAATATTATTTGCTTAGCTTGTCTAGAATTCCTAGAAGCTTGCTTGTTTTTTTTTCTTTTTTCGTTTTTATTAATGCCTAAGCTTTACTTCGTTGCTTCCATTATATCTTCAACTTGTTTGTTGTAAATATTGGTCATTGACTCCTAATTATTTGTGATTAGTTGCTTAAGAGTTAGACATATTTAGCTCGGTTTATTAGTACTATATGCTGTTGCATTAATGTGGTGTTGTTACTTTAAGTTGAGATAAGATCTAACTTCATTTGCTACCAACAAACTTTCCTTTTTTTTTTTAATGAAATTATTTGTTATATTAAGTTAATGATTAGTTACTTATACTCTTAATTGTTTGTTGCATGTGACACCACCCGAGTCCTTTGTGACTTTGTACTTGCATTTCTTCGAGTCAACGTCTTTTATGGATGGGAAGAATTAATTTACAAATCTCAAGAGGTTGTGATACAGGGATATACGAGAAACTTGGTGTATATACATCAATATACACGTTATATATATTGGTATACAACCAGTGTATACAACAAATAATACAAAGGGAAAAGGGCCAAAAGCCCTAATTTCGTTGCAGCAGAAAAATGGGCCAAAAGCCCCATCAGTGGCAGTAAAGGCCCAAGGGAGTGGCAGGCCCAAAAAATTAGAAATTAGGACAGGTTAATGAAATTGGGCCTGCCAAGCCCAATCGTTATTTCTTTTAATTATTTATTATGTTTTCTATTTGTTTGTGATATTTATTGTTTTATTTCTAACTCCTACATTAATTTGGTGTTTTATGTGTTTCAAATCTAATTAAGGTTCCCCAAAAGTTAGCCATCTATGTTATTTTCACGTCTTTGAATTTTGGTGTCAAAAACCTTTTTTAGAAAAATTAGATTTCATAGATTATCTTTAAAATACTCCAAACATTTTCTTTAAAATAATTTATGAACACTTAGATATTTTAGGGGATCTTCAAAATTATAGTCATCTAGCCTATTTCACCAACTCCTTTAATCAAATAAAATTCAGGTAGATTTTAATATTGTGTTTTCTTGATTATTTTAAAGTAGTTCACTTAATTAATATTAATTAAATAAAATGTGATTAAGATTTTAAATGTTATATTTTCCTCATTTTTGAATATCTCACTTAAACTTTTTTCTAGTTAATAATATAAATTAATATTTTTAAAGTTAGTCAAAATTACCTAATCGCCGGATAACCGCGTGTTAGCAGCCATTTCGAGTGCGTAAAACCTTCTCGAAGTGAAAATGTGAACCCGAACCCTTTCTTTGGATTTTAAAAAGATTTTCTCTGTTAGGACTTTTTAAAATAATTTAATTTAATTGGTTTTCTTGATTTTTCCTTAAAAAATTAAGTGGCGACTCTCTATTTTTTTTTTGAAGATTCGGTTTTACTTAAATTAATTAAGTAATAAATCGAATTTTCAAAACCAAAGCCATTTTTCGCAATAACAGAAATGGCGACTCTGCTGGGGAATTTTAATTAGGTTCTAACCATTAGATTAAGTTTTTTGTCTAACTTTAATAATCGTTTATTTTGTTATTTGCTTATTTGTTTTAATTGTTTAAATTCGAGTATAATTAAACTGTCATTGCATGCATAGCACTTCCGCCACTTGGCATTTTTTTGTTTTCCACTAAAAACGACGGTTATGCGGGTCGCAGCCGTTTAGACCAAAATTTTTCATCGGGGTACCCTGACGAAATGAGTTGATCTTGGGGATCGACGGTCGTTAATTTCCCCAGCCCGGGTTGTCCGCTCGGGTCACCCTTTCACAGTCAAAATAAATCCACTTTTAGACACCTAGGGTACAGCGAAACCAAAACCCTGTAGGTGCATTGGCCTAGGTCGACCCGATACGTAAGGCGTATCGGGCCCATTAGAAAGACCACCTTGAGTCCATAGTGGCCCCCGGCCTAATTGGACGATCATATTTATGTGTTAAATTTGAAGGTTGTATACGTCGTTTAACGAGCCATTATCTCTTGGGGTCGGGTGTATTTTAATAGGGCAGTTTGTTAAAGACAAAGAAAGACGTTCGGAAATGTTGAGAAATTAAAGAAGAAGAATTCATTTTGAAGGCTTAGATTAGTATTGTGCCCCTGCGTGGGACTGATGACTTGTATCCCCTTTTCCCTATTATGTATCCTCGTTTAATTTATTTATAAAAGTTGTAATTATTTTTGGGCAATGGAACGTTTCAAATGGTGTAATATATCCTTCAAATCGTTAGGCCTACCTTTGGCATAAAGGGTCACATATATATGTTAGGACGCGTTGCACTTCGTATTATATGCTGGAAATGATATATAATTTGTTTTATTTGTGTTATTTGACTTGTGTTAAATGCATGTGTTTTGCCTTGAACATGATTAGTCCAATATTCAATCCCAAAATTTTGGAATACGTTAGGCGTACAAACTCAATTTTTGAGTCTTTTTTAAAAAGTACTTTTGAGTCCATTGTCGAAACGTCTAAAATCACTTTTTAATTAGGTCATCACTCAAATTCATGGTGACCTTGTTATCCTTGAAAAAATATTTCGTATAAAATAGCCGAAATTACCAAGCACTCTCCGAGTTTCAAATCAAAATTTTAAAACATCTTTATGTTTAGTTAAATTTTTCAGAAAGTTAGTTTATAAATATTTTTACTCCGGACATAAAATCTATACATTTTAGTCCGTTAAGTTATCAAATTTTCATTTTAGTCAGTCAAATAATCAAATTTTCATTCCAGTCCATTAAATAAATTGAATTTTCATTTCAGTCCGTTAAATGATCCAAATTTTCATTTTAGTCCATTAAATGATCAAATTTTGTCCATTTGGTCATTCTTTATAATATCTCTTTTTTTTTTTTTTGAATTTTGGACTAATCCGTTTAGGCAAAACAAATGTTATTGTTGTTTGATTGATTATTATTAATGGACTAACTCTATCACCTTTTGAGTTTTTCTTTTAAACAGAAGAGAGATCGATTTGTGTTGGTTGTCAAACTTGCCAAAGAAAGCTTTTTGAATATCCGCTGGCAGAACATTCGTATTTCACACGGTCTAAGGCCGAGAAAGTCACTACCAACTCGTCATTCCTTACCTGGACTACTAAGAAAACTCGTTCAAAAATGGACTCCAGTTCGATCAATACGGCCACATCATCGGAATTCCCTGCTTCATCTATCGCGGCAGATACCCATACGGGAACAGAACCACACTTGGAGGTCATTGCTCGTCTAGAGCAACGAGTTGCTGAACTAAGTCTTATGGTGACGCGGGTACCAAGCTGCTTTCCAAAACTTACCTCTGGATGCCCGCCAAAAGGATCATGTGATGCCTTCGCTCCCAACCTCGAATGAGTTTGATCAAGGAAATCCTTTTGTTGCCTCTCCGCAAATTCAAAGTACTCCGTTCACTCGTCCGACTCAGAATGCTCCGTCTGTGTATAGCTTTGCTTCTTCAAAGGCTCCAACTATGACACATTACGCTCCACCAGTCTATACTCATGCTACTACTCCACCTGTTGTCAAGGTTCCGGGGTTTTACCATCAAGATGTTGATCACTATGTCGAAGTTGAAAATGATGCAAAGCTCGTTGATATAGAAGAAATGAATAGGAAGATGAAGGTCCTGGAGGATGCTATGAGAGACCTTCGTGGACTCGGGGGTAATCAGAGTGTGAAATATGAAGAGTTATGTACATTCCCTGATGTTGAGCTGCTACCCGATTATAAGATTCCAAAGTTTGAGAAGTTTGACGGATCAGGAAATCCGATCTTTCACTTAAAAGTCTATTGTGAAAAGTTGATTGGTGTTGGGAGTAACGAAGGGATAAGAATCAAATTGTTTAATCAAAGCCTAACTGGAAGAGCTTTGGAATGGTACTCTAAGCAAGATTTGACTAAATGGCGCACTTGGGATGATTTGCTAACATTTTTGTGGATCATTATAAGTTTCATGTTGAAATTGCTCCCGATAGAATCCCATAACAAAGCTAAGGCAAAAATCAACGGAATGCTTCCGAGAATATGCCATACGTTGGAGAGAAGATGGATCTAGAGTACATCCACCAATGGAAGAAGCAGAGATGATAACCTACTTCATTCAAGCTCAGGATGCAGAATACTATGAACGAATGGTGACAATGGGTGGAAAAACATTTGCCGAAGTCATCAAAGCTGGAGAAATGATTGAGGATGGTCTCAAGACAGAGAGAATTACAAGTAACCGAGCTTTCCAGAATGGTTCATTTGGAATCGGAAAGAAGAAAGAAAAGAAGTTATGGCGATAATGACTCGGGGATCTACTTCATATAATCGTGTGCCACCTCCAGGCTATCCCACTGCACAGTACCCCGTCTACAACATGCAAGCAACATATCGTGCTCCACGACTGGTGCAAAATAATGCACCTCGTCCTAATTTTGAGAGAAAACCCCCTCGGGTCTTCACTCCGTTGGCAGAACCATTGGCTGTTCTTTTCGAGAGATTGAAAACAGCAGGGTTACTCCACCCAATAGAAGCTAAAGTTGTGAACACTTCAGCCAATTGGTATGACCCAAACAAGCATTGTGCTTATCACTCAAGGGTTGCTGGACATGATACGGAATAATGTATCACCCTTAAGCACAAGATTCAAGACCTGATTGATAACAAGGCAGTTGAACTTGCACATGCTCTGGATGTGAAAAACAATCCACTTCCCGAGCACAAGGGGTAGTTGATGGAAACCAGTTGCGAAGAAAAGAGGACCAGAGATTGTGTTTTGACATCTTCCGGTCCTGCATTTGAAGTTCAGTATTTCCTTTTCTTGTAATTGCATTTTATTACTTTTTATCCTTTGTAATGGCACATTATGGTTTTACTTCTTTTGGAATGTTTTCTTTGTAATGTGAACTACGTTTGACCTGATTTCCCTAGTGGAATACGTAAGCGGCCTTTATTGGCTTCGGTCACGTTATCTAAAAATATAAATCTCCTTTTATTTTGGAACTACGTTTGACCTGATTCCTGTATCAATGGGATACGTAGGCGCCACACCGGCTCGGTCATATGCCCGTAAGATTTTCATTCCTCTTTACAATGGAAACTGGGGCAGAATTTTGAGAGGATCTCAAAATTCTATTGAAAAAGATTTCCTCCGAGGAGTCGGAGTTAGAAGTTGCAACTGGGGCATCTGTCCAAACAAAAAATTCATTGGAAATTGCAAAAAAGATAAGACTTCTTCTGTGTTACAAAACTGGGGCAGAATTTTTTAGAAGGGTCCTAAAAAATTCCACTAAAACTATGTTTCAAAGAGCGGAGGAGTGCGCAGGTCAATTACATAAAGGAGCACGAGGACAAGGCCAACACAAATCATGTCTCTCAAACTAAGAATTTTTCTTTGGATGAAGGGACAATGAAATCACAGAAATGACGATGTCAAATCTTCAAGCATAAGGCATCATTTACACATACCACGACCTCAACATAATGATGAGTCATGAAAATACGACTTTTACGACACTTAAGACATAGAATTATTGTGCGTTCTTAAGCGTTGTTGTTAGTTTAATAGGTGTGTTTTGATACTGTGCAGGAAAATAGCAAAGGCATGGGTAATTGAGGAAAACATAAGGAACGAATGGAAAACAAGGCCAAGTGTAGGGCCACGGAAGGCCCACACGGGCCGAGCCACGTTGCACGGTCCGTGTGACCGACCGTGGCACCACACTTGGTGCAACGAGCAGGAGACAGCCTCACACGGACGAGCACACGGGCCGTCTACCTCCAGACGGTCCGTGTCACGTGCCGTGTGATTGACGTAACTCAGAGAGGCACTCATCGAAATTTAAGAAAATTGCGCAAGGAGATCCACACGGACCGTCAAACAGACCGTCTGCCACCAGACGGGCCGTGTCGTGTACCGTGTAAGTGACGTAACTCAAAAGGGCCTTCGTCGAAAATATCCGAATTCGTACAAGCGGAGCCACACGGAGGGACAGACGGCCCATCTCACGCCACACGGACCGTGTCACGGGCCGTGCCGATGCAGCAGCTGAGCCAGATGGTCCAGTAGACGAGCCGTCCAGCCTCAGACGGTCCGTGTAACGGACCGTGCCCTGTGCCGAGCCTATTTTTCCTAAATTGTATCGAATTAGTTTTACTTAGTATAAATAGTACATTATTTTATTTCATTAGCACTTCGTTTTTTTACGGCAGAAACAAGAGAGAAAAAGCAAGAAACACTAGTTTGACTTTGTAATACGTGGGATTCGTGTGTGTGATCATTGTTCGAAGCTTGTAACACGAATTCTTTTTCTTTCAATTGTAAGTCAATCTTTATGTCTTCATCTAATTGTTGTGGGCAAGTTATCAACATTATGCTAGGCTAAACCCACAACTAGGGTTGTGGGAACCATGACGACTCAATAAGATAACGCAAACTGGGGTAATTCGTTCGAATAATTATTGCATGTATTGTTAAATTCTTCGTTCTAACTTCTCCTTAATGAGTCGACGCGTTAGGGTAAGCCTGTATTCACTATATGCCCGAGAGGGATGTAGTGATTGGGAAAAGAGGTTAACAACAGAAATTTAGGGTTATGAACCTAGTCTAAGTGCCTGAGACTGAAAGGTGAAGGTACTCTGAGATCAAGAGCAACGTTTAGAATTGCATATACTCTGAGACCGGAAGGAGATGAGTGAAATATAACTAGGAAGGACCGAAAGGTGAACTAGATATTAGCTAAGTTGTTGGATTTTTCATGCACCATTAAGAACGAGTTTACCAAACCAGTTTAGTTGTCGTATTAGACGTCATGGGGAACACAACCCTAGCCTCTCTCTATCTGTCTGAAAATCAGAACAACATTTTTGTTAATTACATTACGCAAGCATTTAAATTAAATAACGCAACCCCCCCCCCCATTTACTTTATGTACGTTTATCTTGGGAATAGCATTTACATCTGAAAGCCGATACTAATAGAACAATTCTTACGTGTTCCCTGTGGGATCGACCTCAACTCTGGTTGAGTTTTATATTTGACCAACGACCGCTTTACTCTTCTATTCGTAGTGTAATTTGGGCGTATCAAATTTTAGCGCCGTTGCCGGGGAACGCGGCAAGGAACTAGTGTATTAGTTGCTACTTTCAGCTTGTAAGTCTAGTCCCTGATTTTACTTTGTTTCTTGTTTTTGTCCTCGTAGGGGATCAGCATTGCATGCCAAGCACCCGAGGCAAGGGTGAAACACTTATTCCCTACGATCCAGAGCTTACTAAATCAATTCGCAGAATGTACGCCCAGGACCGTGAAGTAGCAAGGCAGAGGGAGTTGGCAGTGAATCCTGCTGATAGAGGTCAGGATGGGTTGGGTATGGATGATCTCACTGGTAATGTGGTACCATCCGCAGCACCACTTCGCCAGGTACCACTCGTACCACCACAGCAACACCAACCCCCGTTGAGACCTCAGGGCCCTCAGCACCCACCAGCAATGCATGATGATGATGATGGTGCTGGGACCACTGGGGCTATAGTACTACCACCTCTGCCTGCTGGAGTCAAATTCACTATCACCAGCACCATGCTGCAGATGTTGCAGTTGAAGGGGTTGTTCGCTGGAGCTTCCACAGAGGATGCAAATCAGCACTTGCTGAATTTCTTAGCTACCTGTCAGTCGTCCGAAATTCCAGGAGTTAGTCAGCAAGCGCTGAGGTTGAGACTATTTCCACTGTCTCTGTCTGGGGAGGCAATAAGGTGGCTGAACGAGCTCCCCCACGATTCCATCCGCACATGGGAAGAACTAAAGGAGGCCTTTCTGGAACGATTCTTCCCTGCTTCACGGCAACTGAAGCTCAAAGATGAGATCGGGTCTCACAAACAAATGCCGAATGAAGCGCTGTATCAGTCTTGGGAGATTCAGACAAAAGCTCAAACAGTACCCAAACCATCATCTCACTGACGAACACTTGAAGGCAGTCTTCTACAGGTCCTGTAACTTTGTTACCAAGCCAATCATTGATGCAGCTTGTGGAGGGTCATATATGTCTAGGACTTTCCCGGACATAGTGGTCATCTTATATCAGGTGGAAAAGAACAACAGGGCATGGTACACTAGAGAGGCAGATTGCTCTGGAATGGTATTTGAGATGAGTGAGGAGCAGCGCAAGAAGGAGGAAGAACGGGACCAGTTAATGACCCATATGCGGACACAAATCAATCTGCTGTCAAAGATGTTCCTTGGTGGGGGCACTGAGAAGGTCAAAGCAATGGAAGCACTCCCCAGGTATGATGATCAAGGCAGCGACTACGATGAGGAAGCTCAGTTTCTTGGTAGTCAAGGGGGTTACCGGGGTTTCAACTCTGGTAACCAAGGTCGGAACTACAATCGGGATAATTATCAAGGGAACTGGCAGAATAGGGATGGCTACCGAAACCGTGACCGCCAAAACGAAGGTGGTGGCAACTCTAGGCTAGAGGACATGATGACAAAAATCCTAAGCAAAGTGGAGGCCACTGAGGCAGGGGTGCGGGATGTAAAGAGCGAAATGTCTAATGTTAGGCAGTTGGTAGACTCGCACTCCACCTCGATCAAGCAGTTAGAGCAGCAGTTGGGGCAGCTTTCAGTGGCATTTAACCAGAGGAAAGTTGGGCCATTACCGAGTGATACAGTGCAAAACCCGAAAAATGATGGCCACTGCATGGCAATCACCACGAGAAGTGCTAAGGTACTTACTAACCCAATTGTTGCTAATGATGTAGGTCAGGTGAAAGCAGGCGACAAGATGCATAGCCCCATGGAGGGTCAGGTTGACGATGGGGGTGATAGACCCGAGGCTGCGACAGCAGAGCCAGAGTCGACCAAGTAGGCAATAGAGACGAACACCTCCAACTACTCAAATCTGCCAGCCATCCCAAAATCGCAACCGCCATTTCCCCAAAGGCTGAAAAAGAAGGCGGAGGATGGAAAGTTCCAGAAGTTCCTGTCCATGTTAAAGGAGCTGTCTGTGAACATACCTTTGGTGGAAGCACTTGAACAGATGCCTGGCTACGCTAAGTTCATGAAGGACTTAGTCACTAAGAAGAGGACAGCCACAATTGAGCCAGCTGATAATTTACATCACTGTAGCGCCATCATTACAAGGTCCTTGGTCGAAAAGAAGGGAGATTCAGGAGCCTTCACCATCCCATGCACCATTGGTGCATACGACTTTGCACGGGCTCTTTGTGACCTTGGTGCCAGCATTAACTTGATGCCGCTGGCAGTATACCAGCAGTTGGGCTTGGGAGCCTTCACACCCACAACCATGCGGCTACTGATGGCAGATAGATCAGTGAAGAGGCCTGTGGGGATCTTGTGTGATGTTCTAGTTCGGGTTGGCAGGTTCATCTTCCCTACCGATTTCGTCATCCTCGACTGTAAGGTGGACTTCGAGGTACCAATCATCCTTGGAAGGCCATTTTTGGCAACTGGCAGGGCACTAATGGACGTAGAACGTGGAGAACTCACCTTCTGGTTAAACACCGAAGAGGTGAAATTCAGTGTGTGCGCTGCCATGAAAAGGCCCAAAGAGTTAGCTGTGATGTCTGTCATGGATTTTGATGACGAGGGCTCCTCTGAAGTCTCGATGAGGAAAAGATGACAGTAGATGCACTGGCGGCAGTGCTTATGAACTTTCCAGAAGATGGTGTTGATGGGTATAAAGATACCATCTATGCATTACAGGGCATGGGCACCAGACCATTCGTCCCTCGAAAGTGGGATTTAGATTTGCAAAATAGGCCAACACCACAGGCAAAACCCTCTATCAAGGAACCACCCACTCTGGAGCTTAAGGAGTTACCTCAACACCTCAGGTATGCATTTTTAGGTACTAATAACACTCTTCCTATGATTGTGGCTGCAGATCTTCAGGAATACCAGGTGGAGGCGCTACTGGGGGTCCTCCAAAAGTTCAAGCGAACTATTGGATGGACCATTGGAGACATAATTGGCATTCCTCCAGGCATCTGCACTCATAAAATCAAACTGGAGGATGACTGTGTGCCCAGCATTGAGCATCAAAGAAGGCTGAATCCACCCATGTAAGAGGTGGTGAAAAAGGAGATCATTAAGTGGCTGGATGCTGGGGTGGTGTATCCCATCTCGGATAGCAAGTGGGTGAGCCCAGTGCAGTGTGTCCCAAAAAAGGGGGGCATGACGGTGGTGGCCAATGACAAGAACGAGCTTGTCCCGCTGAGACCTGTCACCGGATGGCGAATGTGGATGGACTACAGGAAGCTGAATAGATGGACTCTAAAGGACCACTTCCCCATGCCGTTCATGGATCAGATGCTAGATAGGCTAGCAGGGAGAGGATGGTATTGCTTCTTCGACGGATATTCGGGCTACAATCAGTTATCAATAGCTCCAGAAGATCAAGAGAAGACCACCTTCACGTGCCCTTATTGTGACGCCCGGTAAATTTACCGAAATACCCCTAGAGTGAGGGTATGTGCGTAATGCATCTTCCGGGGTTCGTATGGCAAATCCGAGACCAGATTCGTGATCAGCATGAAAAATGGAGTGAGAAAATGGCCCGGGTCGAATTTTAGGATGACCCGATCGAAAGATAAATTTTCGATCCAAGTCACAAAACAGTGACTGTCCGCGACAGAGGCGCGACGCGCACCTGCCGCGGAGGGACACTTATATATTTTTCCAGCTTTTCGACGGGATGGAGAAAACTCGTTTAAGAATACTTTTTCCAAAAATACACAGTGCGCGATAGGTCCGCGTCGCGGACCGTGTAAATTCCGAACTGAAAATTTCTAATTGATTTCAAGGGGCATTCCGGTCAATCCCTAACCTCTCCTAAACACTAATACACGGCTAGTAAGGTCGTTTCTACACGAAAAGAGCCTAACAAAACCTATTCTAAGTCCTATTCTAAAATCTAACAAGGCTAGGGCTTGAGGAGAGGAGAGAAAGGCTTGGGGTGAGGAACACGAGAAGAGAATCCTCGACATCACCCGGTTGAACAGTGCATCACAGGTATGTAAGGCTAAACTAAAACATGAAATTGTTCTTTCATGTGCCCCATAGAGGTCATAGACGAATTGATGATTGAAGAGTCTACATGCATGATTTCTTTGATGGATTTTCTTGAAAATTATATTTGAAATTACATGTTTTCTATGTTGATGATCATCATACTATTTGTTCTCTTAAATTGAACACTTTCATGGAATTTGCATAACCCTACATGACTATTTTGAAGAGCATGCATAATGAATTTAAGACTTGAACCTAGAGCCTTGCATTGGGATTGTTGACTGTGATGATGAGTTGATGAAATCTTGATTGTTGTATGAGTCTCTATAAATGAACTCTACCGGTGTGTTTATTCACTTGTTTCCTAATGACCGTTATATTCTCTTGGGTCATTGAGAAGGTGTTGATGATAGGGTTAAAGTCCCTATGAGATATTGATGATAGGGTTAAAATCCCTATGAGATGTTTGATGATAGGGTGGAAGTCCCTATGAGATAATTGATGAAAAGGGGCCAAGGTCCCGATGAAATATCAGTCGTGGACGGGGAGTGGGTCCCTATGAGACTGGCAGTCATTGACGGGGAGTGAATCCCTATGAGACTGGTTGAGGTTGATTTTATGAGCATTGAGTCGGGAGGAGTATTGAGCACCGAAATGAGCAGGAGTGAGTCCCACTCGAACTCATTAACTACGTCGCCAAACGTAGGAGAGGCTTAAACCATCGCATACATACATATGGTTTCCCTCGAGGTTTAACAGTCCCTGAAAGCAATAGAGGATCTGTTCAGTTTGATTCCATGTCGGGTATATTGATATGGGATCCAGTGTTCCTTACCTGGCAAGTTTGGGACCACTGTGGCAACATCAGGGTGATTGTTGTACATTCACTGGCTCATAAGTGAGTGTTGTCGGTTAAGAGAAACTCCCGGGAAAAATTTGTACCTTATTCTTAGTCTAGATGAGATGTGATGGGGGGGGGGGGTGAACTCCTCTGATGATCCATGTGATGAGTTGAGACTTTGATGAGTCTGAGATAATGATGTGTCACTTGCCCACTCTGTACTTTTTTCGCAGACAGGCAAGCTGGCGGTTAATGTGATTATGATGTCTATTTTGACTTGATATTATTTTCCATATTTTCTACCGGTTTCTGTTTCATTCAGCTATTTTACATACCAGTACATTCCAAGTACTGACGTCCACTCTGGACTGCATCGTTTTATGATGTAGAGGCAGGTACTAGAGATCATCAACAGGCGCTCCGTTGAAGATCAGGGATCCGAAGTTGCTTTTGTGAGCCTCCCCTACTCCGGAGGAACCATTATTTTATTTCATCATGCTTTAGAGTTAGGATTGGACTATTATCTTATTTTGTTTTTGGGTAGCCATGGGTCTATCATTGGCACCACATGATTTAGTGATAGAGGCTTCATAGATCGGTGTCGAGCATTGATGTTGATATTGTGAGCTAGTTCTTTCTACTAGCCTTCGTTATTTTGCTTATATTATATTGAGAACTTTAGATGAACTGCGTCCACTGCTTGCATATACTTTCCGCTGATCAGTAGAAGTATGATTGAATGATGTGATGAGACTAGGTGGTTCGCTTGGGGGCTAGCAATAGTCTTCGAGTGCCGGCCACGCCAAGGGTACCCTCCCGGGGCGTGACAAACTTGGTATCAGAGCACAGAGTTCAAGTGTCCTAGGGAGTCTATGAAGCCGTGTCTAGTAGAGTCTTGTTTATGGGTGTGTTGTCGACCACACTTCATAAGCAGGAGGCTATGGGACATTAGGAATGGTTACACTTCTTTCTTGTTCTAAATCGTGCGATAGAGTTGAACTCTATGAAAACTATCCTCTAATTCGTGCGTTACACGTGCAGAATCGATAACATGCCTCCCAGAAGAGCTGTTAGAGGAAGGGGACGTCCTGCCAGGCAAGCTGTTAACCCACCTGAGCCTCAAGTACCCGAGGGGCCCGTGGATCCAGCTGTCCCTGTTGGGCAACCTCCTCAAGCTGAGATCTCGAATGCTGAGCTACGCCAAGCCATTCAAACTTTGGCCCAGGCTGTCGCAGCACCTGCGGTGAGGCAAGGTGCGGGTGGTACAAACTCTCATGGCACCTCTAGAGTCCGAGAATTTCTGAGGATGAACCCGCCCGAGTTCACGGGGTCGGCATCTACTGAAGACCCCGAGAACTATATGGAGGAACTTGAGAAGGTGTTCCAAGTGATGCACGTGGCTGATGCTGACAGGGTTGAATTGGCTGCCTATCAACTCAAAGGGGTGGCCAGGCTGTGGTTCGACCAATGGAAGAAGGGCCAAGGGGACGATGCTTCATATGTAACTTGGGCGGTATTTGAGGAGGCTTTCTTGGGACGTTTTTTCCCAAGGGAGAAAAGAGAGGCTAAGGTGAGGGAGTTCCTGAATTTGAAACAGGGCTCCATGACCGTGCAGGAGTATGGATTGAAATTTACGCAACTATCCCGCTATGCCCCAGACATGGTTGCTAACATGCGGGGAAGGATGGGAATGTATGTAGATGGGTTGAACAGAGGACCCAAGAGAGATGGAAGAGGAGCTATGCTTGTGAGTGACATGGACATCGGGCGACTGATGACATTCGTGCAGCAAGCTGACGAAGAAAGACAACAGGACAGGGAAGAGTTCAAGCGCAAGAGAGCTAAGACATCCAGCCACGAAGGTGGAAGGAGGGGTAATGGGAATCGATTTCCAGCACCCTCAGCTGCTAGCGCACCTGTGCCTAAAGGCCCGTATGATCAGAGGTTCCGGAATACAGGGAACCACGGACCTCAGTCCCAAGCTAGTGTGGCTCAAGGTTCTCAGAGTAGACCACAGTGTGATAACTGTGGGAAGGTGCATTGGGGGAGATGTCGTGATAAGAATGACGCATGCTTCGGGTGTGGCCAAGTAGGCCACTACAAGAAGGATTGTCCAAAACGGGCTAGCCAGGCTCAGTCTGCGGCATCAGCCCCACCGGTTAGAGGGAACCCAAGGGCCACTACGTCAGGTGCAGGCGGGGCCACAAACCGCTTGTATAATATGGGGAGTCGCCAAGACCAGGAAAATTCTCCAGACATCGTGACGGGTATGATCCGAGTCTTTACTCTTGATTGTTATGTTTTGATGGATCCTGGTGCCACATTGTCGTTTGTAACTCCTTATGTGGCCAGTAAATTTGATAAAACCCCCGAGAGTCTTCTCGAACCCTTTGATGTTTCTACTCCGGTGGGTGAGTCGATTCGAGCTGAAAGAGTCTATAGAGCTTGTGTAGTGTCCATCCATCATAGGGACACCATTATTGATTTGATCGAGTTAAAAATGGTTGACTTTGATTTGATCCTCGGCATGGATTGGCTTCACGCCTGTTATGCCTCTGTGGATTGTAGATCCCGAACGGTTCAGTTCCAATTTCCAAATGAACCAGTTCTAGAGTGGAAGGGTGACTCAGTGACACCTAGGGGGAGGTTTATCTCATATCTTAAAGCCAGAAGTTAATTTCCAAAGGCTGTATCTATCACTTGGTGAGAGTAAAATCTGATGATGTTGAGTCCCCAACTCTTGAGTCAGTTCCGGTTGTCAACGAGTTTCCAGAAGTCTTTCCTGATGATCTGCCCGGAGTCCCTCCTGATAGGGAGATTGACTTTGGGATTGATGTTCTTCCAGATACCCAGCCTATTTCGATCCCACCTTACAGAATGGCCCCCGCTGAGTTAAAAGAATTGAAAGAGCAATTAAAAGATTTGCTGGAAAAGGGCTTCATTAGGCCAAGTGTTTCACCATGGGGTGCCCCTGTTTTATTCGTGAGGAAGAAAGATGGGTCTCTCAGAATGTGTATCGATTATAGGCAACTGAACAAGGTCACGATAAAGAACAAATATCCCCTCCCAAGGATAGATGATTTGTTTGACCAACTTTAGGGCGCCTCTTGCTTCTCTAAGATAGACCTTAGATCTGGCTACCATCAGTTGAAGGTGAAGGAGCGTGACGTTCCAAAGACAGCCTTCAGGACTAGATATGGCCATTTTGAGTTCTTGGTCATGTCCTTCGGACTGACGAATGCACTTGCCGCCTTTATGGACTTGATGAATAGAGTGTTCAAGCCATATCTTGATTTGTTTGTGATTGTGTTAATCGATGACATTCTGGTGTATTCAAGGAGTGAGGAGGAGCATGCTAACCACCTCAGAGTGGTCCTCCAAACTCTTAAGGACCATGAGTTGTATGCAAAGTTCCCCAAATGTGAATTCTGGCGTGAGTCAGTGGCCTTCCTAGGCCACGTGGTTTTCGGTGACGGTATTCGAGTGGATGCCCAAAAGATTGAGGCGGTTAAGAACTGGCCCCGACGGACCACTCCAACTGATATCAGAAGTTTCTTGGGGCTGGCAGGCTACTACCGCAGGTTCGTGGAGGGATTTTCTTCCCTATCCGCGCCACTGACCAAATTGACTCAGAAAAAGGTCAAATTCCAGTGGTCCGAAAAATGTGAAAGGAGTTTCCAGGAATTGAAAACAAGGTTAACTACTGCACCGGTCCTAACTCTACCCGACGGGACCGAAGACTTCGTAATCTATTGTGATGCCTCGATGGTTGGATTGGGATGTGTATTAATGCAAAGGGGGAAAGTGATAGCTTATGCTTCCAGGCAGCTCAAGGTTCATGAGAGAAACTACCCAACCCACGACCTCGAGTTGGCAGCAGTGGTGTTTGCACATAAAATTTGGCGTCACTACTTGTATGGAGTGCATGTGGATGTGTTCACTGACCACAAGTGCTTACAGTATGTTTTTAGCCAAAAGGAACTCAACTTGCGACAGAGGAGGTGGTTAGAATTGCTCAAGGATTACGACATGAGCATACATTACCACCCAGGTAAAGCTAACGTCGTGGCTGATGCTCTTAGCAGGTTATCAATGGGTAGCACAGCCCATGTGGAGGAAGGAAGGAAGGAGTTAGCCAAGGACGTGCACCGGTTGGCTCGATTAGGAGTCCGACTCGAGGAGAACAACGAAGGAGGAATTAATGTCCAGGACGGGTCTGCTTCCTCGTTGGTGGTGGAGGTGAAGGAAAAACAAGACCAATACCCTGTCCTACTCCAATTGAAGGAGGATGTCCAAAATCAGAGGGTGATGGTCTTCTCCAAAGGGGGAGATGGAGTGTTGAGATATCAGAGTCGATTGTGTCTCCCAGATGTTGAGCATGCGAGACAGAATCATGGAAGAAGCTCATAACACTAGATATTCCATTCATCCTGGCTCCACCAAAATGTACCATGACTTAAGGGAGGTCTATTGGTGGAATGGAATGAAGAGAGACATCGCGGAGTTCGTTTCGAAATGCCCAAATTGCCAACAAGTGAAGGTTGAGCATCAAAGGCCATGTAGATTGGCTCAGAACTTTGAAATTCCGGAGTGGAAATGGGAGATGATTAATATGGACTTTATCACTGGGCTTCCAAAGTCTCGAAAGCAACATGATTCGATATGGGTGATAGTGGACAGAATGACTAAATCAGCTCACTTCCTGGCAGTCAAGACGACGAACACTGCCGAAGAGTATGCCAAGTTGTACATCCAGGAGATTGTGAGGTTGCACGGAGTCCCCTTGTCCATCATTACGGACAGAGGAGCTCAATTTACCTCCCAATTCTGGAGATCATTTCAGAAAAGCTTGGGTACTAAGGTGAACCTGAGTACGGCTTTCCACCCACAGACGGATGGTCAGGCGGAGCGTACAATTCAAACACTAGAGGATATGTTGAGAGCTTGCGTCCTTGATTTCAAAGGGAATTGGGATGATCATTTGCCTCTGGCTGAATTTGCATATAACAATAGTTATCATGCGAGCATCCAAATGGCTCCTTATGAAGCCTTGTACGGAAGGAGGTGTAGATCGCCCATTGGGTGGTTTGAGGTTGGAGAAGCGGAGCTCATTGGACCTGATCTTTTTCACCAGTCGATGGAGAAGGTCAAGTTCATTAGAGAGAGGTTAAAGACTGCCCAGAGTCGCCAAAAATCTTACACTGACGTGAGGAGAAGAGATTTGGAGTTCGAAGTAGATGATTGGGTGTACTTGAAGATGTCACCTATGAAGGGTGTCCTAAGGTTTGGGAAGAAGGGAAAGTTGAGTCCACGTTATGTTGGACCCTATCAAATCATAAGGAGAATTGGGAAGGTGGCCTACGAGCTAGAGTTGCCTTCCGAGCTAGATGGGGTACACCCGGTGTTCCATGTGTCTATGCTAAAGAAATGCTTGGGAAACCCGGCCTTGGTGATCCCTGTTGATAGAATTGGGGTGAAGGATAACCTATCTTACGAAGAGGTTCTGGTTCAAATTCTTGATCGTCAGATTCGTAAACTAAGGAACAAAGAAATAGCCTCAGTCAAAGTCCTGTGGAGGAATCAATTCGTTGAAGAAGCCACATGGGAAGCTGAGGAGGAGATGAAGGCAAAGTATCCGCACCTGTTCGTGCCAACTGATGGTGAAAGCACTGAAGGTAAATCCTTGCTCTTCACTAAGCTAAGTATCCTATTCTTGTATCTGACTTACTATTATTGAATTGAGTGTGGGAATGAGTCGTAAGTCTATTCGTGCCTTAATGCCCACCTCCACTCCTCATTCGAGGACGAATGATCCCAAGGGGGAGATGATGTGACGCCCGGTAAATTTACCGAAATGCCCCTAGAGTGAGGGTACGCGCGTAATGCATCTTCCGGGGTTCGTATGGCAAATCCGAGACCGGATTCGTGATCAGCATGAAAAATGGAGTGAGAAAATGGCCCGGGTCGAATTTTAGGACGACCCGATCGAAAGATAAATTTTCGATCCAAGTCACAAAACAGTGACTGTCCGCGACAGAGGTGCGACGCGCACCTGCCGCGGAGGGACACTTATATATTTTTCCAGCTTTTTGACGGGATGGAGAAAACTCGTTTAAGAATACTTTTTCCAAAAATACACAGGCGCGATAGGTCCGCGTCGCGGACCGTGTAAATTCCGAACTGAAAATTTCTAATTGATTTCGAGGGGCATTCCGGTCAATCCCTAACCTCTCCTAAACACTAATACACGGCTAGTAAGGTCATTTCTACACGAAAAGAGCCTAACGAAACCTATTCTAAGTCCTATTCTAAAATCTAACAAGGCTAGGGCTTGAGGAGAGGAGAGAAAGGCTTGGGGTGAGGAACACGGGAAGAGAATCCTCGACATCACCCGGTTGAACAGTGCATCACAGGTATGTAAGGCTAAACTAAAACATGAAATTGTTCTTTCATGTGCCCCATAGAGGTCATAGACGAATTGATGATTGAAGAGTCTACATGCATGATTTCTTTGATGGATTTTCTTGAAAATTATATTTGAAATTACATGTTTTCTATGTTGATGATCATCATACTATTTGTTCTCTTAAATTGAACACTTTCATGGAATTTGCATAACCCTACATGACTATTTTGAAGAGCATGCATAATGAATTTAAGACTTGAACCTAGAGCCTTGCATTGGGATTGTTGATTGTGATGATGAGTTGATGAAATCTTGATTGTTGTATGAGTCTCTATAAATGAACTCTATCGGTGTGTTTATTCACTTGTTTCCTAATGACCGTTATATACTCTTGGGTCATTGAGAAGGTGTTGATGATAGGGTTAAAGTCCCTATGAGATATTGATGATAGGGTTAAAATCCCTATGAGATGTTTGATGATAGGGTGGAAGTTCCTATGAGATAATTGATGAAAAGGGGCCAAGGTCCTGGTGAAATATCAGTCGTGGACGGGGAGTGGGTCCCTATGAGACTGGCAGTCGTTGACGGGGAGTGAATCCCTATGAGACTGGTTGAGGTTGATTTTATGAGCATTGAGTCGGGAGGAGTATTGAGCACCGAAATGAGCAGGAGTGAGTCCCACTCGAACTCATTAACTACGTCGCCAAACGTAGGAGAGGCTTAAACCATCACATACATACATATGGTTTCCCTCGAGGTTTAACAGTCCCTGTAAGCAATAGAGGATCTGTTCAGTTTGATTCTATGTCGGGTATATTGATATGGGATCCAGTGTTCCTTACCTGGCAAGTTTGGGACCACTGTGGCAACATCAGGGTGATTGTTGTACATTCACTGGCTCTTACGTGAGTGTTGTCGGTTAAGAGAAACTCCTGGGAAAAATTCGTACCTTATTCTTAGTCTAGATGAGATGTGATGAGAGGGGGGGGGGGGTGAACTCCTCTGATGATCCATGTGATGAGTTGAGACTTTGATGAGTCTGAGATAATGATGTGTCACTTGCCCACTCTGTACTTTTTTCGCAGACAGGCAAGCTGGCGGTTAATGTGATTATGATGTCTATTTTGACTTGATATTATTTTCCATATTTTCTACCGGTTTCTGTTTCATTCAGCTATTTTACATACCAGTACATTCCAAGTACTGACGTCCACTCTGGACTGCATCGTTTTATGATGTAGAGGCAGGTACTAGAGATCATCAACAGGCGCTCCGTTGAAGATCAGGGATCTGAAGTTGCTTTGGTGAGCCTCCCTTACTCCGGAGGAACCATTATTTTATTTCATCATGCTTTAGAGTTAGGATTGGACTATTATCTTATTTTGTTTTTGGGTAGCCATGGGTCTGTCATTGGCACCACATGATTTAGTGATAGAGGCTTCATAGATCGGTATCGAGCATTGATGTTGATATTGTGAGCTAGTTCTTTCTACTAGCCTTCGTTATTTTGCTTATATTATATTGAGAACTTTAGATGAACTGCGTCCACTGCTTGCATATACTTTCCGCTGATCAGTAGAAGTATGATTGAATGATGTGATGAGACTAGGTGGTTCGCTTGGGGGCTAGCAATAGTCTTCGAGTGCCGGCCACGCCAAGGGTACCCTCCCGGGGCGTGACACTTATGGGACATTTGCTTTCAGAAGGATGCCATTTGGACTTTGCAATGCCCCAGCCACTTTCCAGCGTTGCATGATGTCCATCTTTTCAGACATGTCAAAGACACCCTCGAGGTATTTATGGATGATTTTTCGGTAGTGGGTGATTCTTTTGATGATTGTCTGCAGAATCTCAGCAAGGCACTGCAGCGCTGTGAAGAGGCCCAGTTGGTGCTAAATTGGGAGAAGTGTCATTTCATGGTCAAGGAGGGCATAGTCCTTGGCCATAAGGCGTCAGATAAGGGGATTGAGGTGGACAAGGTAAAGATTGAGGTCATTGAGAGATTGCCACCTCCTATCTCAGTAAAAGGGGTCCGGAGTTTCCTTGGGCATGCTGGGTTCTATCGCAGATTCATCAAGGACTTCTCCAAGATTGCACACCCATTGTGCAAACTGTTAGAGAAGGATATCAAGTTCCACTTTGATGATGCGTGCCGGCAAGCCTTTGAGACCTTGAAGCAGAAGCTGATCTTTGCGGCTGTCGTGGTTGCACCAGATTGGGGTGCTCCGTTTGAGGTAATGTGTGACGCAAGTGGAGTTGTCGTGGGTGTTGTGCTGGGGCAGAAGCACAACAAGATCTTCCATCCCATCTACTACACCAGCAAGACACTAAACGAGGCTCAAAAGAATTACACTGTCACGGAGCAGGAGTTGCTGGCCGTGGTGTATGCATTCGACAAGTTTCGAGCATATCTACTTGGCACGAAGGTGATCGTGCACACTGACCACGCCGCCCTCTGGTACCTCATGGCCAAGAAGGATGCAAAGCCTTGGTTAATCAGATGGGTGCTTCTGCTACAAGAGTTTGACTTCGAGGTCCAGGACCGTAAAGGCACGGAGAACCAAGTGGCAGACCATCTGTCAAGGTTGGAGGACGCGGCCTGCGCTAATGAGTGGTTGAGCATCGATGATTCATTTCCCGATGAGCAGGTATTAGCCACTTCTGCGGACTTAGTCCCTTGGTATGCTGATTTTGCTAACTTCCTGGTCATGATGTGCGCAGGTACTTTTGGGATGACCCAAACTTATTCAGAACATGCGCAGATGGGGTCATCCGAAGATGTGTCCCAGAGGCAGAGATGTTGAGCATCCTGGAAGCCTGCCACTCCTCTCCAGTTGGGGGGGCATCATGGTGGTGCCAGGACTGCCAAAAAGATCCTGCAGTGTGGGTACTACTGGCCCACCATCTATAAAGATGCCCATGACTTGGTGCGGGGGTGCGACCAGTGCCAGCGCCAAGGGAACATTTCAAGGCGTCAAGAGCTACCAATGACCCCTATTTTGGAGATTGAGCTATTTGATGTATGGGGCATTGACTTCATGGGCCTGTTCGTGAGCTCTTTTGGGATGAAGTATATCCTGGTGGTAGTGGACTACGTCTCTAAATGGGTGGAGGCAACAGCGTTGCCAAATAATGAGAGCAAGAGTGTGGTACAGTTCCTGAGGCGAAACATTTTTGCCAGATTTGGGACACCCAGAACTATCATTAGTGATGGGGGCTCCCACTTCTGCAACAAATCCTTTCGGGCTGTGCTTGCTAAATACGGGGTACGCCAACACAAGGTTGCCACGCCCTAACATCCGCAGACAAGTGGGCAGGTTGAGGTGTCCAACAGGGAAATCAAGGAGATCCTGACCAAGTCTGTGAATGCCACAAGAACGGACTGGGCGAGGAAGTTAGATGATGCATTGTGGGCCTATAGGATAGCTTACAAGACGCCCATTGGTATGTCCCCATATCAGTTGGTGTTTGGTAAGGCCTGTCATCTGCCAATTGAGTTGGAGCACAAGGCACTATGGGCTCTTAAGGCCCTGAATGTGAACTGGAAAGAGGCAGCCAACATGAGGATGGACCAGCTAAATGAACTGGATGAGTTCCGTCTCCAGGCTTACGAGAGTGCTGCCCTATACAAGGAGAAAATGAAGGCCTATCATGACAGGCTGATTGCACCAAGGAGCTTTGAGGTTGGTGATAGAGTACTGCTCTACAACTCTAGGTTGAGGCTGTTCCCAGGAAAGCTAAAATCAAGGTGGTCTGGCCCACACAAGACCACACAGGTGTTTACTAATGGAGCAGTCGAGCTAGAGACGGATGACGGGCACCGCTTCAAGGTCAATGGGCAGCACGTGAAGAAGTAGTGGGGAGCTGCAGATGAAACCTCTGTGATAGAGGTTCTCCATCTTGACGAAGTCTGAGTAGTCGAGAAAACCACGTCGAGCCGTGACGTTAAACCAAGCGCTTAATGGGAGGCAACCCATCATCAAAAGAAAAACTGACTTATGCTTTATATTAGCTTGTATTTTTGTCTCAGGGAAGGATGCACATGGTGAAAGGAAGCCTAATCAGGAGTGCGGGCGAAGGAACAGACAGAAATTGTACAAAGGGGCATCACACAGACCATTCAAACGGCCCGTCTGACGCGAGACGGACTGTTTCATGGTCCGTTGGAGCGTGCCCCCAGGTAAGCGCACTGATCCGCCCAAGGCAAAGCACACGGTCCACTCACATGGTCTGTGTGATCTCGAACGGACCGTGTAGCGGACCGTTTGAGCACTCGCTTTGGTAACATCACGCGTGCCGCCACACGGCACGCTGCACGGTATGTCCAACGTGAAACGGTCTGTTTACCATACCGTTTGGGCGTGCGCCTCGGGAACAGACGTGTGCCGCCCACGGTACGCGGCACGGAACGTGCCACGTGGCACGGTCCGTTTTCCGGAGCGTCTTTGGCCGCGTAGTCTTGGGTATTTATACCCTCTTTCCCAATTTTATTTTGTTTCATTCACTCTCTCTCTCTAACTCACCCCACACGCCTTCTCCCCTCTTCCTCACACCACTAAACTCTAATCTCTTCTCGCACGGTTTGTGCAATTCGTTCACGATCCGTCACACTTTCCTTAGGCAAATTTTCGAGTTCAAAGTCTACTTTTCTCTCTCAAGTAAGTTTTTATCTTGGGTTAGTTGTTCTTTAAGTTGTTGCTTGAAATTTTTCTTCTAGTTTTGTTCCTTTGTGTGGTTTTATGCATATACTTGTTGATTGTGAAGTCTATGACTCTCTAGGGCACGATTTCTTAAAGATTTGGTAATGGGTTACTCTAAACCACCATTGTTGCTTTCTTGAACTCTTGAACATAGGGTGTTTGTGATTTTAGGGTCGTTAAAATAGGATTCATGTTGTAGGAAGTGTGGTACGCGTAGTTTAAATGGCCAATCTTGAGTTTTTGATGCATTGTTTTGTGTGTGAGCATGGATTTTATGATCTTGGGGCTGATTGGGGGACGAAGGCCGTGTTACGGCATGTTCCACGGTCCGTGTGGCATCACACGGGCCGTGTCGTGGGCCGTCCGGCTCGAGTTCCATGATTCGCGCCAAGGCACGCCACACGGTCCTTTATCACGGACCGTCTAAACCTACACGGGCCCTGTGGCTGCCCGTCCCTTGTTACTTGGAGTCTGCCACCCCCACGGCCCTCACACGGGCCTCTGCACGACCCGTGTACCCTTACACGGCCTGTGTGGGGCCACCGTGTCATGGTACTTCATTTTTTATGGACTTCACTGTATTTATTCTCATTGATTTCCATATGCATTCTAGTGCAAAATTCCTTATAATAGACCGAGTGACGCCACTCTTAAGGGTTTTTGTCACTGTATTAACACAGGGGAAGTCTGAGTACCCGTTAGTGTGTCGTCTCAAGCATCCTGACATAACTAATTTTTTTTATTCCTTGTGATGTTTGCAAGTTAATATGGGCCCCCGTCTAAGACCTCGCCAACGCAGGGACGAGCATGAGTCACGTCTCTGGGACTTGATCACAGAATCCTCCAGTCAACACCAGGGGAGTGACTCAGGTGATGACTCCGTAGGTGGGTCAGCTGTGCCAATCACCGGCAATGTCTCCCCCCACCCCCTCGCACTACGCGTTCACGTGCAGTGAGACGCTATATAGCTTTCGAGTTTGAGGAGGAAGCTCCGGAGGTGGGGGTGGAGGGGGAAGATGCAGCCCCAGAGTAGGAGGACGAGGTCGACACTCCAGTCACCGCAGAGCATGATGTTGGGGGGGTGAGGAGGACATTCTGCTCCTCCGCGACAGTGACGATGAGGCCACTCAGCAGGCGGTTGCCCGGACTTCTGACTCGGAAACCGCCAAGTGGCTTATGGTCTTCTTACGCAGGCGGTGGACAGTCCCTGGAGCAAAGGAGATTTATGTTAATGGCATCACTAAAGGCACCAGGGGCTATCAGGAGAGGCCGATTATTCCGGAGATGCGAGTCCTCGTGGACAAATTGGATTCCATCCCGGAGATACGCGATGCCTTTGCAGCTTACCAGTTTAGATGGATGGCCAGCCCTCCCGGATATTATGGGCCTGATATGATTGCCGAGTTCTACTCCAGCTACGTTGCCAGTCTACTTGCCTCCATCGAAGGCAACCTTCCCAGAAGAGCGAAGAAGCGGCTTGCTGCCAAGTTGTCCCACCGGGACTATGTTACCATCCAGGACACTCAGGTAGATATCTCGGCGGAGACCATCAACAGGTTTTTATTTGGCCTTGACTACCGTGCCCCACCGGATGGGTTATTCATTGCCAGGTATGTGAACATTGCTGATGAGGTTCACATGTCGGACCCGTCTAACCGGGCCAAGGAGTTGCAGTGGGTTGTGGAGCAGATTGCGCTCCAAGGAGCGGAGGCACCTTGGGTGACTAACCCCAAGATTCCTATTACCAAGGCCTCCCTCACATTTGTCGCGAAGTTCTGGTGGTCGATGGTGCGGGCCCGAATACGATCCACGGTGAATGACAACATGCTCCAACTCTCTCATGCTTCGTTGGTAGCGTGTTTGGTAGCTCGACTTGGTATTAATGTGGGTCGTGTTATTGCCATGGAGATTAAGGATTGCGCCCTATCGGAACGAGCAGGTATGTTATTCCCATGCCTGATTCGGGCACTTTGCAGGCAGGCCCATGTCCGCACCACCCACTTCTTAGATAGAAAGATAGCTCCAACGGGTGTGGTAAACATTGCCATGATCAAGGACATAGACAACCCGTTGTATCACAGCAGATCCCGTCGGCTGGGGATCCTACACAGCTTCCTCGGGCTCCTCCGCAGCAGCCCTTGTCATTTGAGGAGCCCCCCACGGCCCCCCAGACCGGTACAGATTTTGAACAGCCCGGGGACAGTGGCACAGCACCTCAGGCGCATCAGGGATACACTTATGTCCCTTATGACCTTCTAGCCCGCATGGTCACAGAACAGAGACAGACACGGGCGATTGTTGACCAAATGGTGGTCAGGGTGCCTCAAGTGGTGCAGGCTCATGCGTAGCTGGCTGAGGACCGTCTCTGCGCCGAATTAGTAGGCCAAATTCAGAGTTTACAGGAGCAGATCAACACGTTGGAGGGCTACTTCCATCGCATGTTTGGAAGTATGTCCGATGATGAGAGGGCGCATTTGGTGCAGACGATGCAGGATATGAAGGAAAAAATTGCAGAGCTGTACACCCGGTATAACAACTCGGTGCCAGCTCCGGCTCCACCGCCAGATTCGTTGATATCATTGTTCAGTGCCCTGGTGGAGCCGAGCCTGACCGAGGGCTGGGGCGTACCACTCGTACCACCTGCTGCCCAAGTACCTGCTCCAGTGGCTTCCGGTCATAAGGATAAAGGTAAGCGCCGCAGCCAGCGCACTAGCCCTCCGGAAGACCTGCAGCGTGAGGAAGCGAGGAGGCTGCGTAAAGCGTTGAGGGCCCAGAGGCGAGAGGCTGCGACCCAGGAGGAGCGGGCACGCCTAGCATATGAGGCTGCCCGGACAGGTGCTTCTGGAAGTGTCGTGGGGCCAGATGCTGATGTTGCCTACCCAGACCCACCAATCGGATCGGGCCATGATGACCCACCTGACGCCTAGGGCGTCCCAAGTATGTCCCACTCCTATTTTTACTTTAATATGTATTATGGTGCAATGGCGACATTGCACTGTATTTTACTGGGGGTGGGGCTTCCTACTCTAACGAGTTTTTCTTGCCATGTTTCTTTTCTCTGAAGGTGTAATATCTAGTAGAACTGGCATTTTTAGGTTTATTTTGTTTGTTTTGTGTGTATAAAGACAAGTGTTCATAAGAGTCTATAGTAACCCCAACAATTTAAAGAATAAAAATCCATGAAACGTGTGTGTGCATGCATCCCATACTAACTGATTTTGTGATCCTCTTAAAGCACGGTGTACATTGTCTAGTTGGTATCTTGAATAATGAAGCTTGACCGTGTTGTGTAGTGCTGAATAGTGGGGGATATGTGCCATGTGTGTGGGAGTGGACTTGCTTGAATTCAATTGACACACTTGTAAGCTAGAACTTGCCTGGTTGGTCCCCCTAAAACGATTGAATGAGCGGATTAGGATAGGATCTTAGGCCATTGTTGTTGAGAAGTCACTAAGCCTAAAACGAGTTAACCAAATGAAGTTTCTCCCTTTGAACCAAATAATTGAGCCTTAATAGACCTTTTCTTTCTTATTACCCAATTCATGTTTCCAATCTATCTGCAGACTGTACTCAGGCCTTGGTCCCTTTAAGGACATTGTGAACCTCAACCCAGGCCAAAGGCCTAAGTTGAGGGTGGCTTACGTTGGCCCTGGTCCTTGAAAAGACATTATGAACCTCAACTCAGGCTAAAATCCTAAGTTGAGGGTGGCTATGGTAAGAGAGGCAGAATAATATGGATGGAAAGGAGTCGAGTAATGAGAAGAAAAACTGGACTTAAAAAAAAAGAGGGAAATCTGGGGCGTGTGAATGAATGAACGAAGAAGGTAACCGCGCCCATCCGCAAAGTTAAGAGGTAAAACAGGGGAAACAAAAAGTTTAGGGCCTGAAAGTAGAGGCTGAGTCAAAGCAGGGTCTTGGAACGAAAAGTTAGTCACTTTGATCCTAAATATACCTCACCCAAGCCCGAGCCTACGTTACAAGCCTTAAAAGTCCTAAAGTGATTCTAAAAAGGTCATTCAAGAGTCAAGGTGGTGAAAATAAAGGCAAGCATATGGTCTATACTTGTGTGTCGATTGAAAATCTTTCTGAGTGTGAGTGTCTACATTCCAGTCTCTGTGCTACATTGCTACACTGTGTGTGAGACTTCCTTGTAGTGAGGGGCACTATCACCGCACTATTTGGTGGCTACACTAACCAGCTCATCTTTATTCTCGGACTTAAGTAGGGCCAACGGGAAATAGTATAGTGCTTAGGTTGATCTAATAAGAGTCCATTGGGGTTTGAGCACATCGCAAGTGTACTTTTTGAGCATGAATTTGATGATAAAGGGGTCTCTATTCACTTCTTGTTAAGCACTTGTCTTTGTGTGTCGTTATGTGTTTTTGGTCATCGCTTGAGGACAAGCAATGGTTCTAAGTTAAGGGTGTTGATGAGTCATGAAAATACGACTTTTACGAGGCTTAAGACATAGAATTATTGTGCGTTCTTAAGCGTTGTTGTTAGTGTAATAGGTGTGTTTTGATACTGTGCAGGAAAATAGCAAAGGCATGGGTAATTGAGGAAAACACAAGGAACGAGTGGAAAACAAGGCCAAGTGTAGGGCCACGGAAGGCCCACACGGGCCGTGCCACGCCGCACGGTCTGTGTGACCGGCTGTGGCACCACACTTGGTGTAACGAGCAGGAGATAGCCTCACACGGACGAGCACACGGGCCGTCTACCTCCAGACGGTCCGTGTCACGTGCCGTGTGACTGATGTAACTCGGAGAGGCACTCATCGAAATTTAAGAAAATTGCGCAAGGAGATCCACACGGACCGTCAAACAGACCATCTGCCACCAGACGGGCCGTGTCATGTACCGTGTAAGTGACGTAACTCAAAAGGGCCTTCATAAAAAATATCTGAATTCGTACAAGTGGAGCCACACGGAGGGACAGACGGCTCATCTCACGCCACATTGACCGTGTCATGGGCCGTGCTGACGCAGCAGCTGAGCTAGACGGTCCAGTAGATGAGCCGTCCAGCCTCAGACGGTCCGTGTAACGGACCGTGCCCTGTGCCGAGCCTATTTTTCCTAAATTGTATTGAATTAGTTTTACTTAGTATAAATAGTACATTATTTTATTTCATTAGCACTTCGTTTTTTTACGGCAGAAACAAGAGAGAAAAAGCAAGAAACACTAGTTTGACTTTGTAATACGTGGGATTCGTGTGTGTGATCATTGTTCGAAGCTTGTAACACGGATTCTTGTTCTTTTAATTGTAAGTCAATCTTTATGTCTTCATCTAATTGTTGTGGGCAAGTTATCAACATTATGCTAGGCCAAACCCACAACTAGGGTTGTGGGAACCATGACGACTCAATAAGATAATGCAAACTGGGGTAATTCGTTCGAATAATTATTGCATGTATTGTTAAATTCTTCGTTCTAACTTCTCCTTAATGAGTCGACGCGTTAGGGTAAGCCTGTATTCACTATATGCCCGAGAGGGATGTAGTGATTGGGAAAAGAGGTTAACAACATAAATTTGGGGTTATGAACCTAGTCTAAGTGCCTGAGACTGAAAGGTGAAGGTACTCTGAGATCAAGAGCAACGTTTAGAATTGCATACACTCTGAGACCGGAAGGAGATGAGTGAAATATAACTAGGAAGGACCGAAAGGTGAACTAGATATTAGCTAAGTTGTTGGATTTTGCATGCACCATTAAGAGCGAGTTTACCAAACCAGTTTGTTGTCGTATTGGACGTCATGGGGAACACAACCCTAGCCTCTCTCTATCTGTCTGAAAATCAGAACAACATTTTTGTTAATTACATTACACAAGCATTTAAATTAAATAACACAACCCCTCCATTTACTTTATGTACGTTTATCTTGGGAATAGCATTTACATATGATAGCCGGTACTAATAGAACAATTCTTACGTGTTCCCTGTGGGATCGACCTCAACTCTGGTTGAGTTCTATATTTGACCAACGACCGCTTTACTCTTCTATTCGGAGTGTAATTTGGGCGTATCACATAATCAATCAAATAACTTCTCATCTCATCTTATCTTCAATTTATTATATTATGTCAAGATGATTTCTAATTGCCTTCACTATATTTGCAGTAATTAGACACAAGTTTGACAGATTCTCTTGAAGTTCAAAAGAATCAAGTTAGCATCGCCAGATACAGAGCGCGAGCAAGGACTACAGGTATCAAGTAGTGACAAGTCATGATTGGGATCGCCGCTACGTTTATCATGGCCTGATCTCAATGACTGAATGACATAATCTCTCGCTTTTTCTTAAGTGTATACTTTGCTTTATTATGATTGTTAATTTTTTATCTCAAGTTTTGCTGGTGGCTATGCTAGTAAAGTTGGGATAATACTGAAATCAGTATCGAAGCTGGATATGATGCTATTTCATAAATGTTGCAAGGAAGTAACAGGTCTATCGAATCAATAGGCGCTGAAGATTACATATCTTCGTGATAATAGAGGTTACTAGTCATTTCAAGTCTTCAATAGCGATTGAAGATATCATGCAATATACTCGAAGTTTATCGAGTCTTTCAGAAGAAGATGTGCAAGGCTTTAGTCTTTGTGTAAAAAAATTCAGCCATCTCATCTCGATCGTTCTACCTCTTAAAATGAGGTAGTCGTAACCATGACAAATGTGCATGTCAATATGGTTTCTACTTCGCCCATTAGGATAATCGTCACGTATCTATATAAACATACATTTTTGTTGACCATGTGAGGGTTAATATTCTAGAATTTTTGGGTTGCCCACCCCATAAGTGGTTTATAAATTTTACTTGTCTATTCGAGAGCCTTGACATATGATTTTGTTGGGTTAACCACCCCATAAGTGGTTTGCGTAGTTTTTTTGTCTATTTCAGGGATCTTATGCTGAATCAAGCTGGATTTTTTATTGGATCGTCACCTCCTTCAGCGTGACATATTAATTTATTATTATTGGAGCGTCACCGCCCTCAATGTGACACATTTATTATTATCGTTATTAGAGCGTCACCTCCTTCAACGTGACACGTTAAAATTATTATTGGATCATCACCTCCTTCAGCGTGACACGTTAAAGTTATTATTGGATCGTCACCTCCTTCAGCGTGACATATTAATTATTATTAGAGCGTCACTACCTTCAATATGACATATTTATTATCGGATCGTCACCTCCTTCAGCGTGATGTGTTGATTTATTATTGGATCGTCACCTCCTTCAGCGTGACATATTAATTTATTATTATTGGAGCGTCACTGCCTTCAATGTGACATATTTATTATCGGATCGTCGCCTCCTTCAGCGTGACGTGTTGATTTATTATTGGGTAGTCACCTCCTTCAATGTGACCTGTTGTATTATTATTGGAGTGTCACTTCCTTCAACGTGACGTTAAATTATTATTGGAGCGTCATCTCCTCCAGCATGACACACCAATCTACTATTGATTCATCATCTCTTTCTGAATGATGCATTAAATCAGGTTTGTACAAGTTGTATTCATATTTATATTTCATTTACCACTAACAAGTTTTATCTCAGTCTTAATCGAGAGCATTCGGGAGGATGAATTCTCAAGCAAACCACAGGTGTGGACGTCATCAAATAGGATGCAACACAACGTGGAACTTGTTCTTAGCAGCAAACTGGGACATAGTCTGAAGAGGGGCGTCAAACTCTTCAGACACGAGCCGAGAAGCGACTACCACCACAATCCAACCACACCCCTATCAGAAGGCATGTGGGTGTTTTCTTTGAGTCTGTTAATTTTCAAGTTTCGCATCCGGGTGATCTTAACTCCCACTGGAAGCAACATTTCTGATCCGAGTGACAATATACCAAGAGTTTTTGGAAATTATGTCTGTGTAAATTCTTAATTATGAGTGTGAAGCGCGCCACATTTATGGTTAAAAGGTTGCAAATCTCTTTTTCATAATTCGATTCATTTGTCACTCCTCCTAAACCAAAGGTTTTCTCAGAATAAGAGATTTCCTTTTCAACCGATGGAGTCGAACTACAAACAGCCTGATTCCTAAGTCCAAGGATATGTAGGCGGGCTCAACTTTGAAAACTCGGTTGTATTCTAACATTTACTCTTAAAATCTCATTTCCAAGCATTTCAATTTCTCCATAATTCGATGTTGGAATGTCTTTTGAATTTTTTCAAAATCGTGCATAAAATCAAGCGTTTTGAACTACAAGTGGCCTGAATTCTCATGTAACCTGAGATATGTAGGAAACCCAAAACCAGGGTCCGGCCACAATTTCCCAAAGTCCGTACCTTTCTTCTAAAGAGATGAAATGGTGGTTGGTCAAAATTGGATTTGTCAAATTTCTTTGTTCATGGTCTCTTTCATCGACCCTATCCAAAGAAAGGGACAGCTGTTGACACCCAATTTTGACCTTCCATAGTATGAATTAATCATCAAGCTCTTAATTTTAACAATTTGAAATAATTAGCTTTCAAAAATGCAAAAAAATATTTTTCAAGTGATTTTTAGATTTAAGTCCTTTAATTTTAATTATGATTATATTTTATGTATGTATGTATGTATGTATATATATATATATATATCACACACATTATACATTTGTTTCAAGTGTTGCGTATGTAATTGTTATAGTTTTATAAGTTCTTTTTAAGAATTTCTCAAATAGATTTTTTTTTTATTCTTAATCATCTTTCATTTAAAGGTAGTCATTTCGTAATTAAATTGATTATTTTATGTTGTTACTCCTAAAGAGCTCTTTCTTTAATTTCTATTAATTCATCTTGTAGCCAAATTATCGATTGATTCAATTTGGTTACATTCTTAATTGGCTATAATTGAAATTTCTAGTGGCCTAATTTTAAATTCATTTTTCCCACCCCATTTAACCCATTTTCAGATTATATTTGCCATTTTGGGCCAAGTTCTTGGCCCAAAGTATATTAAATCCCCCTTTACCCATCCAGATCGGCCCAAGTCATTTTTTTTTAATCCCTAACCCAACCCAATACCTGACCCCGCCCCATCCTTTAATTAAAGCCCTTCTTTTAATTCCCCTCCCACGCGCCCCTTTCCTCTTTTCTTCCTTTCTCTCTCCCCGACCCCTTCCCCTTTCTTCTTCCATTGATTAATCAGTAGACAGCCAGCAAAACCAGAAATCAGACACCTTTCTGGGGGCAAAATGCCAAAAATTAATTACCCCCTCCCACGCGACCCCCTTCCTTAACCCTTTCCCTCCTTCCCAGTCGTGAAAACAACAAAAAAGCAGTACCGAAATTCAGAGAAATCAGCCATAACAGTTGCTATTTTCGAGCAACAATCGTCAACAAGTAATCCCCTTTTCCGTGCACATCAAAAACCCTCGACGTGTCTCAGATCTAAGCCATCGATTCAAAATCGATGGCTAAGATGTGAGACTTGTAGAGGGGTTTCAAATGGAAGATTCAAAATCAAAAAAGGACGATTTTGCCCCCTTTTTGCTCTAATCTTTGGGTATTTATACCCCATTTTGGTTCATTGTTGGGGAGATTTTTTTTTGGGCTTTCGGATTCTCGGATTGTTTTGGGTTTGTCTTTGGTTTAGGAGATTTTTTTAGATTTCGGAGGACTCTTACTTTCGGTTTTGGGGGGCATTTTCTGGTTTCCTGGAATCAGTTTTGAATTCCGAAAACACATGATTTAGAGCTTTTAAGCTCTAAAAATTTTGAAAGAATTTGGGGCTACGGTTTCATAGTGGTTCAGCCTTTTGAAGTCGAAAAGATAGGAAGTCGCTTCTCGAGCTCGTTTTGTCCTGTTTCGCTGCTCCGATAAAGGTGATACTCTTAGTCTCATTCGCTTTCTTCCTTTTATCGTATCATATTGTTGTCTGGTTTGATGCCTGTGGCATGATATTATTGTCTGGTTATTGAAGCTTAGTCGCTGGTGGTTGTTCTACTGATCTAAAAAATGTCATTATATGTTGTTTTGGTCGACTTTAACGGTCTAAGTCATTTACTAGGGTCATGGTGAATGCATAGTTGTTTGTGTCTCATTTGTATATGGTAGATAAATTGAATCCTAGCTTCGTAAAAATTGATCTCTTCCATTGATTCCTCTGCTTTTGGTTTGCTACAAACTTCGCCCTCTTATGTTGTTGCCTGAATATTGCAAGAATTCAAGGTTTTGAGTCATGGATCATAATATGAGTTCTTAATGTTTAAAAACCAAAATTGTCTATACTCTCATCTATGTGTTTATTTTCTTTATCCTTGATTCATGTACACTTTACGCGTTTTATGTTCTTATTAAAACTATTTATTCATCTCTTAAGATTTTTGGGAGTCCATGATCTTAATATTATTTGCTTAGCTTTTCTAGAATTCCTAGAAGCTTGCTTGTTTTCTTTTTTTTTCGTTTTTATTAATGCCTAAGCTTTACTTCACTGCTTCCATTATATCTTCAACTTGTTTGTTGTAAATATTGGTCATTGACTCCTAATTATTTGTGATTAGTTGCTTAAGAGTTCGACATATTTAGCTCGGTTTATTAGTACTATATACTGTTGCATTAATGTGGTGTTGTTACTTTAAGTTGTGATAAGATCTAACTTCATTTTGCTACCAACAAACTTTCCTTTTTTTTATGAAATTATTTGTTATATTAAGTTAATGATTAGTTACTTATACTCTTAATTGTTTGTTGCATGTGACACCACCCGAGTCCTTTGTGACTTTGTACTTGCATTTCTTTGAGTCAACGTCTTTTATGGAGGGAAGAATTAATTTACAAATCTCAAGAGGCTGTGATATAGGGATATACGAGAAACTTGGTGTATATACATCAATAAACATGTTATATACATTGGTATATAACCAGTGTATACAACGGATTAATCCGAAGGGAAAAGGGCCAAAAGCCCTAATTTCGTTGCAGCAGAAAAATGGGCCAAAAGCCCCATCAGTAGCAGCAAAGACCCAAGGGAGTGGCAGGCCCAAAAAATTAGAAATTAGGACAGATTAATGAAATTGGGCCTGCCAAGCCCAATCGTTATTTCTTTTAATTATTTGTTACGTTTTCTATTTGTTTGTGATATTTATTGTTTTATTTCTAACTCTAACATTAATTTGGTGTTTTATGTGTTTCAAATCTAATTAAGGTTCCCCAAAAGTTAGCCATCTATGTTATTTTCACGTCTTTGAATTTTGGTGTCAAAAACCTTTTTTAGAAAAATTAGATTTCATAGATTATCTTTAAAATACTCCAAACATTTTCTTTAAAACAATTTATGAACACTTAGATATTTTAGGGGATCTTCAAAATTATAGTCATCTAGCCTATTTCACCAACTCTTTCAATTAAATAAAATTCGGGTAGATTTTAATATTGTATTTTCTTGATTATTTTAAAGTAGTTCACTTAATTAATATTAATTGAATAAAATGTGATTAAGATTTTAAATGTTATATTTTCCTCATTTTTGAATATCTCACTTAAACTTTTTTCTAGTTAATAATATAAATTAATATTTTTAAAGTTAGTCAAAATTACCTAATCGCCGGATAACCGCGTGTTAGCGGCCATTTCGAGTGCGTAAAACTTTCTCGAAGTGAAAATATGAACCCGAACCCTTTCTTTGGATTTTAAAAAGATTTTCTATGTTTGGTCTTTTTAAAATAATTTAATTTAATTGGTTTTCTTGATTTTTCCTTAAAAATTAAGTGGCGACTCTCTATTTTTTTATTTTTTTTGGAGATTCGATTTTACTTAAATTAATTAAGTAATAAATCAAATTTTCAAAACCAAAGCCATTTTTCGCAATAACAATATCCCTAGAGGAGAGATGTGCTGCATAATGCGTCTTCTGGTGCTCGGATGGAAAATCCGAGGCCAAATTCGTGATCAACACAAAAATTTGAGTGAGGGAAAGGTCTCGGTAGATTTTTAGATCGACCGAGCCAAAAGATAAATTTTCGTTCCAAAATGAGAAATAGTGAGAGTTCGCGACAAAGCCGTGTTGCGGACCCATCGCGAAGGGTGACTCATGTTTTTCTTAAATTTTTCGACGGGGTTAAGAAAACTTGATCGGGAGGATTTTTGCCAAAAATGAGCTATATGCGACTAGTCCGCGTCGCGGACTGGGTTATTTCGCAGCTGGAAAATTTCTAAAATTTCGAGGGGCATTCTAGTCTATTCTTAACATCTTTTAAAACCCATGTATGATTAATATGAGTATTTTTCATGAAGAAAGGGTCTAAAACCCCATTCTAAATCCTCTTCCTAGCAACGCTAAGGCTTGAGGAGAGTAGAGTAGAGTCGAGATTGAGGAGTCGAGAGGGAGTTCCAAGGGAATTGTGTTGATAGCAATCATCCCAGGTATGTAAGGCTAACCTAAAGCATGAGATTGTTCTTCCATGTTCCCCGTTTGAGTAAATTGAGTCTATGATTGAAGATGATGAGATATATGTAAAAATCCCTGAGTATCTTATTGAGATTCTTCTTAATGCATGTATTTTCTTAAATTGATGATCATCATAAACATGACTTATTGCATAAGTTGTTTTCATGAATGATTTTACGAAATTCTATGTCTATTTTACTCAAGAATGCAAGAACGAACTTAGAAGATGAGTCTAGAGCCTTAACGATGATGATGTTTATGATGTTGTGATTGTGGTCCAAAAATGATGAGAGTCTTGATGATGATGTTGATGAGAGTGATGTTCATGGGTCTTAAAATTTGGAACTAAATTCTAAAAGGATATTTCGAGCCCATGATGTTTATGTTGATGAGATGAGTTGATATTGATGATGACGATGATGTTGACGTACTACGTCCCTATGGGACTGACGATAATGATGTTGATGTTGATGTACTACGTCCCTATAGGACTGATGGTCATGATGTTTTATGAGCATGTCGAGTTCTGGGAGGAGTATTGAGCACCAAAATGGGTGAGAGCAACTCCCAGTCGAACTCATTAACTACGTGGCCCACGTAGGAGAGAGGATCGAACCGCAATGTGGATGTTTCCTTGTCCCAAAAGAGGACTGATTTTTTTCTTGTGGATCCACTGACGGTGATGTCCTTTACCCGGGCAGGGTACTGGATGGATGTGGCAACAACATCGCTTCATTGTATCATCACCGGCTCATATGTGATGGTTGTCGGTTAGAGAAACTCCTAGTTAGGTTCCTCACTGATAAAACTCTGATGTTGATGTGATGTATGAGTCTTGATAGATGTTGATGATTTACTGTCTACTCTTTATCCTTGTCTTAGACGGGCAGTGGTCCTTCAAGTTGAGTTGTGTTGAGTCGAGTTTCCTTGAGTTGAGTCAAGTTTCCTTGAGATGATTCTGATGTAATGATGATGTTGAGATGAGATGTTGATGAGTCACTTGTCTACTCTGTATTCTAGCTTTAGATAGACAATTGACGTTCCGATGGAGTATGATGTTGAGTTGATGTTATCCCTATACTGTTATACTTGTACTGTTATATTCAGCCATCTTACATACCGTACATTCCACGTATTGGCGCCATTCGGCGCTGCATCATTTCATGATGCAGATACAGGAGTTAGAGGACTTCAGCAGATGCATTGTTGAGGTTCGGAGATTCTGAGTTCAGTTATTGGTGAGCCCTTTTAGCTATCCGGAGGAGCCTTTTCGTTTTCAGTTATTTCATTTTATTGAGTTGGGTAGACATGGCCTATCATGGTACCTTCTTAGACTGTCTAGTTGAATTGAGTTAGAGGCTTCATAGACATGAGTTGAGATTTGATGTGAGGTTTTTCCCTCTTAAAGTTGAGTTAGTAATGCTATTTACTTATCATCGATGTTGAGACAGAGTTTATTGGCCATTAGCCCTTCTTATTGATGTATCTCACTGCCTTATTTCATTTGTTTTCGCTATGCTTGATGTTAGACTATTGCCTTGAGATTGAGTGGTTCGCTTGCGGAATAGCAATAGTCTTTGGGTGTCAGCCACGCCTAGGGTACCCTCCCGGGGTGTGACACCGGCCCACCCTGTTATCAGCCTACTAAACTCTACATTTGCCCTTTCAGCTTACCCCCTCCTAGAAGTTTCAAAAGACGTCCCAATGGTTCTCTTTTGGAAAGCATTGTTCATCGTCCTTCTTCTCCTCAATGGCCTTCGATCTCCTTGCGACACACCATTCATTTTTTATCCTCGTTTCAGTAAGAGTAAGTTGTTTCTTCTCTCTGTGTTCATCCTCTGCTTCTCACTCAGCTCGACCACCTTATATTGTATCCTCTTTTCTAGGTAGACCCATAGTTATTCGCATCTCCGCTCAACAAGGTTCCAGTGTTACATTTTTTATTTGCATCCGGTAGGCATTCTCTTCCATCTCCGATGCTTTGTTATTTTGAGTTCATCACCAACAGATTCCATTTTTTCCAAACAGCTACAAAGATGCTGATAAGCTCCCCCCCCCCCCCCCCCCCCTCTTAGCAGGCTGTGTTGATGTTGTACAGGTCACTTTTTAGGGCACTTGTTTTTGTATAGTAATATAGCACTGGTTTTGTATCTTCACAGTCACTTTCGTCTATGTAATTTCTCATGTTGTAAGTAATGTAGGCTGTGAAACCCCATTGAAATGTATAGTTATGCTACCCATTTCGCATGTATATTTGCGATCCATCATGTATGTTACCCACAGTACTATTTCCTTTATCTGTTGCTAATGCTGGATAAGTAAATGTTGGTTGTGTACTCCTGATCCCTATATGTTAATCCTTTTTGTTCTAATCCTAAGTGATGGTATTTGACTTTTATCCATGTTGTGGAGTTTCTTGCATATACTAGGTATTTCCTGAAAAGACTGGTACAGTAGCTCCCCATCCCCATCTAGTGCTAAGTTTTCCATTTTGTCTGCCAACTGATTAATCTCCCTATAGGAATGTGTAACTTTGATATCATGGTTGCTGTCATTTTCTGTATCTCCTCTATGTCTTCCTTTATGTTCCATGGGATCTTCCACTCCTTCTATAAAATCTTCTACAACACCTTTTAATCTCTCCACAATGACTTTATTCCTCCCAGTATTAAGACAGTATCTCAGTCCCTGCAGTACAGATCTAGCTTCAGCTTCCATATTAGTCAATTCCCCAGAAACCTTAACTTCTGCATATCGGAGGTTTCACAGACTATTCCTTATGCAAAACGCATAGGAACTTTGTCCAGGATGCCCTCTTTATTCTCCATCTGTGTTGCACTTTATCCATCCATCTTCAGGAAAGTTCCAAACCACTAGGTAGCAACGGAGTCTTGGTCTGTAGTCAGCACTGTCATCAGAATGCTAAGCCAGTCCTTTAGATAGTTTATCCATGTAAAGCTCTTTCTTACAAAGAGATAGATTGTCTGTTGGCTTTGGTATTTGAGTCTATGGAAACTCACATCTTTACCGTACCTCATGGAATTCCTCCTCTTCCGTAGTTCCCACATTACCACCACAGGGACAATCTTGAATATCCTCTGCACTTCAGGATTTGATTTCTCCTCCCTCCATGTAAGGATGAGTTGCTGCAACTGCATCCCATTAATAGCTATACTTGCACAAGAAGCAAGAAACTTCCATAGCTTTTGGGCTACGGAGGATATTAGAAAAATATGTGTCATGGTCTCATGTTGATACTCCTCACAATAGTAACATCTTGATACCATACTGATGTTCATTCTTTGTAGATTGTCGTCAGTAGGTGTCATTTTTTTCCAGCACCTCCACAGGAAAAAATTGATTTTGAAAGGCAATCCTTTAACCCACATACAATCCACCCAGTTCATCTTTTTTCCTCTTGCTCTTAAGAGTTCAAAAGCTGATTTGGTGGTGAATTTGCCATCACTGCTTGGCATCCATATTGGAAGATCACTAGCTTCTTATTCCAGAGAAGGGTTAATGCTCAGGGTAATATGCTCTACAGTCTACATTTCTGCAAGTATCAAGTATTGCATCCTCTGCACATCTCACCCCCTCTTTAACCTCCAATTCTTGTTCCTCCTCCTTCTTCTGTAAAGTACAAAGCTCCCTGTTGTATCTAATTATCCAATCAGAAGCTAGAATTCCTTGCCTTTATCTGTCACCAGATTTCATGTTCAACTTTTTTCCTAATATCAAACATTTTCTTCCAAATCTGAGAACCCCCATGAGCTTTAGCAATACTTGGATGATCCTTCTTGCAATATTTGTTCCGCATAAAGTGACTCCATATAGAGTTTGTGGAAGTTCTAAAGATCCACCATAATTTTGCAAACAGGGCCTTTGAAATGTCACGCAGTGACCTGAAACCAATTCCCCCTTCCTCCTTTGGCAAACACAAATCATCTCATTTCACCCAATGTTTTCCTTTACTCCCCCTCCCCCCCAACTTTGCTCCAGAAAAAAATGAGAATATCTGATGTATCTAGTTAATAACCTTTTTGGGGGGATTCATTACTGACAACAGGTAGATAGGCATGGACCATAAAACATGGTTCACCAAGATATACTTACCTCCAAAGGAGAGAAACTTATTTTGCTAACTCGCAACTCTTCTTGATATCTTCCTTAATAGGTCCTCAAAGTGAGCACCATTCCTTCTCCACAGAAAATAGGGCATCCCAAATATGTGAAAGGAAAATTACCCATTTTTATACATGTTAGCTTCCTCATCCTCATTCCAACCCCTAAAGGAATATTCTCATGTATATAGAAGAAGTTTTTATCCTTGTTGATAAGCTGCCCTGAAAGTTGTTCATACAGACAAAACCCCCCATCATTTTTCTAATTGAGTACTATCCCCAGACCCAAAAAGAGTGGTGCCATCATCATAAGATAGATGATTTATTTGAGGGCTTCATTTAGGCAATCGAAAGCCCACAAATTTCTCATCTTGAAACAGCTTGTTGAGACTCCTGGACATCACTTCTGCTGCAATGATAAATAAAATAGGAGACAGAGTGTCCCCCTGTTTAACCCCCCTGCTAGAATGAAAGAACCCATAAGATTGTCTATTTACCAATACTAAATACTAATTACTACTCAGTAGTCTCCAAACGATATAAATTAGGTCTCAGAAAATCCAAATTTTCTCAACACCTTTGTTATAAACACCCATGAGACCCTATCATAAGCTTTAGACATGTCTAGTTTGACTACCACATTATGATCTTTTTACTCCTTTTATTAATATCACTTATAATCTCTTGAGCTAACAGAACATTTTTAGAAATGCTTCTTCCTTTAATAAAGCCAGTTTGATTAGGGAATATTATATGAGGGATAATATTAGACTTTCTCTCCAACAACAACCTCGAGAAGATCTTGTTAACAAAATTACTCAAACTAATAGGTCTTAGGTCCCCCATATGCTTGACATTCTCCTTCTTAATTAGGGATCAAGACCATAGAAAAATGCCTTTACCATCTTAGTCACATCTTCTCCAATTATATCCCAACATTGTTTATAAAAGACTACCCTCTTCACCTCTTCCAGATCTGGCAACTTAACCAGTTCCTCATTTTGCACCCCAAAAATAAGAGAAGGTATGCAGTCCAACATTCTATAGTCTTCAATCATTGCATCCTCCTTGAACTGCTTTTCATAATATGAAACAACCTCAGCATCTATATTCTTCCCTGTGCTGATAATGTCACCCTGTTCAATTTGGATTTCTGAAATATTCAATTTCTCCTCCTCCCATTGATATAGGAGTGGGAAAATTTGGTATTTCTGTCACCCTCCCCAAACCATCTCATCCCATCCTTTTGTCTCCAGAAATCTTAAAAAAAAGATAATACTTTCTGAGTTCTGCATTTACCTAGTTCAATTCCTCTCTATTTTCTGGGGTTGGAGACATTTCCAACTGTGTTTCCTTAACTTGTACTTGTGCTTCTGAATCTATCACCCTTCTGAAGACATCCCCAAAGGTTTCTTTGCTCCAGTTAGCTAGAGTTTTTTGAACTTTCTCATCTTAGCAAAGAATTCTATAAATGGATCCCCAGAGAAGTCAATCTGCCAGTTCTCCCTCAGCACTTGCTGAAAACTAGGCTGCCTAATCCAGAAGTTAAGAAACTTGAAAGGTGTTTGCATAGGTTCCTCCTTAGAATTACATACCACATGTTGAGGAGCATCGTTAGATCCTTGTCTGATCAAGTGATGGACTTCACTTGTGGGTAGAATCTGCAAGAAGTACTGATTGGCTATTATCCTGTCTAGTCTCTTAAAAATACAATCCTCTCCTACTCTCCCATTTCACCATGTGAAACTGTTGCCCCTATACTTTAATTCAGTTAGAGCACAAGTAGCAACACAAGTTGCAAAATCCTGGGCCTCAGCATTGGTAAATTGTAGCCCACCTTGTTTTTCCTCCTCAGTCAAAATGATATTAATATCCCCTCCTACTAACCAAGGTTCTTGCATTGTGTCCCCAATATCTTGCAATTCTTCCCATAGTTCTAATCTCTCTACAACAAGTCATCTGTCAGACACCGTTGTAATGCTAAAGTACACCTGATTATATGAAAATATGATGGTAACTTGTTGACCAGAATCTCTGAACCCCTGCTGCATCCATTCTTCCCTCCAGAAAATTCATATCTTTGATGAGCTATTACAGTATGCATTATGGAAGCCTAACCTCCTTTTATATATCTCCAATTCATCAGCAGCCTGGAAAGGCTCCATAATTGCTATGAAAGAGTATTTATTTCTTCTGTTTAAATACATTAGCCTCTCAAAAGATTTTTGGGACTTAATGGATCTAATATTCCAGAACAATATTCTCTCTATCATTGAGAATTGTTGGCGGTTCTATCTCTACTCCTCATTCGGACTTGTAAAGGCACCCTGGCTTGCCCTTAACTTGTTGTGTTTCTCAACATTAGAGTATGTCTAGGTGATAAATCGCCTTCCTTAGCTACAACTATTACATTTGCATTAACATCATCATCTTCAGCATTCTCCTTGTTTGTTTTTCTATCCATTGGTGATCCTTCATGTATGTCATGTGAGTGTTCTTCCATGTCTACCCCTTCTTCTCCAATCACATTTTCAGCATTCCCTTCAGGAGTATTGTGTACTGACAGGCTATCGGTAGTTGGGTCTACTCCCTTATTGGTGGATCCAATGTCAAGCACCTTTTCAACAACTTTCTCTTCAGGTTTACTCTGTGAGCTTGCTTAATTAATGTCCCTTGCTACCCTCTTTTCCTCAATATTAATGGGTTGCACCTCATCACCATCTATTTTATCATTACCTTGAGGTATTTCCCCTTTCTTATTATCCTCCTTGTTCTCCCCTTGAGCATTTTTTATTTGATCCCAAACTTTTCTTTGACCCACTCCTTAGTATTTTTTTGTTCTTTCAGAACTTCTCCACCCTTCTCCTTAGGCACATCCTCCACAACCACTCCTTTCAATGCATCAAACTGATTATTGGTTTCGACCCCTTTTTTCTTATGTGTTGCCTTCCATTCCCGTGGTTGTCTCCCTCTCTCCTGCTGCCATCCAGTACTATTTCCTTTCTTATTCTCCAAATTCTTTCCTTGCTCCTTCTTCCCTTGCTTTTTGCCCTCTGAGTTGTCCTCTTTCTTCTCCCCTTCTATATTCTCTTCTGGTGTCTCTAATTCCTCCTTTTTCTTTTGGTACAACTTTGGGTGCAATACATAGCATCCTCATTCATTATGGCCCTGTAGCTTGCAAGTTTTACAGTATTTGGAGAGGTGGTCATAATCAATATTTATCCATTTTTCAATCATTTCTGCAGTTTTCTTTCTAAGGCCCACATTGATCCTTTTAGGAAATTCCTTTAAAAGATCAACCTCCACCTTAACTAGTGCATAATTATGCCTTGTTTGATTTTTGGTTGCCAAATCTACCTGTAGGGGTTTCCCCATTGTAGATGCTAGAGAAAAAACAGCCTCCTTACAAAAAACAATTTGGGGGGGGAGGGGGGTGAGTGTCACGACCCGGGGTCGGGGCCTAGATGTGACACGGCGAATGGGGACCCGAGAGTCCCCAAACAAGCCTCAAAGTATCAAATTTTCGCATCATTGGTTCAAACAGTATCTAAGCACATATAACTGAATGACGGAGATCAAATCTCAAGAACCCAATTCATTTATAGCTAAACAAAACGAGAAAGTTTTACAAGTGCCCAACATTTTCCTCTAGTCAACGAGCGGGGGCCTGGACAAGTTCCAGGCTCACCCTCAATAAAAGAACATACATAGTAATCATAAAAATAACTGGCAGGCCCTCGGAAGATGGGGCTCACCGCAAAAGGGGTCTTCAAGAACGGACTATTCGTCTAGCGGCTGGCACTCACACTGCGGGGTCCCTACATGGTAAAATCATGCAGGCATAGAGTATGCGTTAGTACGTTTGAATGTACTAAGTATGCGGGTATGTAATGCACGTGACTTATCGGACCTGCATAATCATGTTAGGTGGCGAGGGCACTTAATATACAAGATGCCATGGAATTCATGATGCGTGCAATGCGATAATGCTCCTATATAACGGGGATAGAATTATAACCGACAACCAAATCCATGCGAGCTATTACATGAATTGGACCGATTTGGACCTCCCACCGGTAGGGAGAGGATTACTTGCCAAAGGTAATCCACATCACACCTTAAGGGGACACCCATTTCGGTGGATGGCCACCTTCCTCACGGGGACTCCCATTTCGGAAGGGTTTTCATAATCAAGGCAAGACATGTCATAATCTTATATAGATAGACGAATTATATCCGTCCCTATGTAGGCACATAGTTCACGGAAAGGGAGAGGGACCTTAGGGCTATCCCTAACGCCCCCAATCCATCGGTGCTAAGTACACATCCCACAAGAATACTTATATTTATATATACATATGCTTTCGAGAGAAAGAGGGAGTCAATTAATCCTTTTCAAAATGTTAAATGCACACGTAGGCTCAAATGCCAAATCCCAATCTATGACCATAATGCGTATGCAAGGAATAGCTCATCTACACATATACCAAATTGATGCCAAACACCCAAGAGTCTCCAAGAGCCAAGTACAAGATGGTGTAAACACCCAAGGTGCTCAAAGAGCCAAGATACAAGATGGTGTAAACACCCAAGATGCTCAAAGAGCCAAGATACAAGATGGTGTAAACACCCAAGATGCTCAAAGAGCCAAGATACAAGATGGTGTAAACACCCAAGATGCTCAAAGATCCATAATCATAGACATACCGGTGATCACCTTCTTGTCCTATCCCATGTCTTACCAAAATTCACATTATAGTTCCCTTTTCGGACAAAATTTGGGCTTAACCCACATTTCCAAATTTTGTTATATCAATGCCATGAGTATGATGCAATGCAAAATGTAAGAATGGCATGGGTAATGTAGAGTATATTCAAATGTAGCAATAAGAGGTAAAAACTAGAAAATCCATAGTAAAATTAGTAAAAATGGTAGTAACATCACCCATGCATAAAACATAATTAAATGGACATGCAAGTTCATAATTCCATAATCCAAATAGTTCATAGCTCAAGCAACTCACCATAGTTCAAACTTAACATAACTCAAATTTCTGAATATTAACTAGCTCATGCATGGTTCAAAATATCAAGTTCAAGTAGTAAAATCACATTTTAAGTAGACAACTCATAAATAGTTTAAGAAGGAATTTGGGTCTTCTTGGTTGGAAGAGACCAAGAATCAACACCCACATACCTGGTTGTAGACAAATTGAGGAGGAAATTGACTCACAATCTTGGCCCCTAGCTTGAACAATCTTAGAGAGATGTTGGAGAGTTCTTGAGAAAGAATTTTAGAGAGAGAGAGAGAGAGAGAATTTAGCTTGAACATAAGGTCCCGTACTTAGAAATATCTCACTCCGGAAGTTTTACGGATGACCTCATGGCCATAATGGCTCCCATGAAGTGCCACCTTCGTCCAAAACTTTTCACAAACCAATTTTCATGTTTCCTTGAGGTCGTACAAAATTCCGGGTCCTTACATCATCTCTCCCTTGGGAACATTCGTCCTCGAATGTGGAAGAGCAAGGCTTGACTTAGAACATGAAACATCCAAACACAAGATACAATGCATAGTCTATCATTTGAAAATCATAAATCCTTTAAAACTGATACCAAAACATATTTAAATCACTCAGAACATCTTGAAAAATCATTTTTGTGCACATGTATGCATGTCATGTCATGAGACTCAAGAATGGAAGAATTAGGACCATTGAGAATAGGAAAGGACCTAATATTATGGGCTTGAGTAGATTGGAAAGGATAGAGGTATCACCGCATCAAACTTGATTCCATTCCCCACGTAGACTTTCCACATATTGGTTTCTCCGAAGTATGTTAACCGAAGCCACATCCTTGTTACGAAACTGCTTCACTTGTCTTATCAAAATCTCAACCGGAGCTTCCTCCATAAAATAAGTTCCCCTCAACCCCAACACCTTCCAAAGTCAAAGTAGCACTAAAATCACCAACACTTCCTCAACATAGATATATGCAAAACCGAATGACTAGAGCTCAATTTCGAAGGCAAATCCAACCTATAAGCTACATCTCCAATCCGCTATAATGATCTCATAAGAACTTATATACCGGGGACTTAGCTTTCCCTCCTTCCCAAAAATACACCACACCCTTTACGAATGAGACCTTTACGTATATCCAATTACCAATACAAAACTCAAGATCCTTCTTTCAAATATCCAGATAAGACTTTTGATGACTCCGAACCACCACCAACCTTTCCCAACCAACTTCACCTTCTCCATAGCCTTCAATACTAAGTCCGATCCAATCAATGTCGTTTCCCCTTGCTCAAACCACCCCACCGGAGACCTACACATATTACTATATAAAGCACCAAACGGAGTTATAACAATGCTAGCATAAAGGAAATTGTAGTAAGCAACCTCAAGAAGTGGTAGATGATTACCTTAATTACCTTTGAATTGCAACACACAAGCCCTCAACACATCTTCCAAAGTTCAAATTATCCTCTCAGATTACCCCTCGGTTTGAGGATGAATGACGGTGCTCAACTTTACCTAGTACCAAGTCATCCTTGAGACGGCCTCCAAAAGTAAGAAGCAAATTAGGTACCGCGATCAGATATGATAGACCTAGACACACCGTGCAACCTCACCAAATTCTTGGATGTACAACATTGCATACCCTTCGATGCTAAAATAGCCTTGACTGGTAGGAAATGAGCTATCTTAGTCATCCGATCAATAATAACCCAAATAGAGTCGAATTACCTTCAGTCTAGGGCAACCCAACCACAAAATCCATATTTACATTTTCCCACTTCCAAGTAGGGATCTCAATATTTTGAGTCGCACCACCGGGCCTTTGGTGCGCTACCTTCACTTGTTGACACTAGGGCACTTAGGTACGAGCTCGGCTATGCCCTTCTTCATACCATGCCATTAATATACCTCCTTCAAATCCCAACACATCTTAGTGTGTTCCGGGTGAATCAAATGCAAAGAGTTATGGGCTCCACTCACAATCTTCTTGGAGAAGACTTGAAAAAGGATTTCCCGAGCATGGTTGGGATGGATTATTTTTCCCTAAGATCACCCACATCCGGAACACATAACTGACTTTGATACCGAAACGCACCATCTCCCCCCCTGGGAGAAAACTACTATCCTATTGGCAACCAACCTCTTCAACACAACCAATGACAGATCTAGCTCTTGCTTAGCCTTAACATCAATAATCACTCAAGATTCCGCCCCATTCTAAACATAAACACCAACATTATTAGAGTTTGGTAGTTACGCTCGTGCACCTCCAATTACCTTGATGTATAAGCTATCACTCTAATAGGTTTCATAAGCGCATAATCCCAATCCAAGCCAAGTAGCATCACAACACACCACCAACCTTCCTAAGCCATCCGGTAATGCCAAAACCAAAGCTGATGTACACCGACTCTTCAAGGCATGAGCACTCACCTCACATTCACCCGACCATACAACTTGGCCTTCTTTCTAGTCAACTTGATCAACGAAAAGACGTTAGATGAGAAACCTTCCACGAACCTCTGTAGTATCCGACCAACCCAAGGAAACTGCGAATATTCAAAGGGGGGGTCAACTATCTAGGCAAAACGACATTACCACAAATTCGAAATGCCCATACCTCATTTGGAAAGCTATTTTTGGGATAACACATTCCTTAGCCTTCAACTGACGATACTCAGAACGGAGATCAATATATATATATTTTTTTTTTTTGAAAAGCGAGTGGCACCTAGGTCAAGCAAAATGTAAGCATCAAAATCAAACATACCCGTCACAACATCTGGAGCCTCCTCGACATCCTGGCGAGCATGAAGCGCACAGAATCTATTGTTCCTTGGGGAAGTAGCTTGGGGGCTCCTTTGTTGACCCTGCCCACCTTTGGCTACTTGACCTTGGCCTCCGCGTGCATTCCTCGGGCAATCAACAACTTTATGATCCTTACTCCTGCACCCGAAGCAAAGTCCAGCATTCCTTCGACAGGCACCTGTGTGGAGTTTTCTACACTTGTCACACCTGGGACGGGGTGCCCGAGCCTCGGCCACCCGAACTCCCGAACCTTGGCCCTGCTGAAAGTGACCAAAACCAACATTTCCAGCACCGAAGAACCTACCGTCGAAGCGGGCTTTCTTGGGAGCGTGTGCCCTAGACCTGTGGAACTCCGGTGGGTTCACCCGGGTGAAATTCCTTACCCTGGATGCAGGTGTAGAGTCCCGTGGCAAGTTAGCTTGCCTTGCCTGAGCGGTCACCGCCTGTGCAAGCATGGCGAGAGTGGTGCGGAATTCACTGTTAGAAATAGGCTCCTCCATAGGCTCGTAAGGAGCCTGGTCTTCAACATTCGGAGCCGGCCTAGGTGGAGAAGGTCTTCCCTGAGGCATTTACTGAAATGGATTAACGACATCGGTAAGTAAGGGAATTCAGAAACCAGTCACAGCACGATACAAGACATGAAGAAGGGAGGAATTTCCTAATACGTCTTCGTAGCCTCCCACTCATAGGTGCGGTGCACTTCACGCCCATGAATAGGACTCTACTCAACGCGGCATGTTGGGCTCCGAGGATCATTATAAACCTAGGGCTTTGATACCATCTTTTGTCACGACTCGGGGTCGGGGTCTAGATGTGACACGGCGAATGGGGACCCGAGAGTCCCCAAACAAGCCTCAAAGTATCAAATTTTTGCATCATTGATTCAAACAGTATCTAAGCACATATAACTGAATGACGGAGATCAAATCTCAAGAACCCAATTCATTTATAGCTAAACAAAACGAGAAAGTTTTACAAGTGCCCAACATTTGCCTCTAGTCAACGAGCGGGGGCCAGGACAAGTTCCAGGCTCACCCTCAATAAAAGAACATACATAGTAATCATAAAAATAACTGACAGGCCCTCGGAAGACGAGGCTCACCGCAAAAGGGGTCTTCAAGAATGAACTATTCGTCTAGCGGCTGGCACTCACACTGCTCGGTCCCTACATGGTAAAATCATGCAGGCATAGAGTATGCGTTAGTACGTTTGAATGTACTAAGTATGCAGGTATGCAATGCACGTGACTTATCGGACCTGCATAATCATGTTAGGTGGCGAGGGCACATAATATACAAGAACATGTAAGCAATAGAATTTAATATAGAAGATGCCATGGAATTCATGATGCGTGCAATGCGATAATGCTCCTATATAACGGGGATGGCACTATAACCGACAACCAAATCCATGCGAGCTATTACATGAATTGAACCGATTTGGACCTCCCACCGGTAGGGAGAGGATTACTTGCCAAAGGTAATCCACATCACACCTTACGGGGACACCCATTTCGGTGGATGGCCACCTTCCTCACGGGGACTCCCATTTCGGAAGGGTTTTCATAATCAAGGCAAGACATGTCATAACCTTATATAGATAGACGAATTACATCCGTCCCTATGTAGGCACATAGTTCAAGGAAAGGGAGAGGGACCTTGGGGCTATCCCTAACTCCCCCAATCCATCGGTGCTAAGTACACATCCCACAAGAATACTTATATTTATATATACATATGCTTTCGAGAGAAAGAGGGAGTCAATTAATCCTTTTCAAAATGTAAAATGCACACGTAGGCTCAAATGCCAAATCCCAATCTATGACCATAATGCGTATGCAAGGAATAGCTCATCTACACATATACCAAATTGGTGCCAAGCACCCAAGAGTCTCCAAGAGCCAAGTACAAGATGGTGTAAACACCCAAGGTGCTCAAAGAGCCAAGATACAAGATGGTGTAAACACCCAAGATGCTCAAAGAGTCAAATACAAGATGGTGTAAACACCCAAGATGCTCAAAGAGCCAAGATACAAGATGGTGTAAACACCCAAGATGCTCAAAGATCCATAATCATAGACATACCGGTGATCACCTTCTTGTCCTATCCCATGTCTTACCAAAATTCACATTATAGTTCCCTTTTCGGACAAAAGTTGGGCTTAACCCACATTTCCAAATTTTGTTATATCAATGCCATGAGTATGATGCAATGCAAAATGTAAGAATGGCATGGGTAATGTAGAGTATATTCAAATGTAGCAATAAGAGGTAAAAACTAGAAAATCCATAGTAAAATTAGTAAAAATGGTAGTAACATCCACCATGCATAAAACATAATTAAAGGGACATGCAAGTTCATAATTCCATAATCCAAATAGTTCATAGCTCAAGCAACTCACCATAGTTCAAACTTAACATAACTCACATTTCTGAATATTAACTAGCTCATGCATGGTTCAAAATATCAAGTTCAAGTAGTAAAATTCACATTTTAAGTAGACAACTCATAAATAGTTTAAGAAGGAATTTGGGTCTTCTTGGTTGGAAGAGACCAAGAATCAACACCCACATACCTGGTTGTAGACAAATTGAGGAGGAAATTGACTCACAATCTTGGCCCCTAGCTTGAACAATCTTAGAGAGATGTTGGAGAGTTCTTGAGAAAGAATTTTAGAGAGAGAGAGAGAGAATTTAGCTTGAACATAAGGTCCCGTACTTAGAAATATCTCACTCCGGAAGTTTTACGGATGACCTCATGGCCATAATGGCTCCCATGAAGTGCCACCTTCGTCCAAAACTTTTCACAAACCAATTTTCATGCTTCCTTGAGGTCGTACAAAATTCCGGGTCCTTACAGTGGGGGGGGGGGGGGGGGAGGGGGAGCACTGGAATGAGGTCTAGGCAATTGCAATCATAGTTTCTTCCTTCGTATTGAATAAAGGATCCCATTTCAGAGTTCTCATAGTGTACATTCAATTCCTATGAGTGATATAGAAAGCCGGCTTGGACAATAGTTTCACGTAATCCTCCATGCAAGATGCCCTTATAAGAATATGTCTAGCACTCAATGCCCCGATATCACACTCTCCCTTAAGTTCACATTGTTTAGGAATAACCCTATGCAATTCTTATATATCACGCCATCCATAGGAAAATTTACCAACAACTGCATATTGTAAATTTTCAATTTCTATCATTTGCTCTACTTATTCTTCCTCTCATACTACCCTCAGTTCTCCATGCAAGTATGTCACAGGTTTAATAGGAATAGGTTTCATTTTGGGTGATGTTGGCCTCAACACATCTGCATAATTCGGTTTAATGCCATTAAGGTTGGGTTGTGCATGGTAATCAGTCCCAGCGGGGGGCTGACCGGTTGAAGAGGTGGTCATAGCCACTAAAAATGGTGGCCGGCGGCAGGAAACGATCTAAGAAGGCTAGGGTTTACCTTCGAGAAAGTCGGAGAAAAAAATTTCAAATATACCAATAGTCAACTTGTCTACACTTATAAAACCAACTAATAATATATTATTTTGTATCTATTTTATCCTTGTTATTAAATAGTATACATTTTTCAACGTTTAGATCACTTATATTTAATAAAAATGATATGACCCTTATCATGTACGATTTCTTAATCCCTATGTCAGTCAAGTCAATAGTGAAAAGCTATTGTTCGATAAAAAGAGTAATGATAACAACCAATATGAAAAATAAGGGAGTAGTAATTCCATGTGTCAAAACAATTATTATTGAGATATTTTGTAGTATATATCATTTACTGTTATCGCATCTTTTATATATATATATATATATATATATATATATATATATATATATATAAAAACTAGTGAACCTTCATCCCTAGGTCCACTTGTGCTAAGTAAAACTCCTAACGAAAACATGCTGATTAATTGATGAAGAAATTTGACTAAAATATACTAAATTATATTGATAAATTAATAGTAACTAAGTAGCTCATGAATTTTGATAAAAACTGATAATATCTGAGAGACACTTTGTCTAAAAGAATCTTAAGTACTGAAAATGAATAATCTGAGGACATGCATGATCTGCACATTGAAAATTCATGAATTTACCATTTATAATACTGGTTTAATTGATGAAAGCACTCAATTTAAACTATTCCTCAAGAAGAATGAGAAAATAATAAAGAATTATGCTTTTCATAAAATCCTAACCTCTTTAGAAATCATAGATCGTAAAAATAGGTGCTCTTTGGGATACAATAGGTGAAGAGATAACCATGAAAATCCACATACCTGAAATGAAGACACTAGCTTGAATTCTTGAGTTGAAACTTGAAGATAAAAAATCCTACTTCTTGCTTGCTAAGAACTCTGAATAAGAAGAGATAAGTATAAAAAAACACACCTAAACTATCCTATTTTTTTTTTTAATTTCATACCTAAACTTTTGGGAGTGTGAATTTCATACCTAAACTATCACATATTAGTTTGAGAAACACACTCCAATGATGTGTGTAATACACTCTCTCTTTTATTGAAGAAAGCATTGCCACATGACATGCCACATTGACAAAAATTAAATAAAATATTAATATTAGTTAAATGTAAAAGATTAGAGTATAAGAATATTTATACTCCCACCCCCTAGCAATTCCCGCCTTTTTATATTTTTGAATCTCTTTTCTAAAATATTTTTAAAGAGTTTAAACTTCAGCCCCTACTTCACTCCTACCTAAAAAATTGATTTTTTTAAATAAATAAAATTCTATTCCACTTACATCTAATCCTCCGCTTCTAATATATTTTTATCTTTTTTTAATAGATATATATACATACTTTTAGAAAAATATTTTTTTCTACTTGTTTATTGAATATAATAGAAATAAAAAATTTGTTTAAAACAAATCTTGCAACAAATAAAAATAATTTTCTAAAAATAATTAAAAAAAACAAGGCGGAGGATTAAGTGGGTAGCGTAGAATTATTTTTCCTAAAAAAATTAAAATATTATCTTTTTATTATTTTAAAAGGGAGATGAAGTAAGATTTTTATTTAAAAAAATTACAATTTTTCTTCCGGGGGGGTACGATGAGATGAAGTGGTGGGATGGGGTAAGAAAAATATTTTATGTTTTATTTTATAATATTTTTTTGAAATAATAATACTTTAATATATAATTTCAACTAATACTATAATTTATTTATTTATTTATTGTCAAGGTGAAATGTTTTGTCCATGTAGAGTGTGATGTGACATATTTTTTAAAATAAAAGAGAGTGTAGTACACACATAATGGTGAGAGTGGAATAAAAGATGGAGATGTGTTTCTCAAACTAATAAGTTATAATTTAGGAATAAAACTCACACTTTCAATAGTTTAGGTATGAATCTCAAAAAGAGAGGATAGTTTAGGTTTGTTTTGGACACTTACCTCTAAGAAGAATCTCATTTTTGGGTGAAAGGGCATGAAAAAGGGGATGTTTTGGGTTGACTTGTCTGCCCAGTCCCACATAGAATAGGTTAAAATGATATAGTATAATATTAAAAAAGTGAAAAATGATCAAAATGGTGTTAAAAGAAAACTGACCTTGGCAGGTCCACGTAGAATAGGTTAAAATGATATAGCACAAAAATTAAAAAAGTGAAAAAAGATCAAAATGACATTAAAAGAAAACTGACTTTGGCAAGTCAACGTAGAATAGGTTAAAGTGATATAGTGCAAAAATTAAAAAAAAAAAGATCAAAATGATGTTAAAAGAAAACTGACCTTGGCAGGTTTACGAGGACATCTATGATCTGTGATTCCATTTATGGATCATAAATTTCCTTCCATAGATATCTATTAACACGTGGCAATATGAGTTGTTAATATTGTTGGAGATGGTTAGATTAGCACTAGTGGTGTATAGCTGGCAGTTCTCATATATATAAATATGTACAACATGTGAACAATTAACTCAACTGAATAAAATTCTTTTCCCCAAAATATCTTCTACTATGCTTCCCTCTCCCGATAACAAACTCCATCGATGAGCTTCCGGAGCTAAGATCTGAAGCTCAAAGCTCAATCTTCACATGGTATCAAAGCGGGTCGATTTGTAGTGTTACTATCTCGTTTGATTAGGTCATTGCTCCTCTAAAGCTGAAACAATGAAAAGAACAAAAATGGATGTGAATCATCCTCTGTTTTTAGGGCCAACAGATACTCCGGCGGCTGTTTTAGTTCCAGTTAAGCTTACTGGATCTAAAAATTATGATTTGTGAAGTAGATCGATGCAGATCGCATTACTAGGAAAACGAAAATTAGGGTTCATAGATGGAACATGCAAAAAGGGTTCATATAATGTAGAGTTGTGGGAAGCTTGTAACGCTATAGTCCTATCCGGGATTATGAACACTGTTTCTGAAAGCCTTCTAAGTGGTATTGTTTACGCGTCTAATGCACATCTAGTTTGGGAAGACTTAAAGGAGAGCTTCGACAAATTGAATAGGGTGAGAATATGGAAACTTCATAGGAAAATTACAACTCTAATGCAAGGTACTAATTCCGTATCAGTATATTTTAGAAAACTGAAAGAATTGTGGCATGAATATGATGTCCTGGTTCCTTCACCTAGTTGTGGTTATGAGAAATCAAAGAACTATGTTGAACATCTGAATCAATAAAGATTGCTGCATTTTCTGAGTGGCTTAAATGAATCATATGATCAAGCCAGGAGACAAATCCTTATGAAGTCTATAGCACCAACCTTGAGTCAGGCATATGCTATGATCATTCAGGATAAAAGCCAGCAGGTTGCAACAGCAAATATGATGGCAAAAACAGTTGAGAAGGCAGAGTCATTGGAAGCACAAGCAAATAGTATGTCAACACAAGCTGGAAGAGGTAGAGGATTTAAAGGAAGGAAACAATTTGAGCAATGTGATTATTGCAAGATGAAAGGCCACTGAAGAGAAAATTGCTGCAAACTCATTGGTTATCCACCTAGAAAACCACTTGGAGGAGGAAATAATTCAGAAGGCTGGAAGTATAACAGTAACACAGAAGTATGGAGAAAAGGTGCATGTAACTCTAATAACTGGAAAAGAGAACAACTATTTGTCAACCATACTGATGTTGCATCATCATCCAAGAGCATTGGAGAAGGTCACTATGATAGGCAGGGACAGTTCTACAATCCTTTCACTGATGGACAATATAGGCAAATTTTGAGCTTGTTGAACAAAGAACCAGGAGAACCATGTTAATATGACAGGTATTATTACTTGTCTAATGTCCATGTCTAATAATCAACTGGATGATTGGATCATTGATTCTGGAGCTACACATCACTTTATTGCAAATAAGAATTTACTAAAAAAGAGTGTTAATGTGAATATCTCTAAGAAGGAATAGGTATATTTGCCTACAGGAGAAAGAGCAGAGATTACTCACACAGGAAGTGCTAATCTATTTGGACAGGATTCAATAAATGGTGTGTTATATGTTCCTGAATTCAGATTTAACCTTTTATCAGTATCAAAGGTGGCTAAAGAGCTCTCTTGCTTTGTCACTTTTTTCCCTGGTTTCTGTGTGTTTCAGGATCTCTACAATGGCATGGTGAAGGGGATTGGTAGAGAACAAGGAGGTCTATATCTGATCAATGCAAGAATAAAACCAAATCTAGTGGCAGTTGAGCTGAATGCAGCACATGTGACAAAGAGCAATGAAGAGCACAGTCTTTGGCACAAAAGATTACGACATCCTTTAGTCACAGTCATGAAAAAAATTCCAAAGTTGAATGAATACACTAGTTATGCTACGGATAATAATTGCCAAGTATGTCCATTGGCAAAACAGACTAGATTGCAATTTCCAACAAGTACTTCTAGAACTGATTTTCCTTTTCATCTTGTACAAATGGATCTTTTGGGCCCTTATAAGGTACCAACTTATGATAAAAAGTACAATTTCTTGACTATAGTGGATGATCATTCCAGATTTACTTGGGTTTACTTGTTGCAATTAAAGTCTGAAGTAATTATTGTGCTTAAACAATATCTGTACATGGTGAAAAATCAGTTTGGAAAGATGATCAAGGTGTTAAGATCTGACAATGGAAGTGAGTTTTTCAATTCTTCTTGCAAGGAATTATTAACATCATTGGGGATAATACATCAGAATTACTATCCATATACTCCACAATAGAATGGTACTGTAGAGAGAAAACATAGGCAGATTCTAAATATGGCCAGAGCCTTGAGATTCCAAGCAATGATCCCTCTCAGGTACTGGGGAATATGCATCAAAGTTGCTGTCTATTTGATGAACAGATTTCCTTCTACAACTCTAGGAGGAAGAACACCATATGAACTACTTCACCACACAAGGCCATCAATTAGTCATATAAGAGTAGCGGGTTGTCTTTGCTATGCCACTATTTTACTGAAAGGAGAGAAGTTTGGGCCAAGAGCAAAAGCTGTCATACTGCTTGGTTTCTCAGAAGAAAAGAAGAGGTATGTACTTCTTGACATAATCTTAAGAAGTATATTTGTTAGTAGGGATGTTGTTTTTAGAGAGAATATATTTCCTTTTCACTCACCATCTTCACTACATATGCTGAGCAATAGTACAAATGATGATGCACCTATCTCCACACACACAAATGATGATATTCTGTTCCAAAATGTGCCTTCTTCACCCTCAGAGTCTACAATATCAGATGAAATTACAAGTCCTACACTACACCAGAACACACAGGAAGTTGCAAGGGCTAATGATCCTGTTGATAATTCTGCCACAGAATCAAGAGACATAACAGAGATTAGTAGAAGTACAAGAACTTCATGAAGAACATCTAAGCATCCCATATGGATGAAGGATTATGTTGGGAAGCCAACATCTAAGGCAAATTGCAACACCAGCTTATAACCATTGTCTGACTATCTATCATATTGCAGGACTAGTGCTAAATATCAAACCTTCCTCTCAAATTTTTCTTCACTAATTGAACCACAGAACTTCAAAGAAGCTGCTAAGGACGCTCGATGGATTGAAGCCATGAAGCTAGAGATTAAAGCTCTAGAAGACAAAAAGACATGGGGGATTGTTGATCTACCTGAAGGAAAGAACACAGTAGGCTCTAAGTGGGTCTATAAAATCAAATTTCAGGCAAATGGGAAGGTGGAGAGATTCAAGGCCAGACTGGTCGCAAAGGGCTATAGTCAAAGAGAAGGCCTCGACTATTATGAGATATTTTCCCCAGTTGCAAAAATGGTCATAGTCAGGTCTGTGATTGCCATAGCAGCTTCAAAAGGATGGAACTTGTTCCACATGGATGTGTCTAATGCCTTTCTTCAAGGTGATTTATGTGAGGAAGTTTACATGGAGATACTTGAGGTTTTCAGAAGTCAGGGGGAGACTAAGGTGTGCAAGCTACAAAAATCACTGTATGGGCTCAAATAAGCCTCAAGGCAATGGAACATAAAGTTGACTGAAGCGTTAGTTAGAGATGGACTCACTCAAAGTAATCATGATTATTCCTTGTTTACAAAGAAGGAAGATGAAAATATTGTCATAATATTGGTGTATGTAGATGATCTGTTAATCACAAGAAGCTGCAAGAAAATGATCACCAATGCAAAGGAAGCACTGCACAGACAGTTCAAGGTAAAAGACCTGGGAGATCTCAGATATTTCCTGGGAGTAAAAGTGATGAGATCAAAAACTGGTATACTATTGAATTAGAGAAAGTATGTATTAGAGTTGATTTCAAAGATGGGATTAAGTGGATCAAAGCCATCAGCCACACCTTTAGAGACTAATGCAAAATTGACAAGTGCAGAAGTTGATAAGGCAACAGGAAGACAGGTTGATGCCTTGTTGGCAGACATTGGTGCATATCAAAGATTGGTAGAAAAGCTATTGTACTTGACCACAACAAGACCAGATATTAGTTATACTGTGCAAACCTTGAGTCAATTCATGCAGAGGCCAAAACAATCTCATTGGGAAGCTGCTATTAGAGTGGTAAGATAGTTGACATTAGCACCAGGACAAGGCTTACTTATGAGTTCATCACCTGATCAAGAACTAGTATGTTGGTATGATTCAGATTGGGCAGCATGCCCAAACACAAGAAGATCTGTAACAGGATACTTGGTCAAGTTTGGAAGCTCATTAATATCATGGAAGTCAAAAATACTGCAGACTGTTTCAAGGAGTTCTGCAGAAGCAGAGTATAGAAGCATGGCCTCACAGTAGCTGAAATAATATGGTTGCAGGAACTATTCCAAGAACTAGGAGTAAAGGTGTCACAGCCAGTGAAGATCAAAAGTGATAGTAAGGCAGCCTTGCAGATTGCTTCAAATCCAATCTTTCATGAACGTACAAAACATATCGAGATAGATTATCATTTTATTCGAGACAAGATCAAGGAAGGAGTCATAGAAACAATCTATGAGAGGACTGAGGAACAGTTAGCAGATTTATTAACTAAAGGACTAGGCAAAGCACAACACAACTACGTGATGAACAAGCTGGGAGTGCTCAATATCTTACACCCTCCAGCTTGAGGGGGAGTTAACACGTGGCAAAATGAGTTGTTAATATTGTTAGAAATAGTTAGATTAGCACTAGTGGTGTACAGCTGGCAGTTCTCATATATATAAATATGTACAGCATGTGAATAATTAACTCAACTGAATAAAATTCTTTTCCCCAAAATATCTTCTACTATGCTTCTCTCTCCCGATAGCAAACTCCATTGATGAGCTTCCGGAGCTAAGATCTGAAGCTCAAAGCTCAATCTTCACAATATCAGGCTGAAACATAGTCTTTGAAGTTAATCTACAAGAGGCATTCATGATCCATTATTCTATCTATAGACTATAAACATGGTCCACAAAAATTAGGCTCAAATTAAATTTTGGGACTTTCATTCATGAGTCCATCCACAATCCATAAAAAGATTTACAATCCATAATCCTGATTCGTAAATTTCAGATCAATTTTTTCATTTTCGAACTATGAACTACAATTTTCATTTACGGTCTGTAATTTCTTTTACGATTTTTAGATAGCATCCATAAAATTCAAAATTTTTCTACAGACTTTCATTTTAACTTCTCATTGTTTGATATGAACTTAAGGACTTTTGAGGTATTACAGTTACAATGTATTTCAGTGATGATTTTTTTGGTGTGTGCATGTGTGTAATTTTCTCTAAAACTACCATGGTTCTGCATAACTCAAAAACAATTCTTCCTTCATACCAATTTTTATTACAAACACTTTCAAACTTCCATTTGATAAACACCCGATCCCCTTCCCTTTTAATCTCCCAACTTAAAGAAACATTTTTTTTTCATTTTCATGAATCTTTTTTGTATTTTCGGGGACTCTTTGGAGTATTCATTTATTCTGAATGGATTCAAAGGGAGAAAATGATTGTGAAGATGATCAAGTGGAAGTCATGGCTTGAACTGTACCTTGAGAAATTTAAGGCCAAAATCACTGTCTATTACTTTGAAGGCCTCAATTTTTCTCAAGATTTTTGTATATTGATCACTGAAATAAAAGTGAAATGGCTTTGACTTTAAGTTCTTTCAAGAGGATAAGTATCAGAAGAATTTCATATAGGAAGAGTTTTTTTAAGAATGATGGTAACAACTAGAAAATTAAAAAGAATAAGAGAATTAAGGGGTATGTCTTAGGTCCAAGTTTGGATCGAAAAAGAAATGAGTAGATTGGATTGGATTTAATATGGAGTGAGATTAATTTGGTGTGGTTAGGCTATTTACAGGTCAGGTATAATTTTTGAAATTTCAAAATAGGCTAAGAGAGTTATGAGCAGTAAGTCGCAAAAATGTGCACATTTGGTCTCTAAAATGGCATAAACAAAGCTCAACTATTAATGGATGACATGTATCATAATTTAATCCACCGGATTGTATGGACATATACTCTTACACCTAGAAAGGAGAACTCTTACCATATGATTTAAAATTGCATAATACGAAAGCAAATAAATATCAATTTATTTCCTTGAAAACAACAGTTTCTCTCAAACTTGATTTTAATACAAGTACTTTTGAAAAGTACACAAATTCCTATCAAGAAGCTAGTCTAAATAGGTACAAGAGATACTAAGAAAGCATAATATGTTAAAATTAAGACACAATTTTCACCATAAAGACAGGAGGAGTAGAAGCTGCCAGAGCGTTGTCTTCACCTATGAAAACATCATTGATCTTACAACTAGATTATATCAAGTGGCATAGCAAGAATAGTACAAGCACAAATAACATATAATGATAAGCATCAACAATAATCCAAATCCACTACATAATATCATACAAATAATCAGAAGAGAACATGCAACTTGAAACTATGCAACCCTAAACTTGTATCTACAACATTTATTATCAAACACATCTCATGCACCCGTACACTCTTATCGCATTGTTCCACTACCCTGTTTCGCTGCCAACTCCACCACTTAGAGGCAACTCATCCTTCATAACATGTTATAAATTGACCCTGCATTACACCAAGGCTTTTCAAGCCTACCTTGTTTGCCAAATATCATATGTACCCTAATCTAAGGTTTCATTCCTACCATCTTGGCCGTTGTCCACCTTGACTTTATCATTTTTTGTCAAAATACTTTTAATCACTTTAACATACATGTATAGTCCCAATCTTGGAATGGTTTTACATTATAATTTTTGTTCCTTATGCTTATTCTTTTTTAGTTAGATTATATTATCGCTTTAGCTTTCGCATTTCTTTGTTATTTGCTGTTTAGACTGACTTGCCCCGATAGGGGTAAAGGCAATTGTCATGATACCCGATTTTGAGTTGTGACAATGAATACTTGCACTGGGTTCTAAAACTCTTTGCGACCTCATCACTTTAATCTCTAGAAGTGACACAATAGTATTAAGCAATCCTTCAAATTCATTAGTTGGATAAAAAATAGTTCCTTCAATCATGAAATCAACATATCTACATGCGTTATTTATTAAGATTTATCATACTTTGATAAATACATTATTCTGCCAAATAGATACATAAATTAATTACAAATTTAAAACCATTCAAAAAGCACATCATACATCTGATGCTACCATTATTGACCATAATAAGACAAAAAAAAAAACTTTATAATTGTAGATGAGCAATATGATTTTTTTCTTAAAAAAAAAACCTAGAAAAACAAAAATTAACCAAACATAAATATTAACTTACACCATATTCTAAACATTGCACATCACAGATAAAAAAAGACATATAATAGACTGTTTACAAAAGCAAAAAAAAAAATTGAGAAACTTTATATTTCAACATCAATATATACCAAACAAATACCTTATACAAACCATCAAAAAATTATTCTTCTACCATAATTTTCACATAATAAATTAAATTATAGAAATAAATTTAAACATTTATAACGCACCCAAAAGATTCACAAATGATCAATACTACAGCAAGCCAAGTCTTGAGCAACAAAAGATAGCAACTAATATAGATGGAAACTGGAAGGATCCAAAGACGTCCAATGCTCACCACTAATCTTCAAATAAGGCAGCTATAACAGGAGGAATCAATATTGTTGACTCGTACTATGATTTGCATCACGAAACAGATGTAGAAAGTAGGGGTGAGTACCAGAAATCTAGTACCTAATAGGCATCATAGGCCAACTAAGTAAGAACAGTAAATAAAGTAGGGATAAACCAAAATATAACTCCACAAGTGTCTAATCACACGAATTGGGTACATATGCCGGCAAATATAAAAGTATTCAGGGATATTTTTCTCTCTAAAATTTCAATAGGAACTTTTCAAGTTTTTTCAGATAGCACGAGATTAATTTCCCCCGTGTATGCAATAAGAAGGTACACCTCTTCTTTATAATAAGAAGAGGAGTACTCATTAATGTGTCTCCCATAATCATCGCCATATTGGCATCGGAGCGCTGCCATAGCATGTGAAAAGGTATTTTATCAACATCAAATACTCCACAAGTACATGATTTGGCTATCAAATCAACCGTTGTGACTGCATCATGACCGATGACAACATACTTGTAGTTGGCAATTTGATGAACCAAAAGCTTGTTTCTCAGATTGATATTTTTTACAATGTCTTTTTCTATCAAAGGGACAAAAATTGTTGTGCATTAATGAATTTCATACACCTCTCATGAAATATTTCTGCAAAACGTCTGTTTATTGCATCAAATAGAGAAGTTTGGGATATTCTCTTTCATCAAGAAACTTTGAGTTAATCGACTCAACAATGTTTGTCGTCATAATATTGTACCTTTAACATGTAAATGTCATATCATATATTTTATTTATTTTAGAAATAAACATAGTAATTGTTGAAAAAGTGTAACAACTACTGCAATTTATTTAAGCAGTTGCTGAATAAATACAACTTTTTTCAGTAGTTGTTGAAATAAATATAGCAGTTTCTTTTTTTTAACAGCAGCAAATATAGAAATTGAGTAATTTTGCCAACTATCAACAACAACAACTATAAATTGTACCTGTTTCCTGAAAAAAAATGCCCTACTCCATCCAATGTGTTCAAGATGTGTTGCGGCTCCTGAAACCATGTATCTTATTTGATTGAAATGATCATTGAACACATCTACATGATACGTTTTTGCTGCCTTATAAAAGTGATGGACAACACTTGCATTTTGAAAATTATTTTGAATATTTTCTCTGAGATGCCTCATGCAACAAAAAACTACTCAATTGCTCGAAAACATATTTGTAGAAAGCATCACATTTAGAGTCTACTACGCAAAATGCCACCGAAAAAATATGACTCTCCACATCTTATGCAACAACAGACAACAATACACCACCACATCTACTCTTCAAAAATGTCCCATCAACAACTATGACTTTTCTCATATGCGCAAAACCAAGAATCCAAGCTTCATATGCCACAAAAGAGTATTTAAACCTACTATTTTCATCAACTTCCACTGCTATCTTACTTCCCAGATTTGATGTCCTAAGCATATGACTATACTTGTCAAGTACTCCATATCGATGCTCATGTATCCCTCTTATTAAAGACTTTGCAATGTCACTACCCTTCCAAACCTTCCAATAACAAACCTTGCATCCCAATTCAATTCAGATAGAAGCTTTTAAATCTTTTGTAGATGGACCTTTACCCTCAAGATATCTATCTTTAAAGTATACTCTAATGACTTTTGCTGTGACATGTGGATTATGACTTGTAAGATGTTCCGAGCCACATGTGTGTATCTTTTCTTACTTTCTAATGTAAAATCTATCCCAATTTTCAAGCTTCATAGCTCTTAGCCACTATTTGTGCATTCAGGATGCTCACATTTGACACAATACATCGAACACGAATTAATTACCTTTTTCAATTTAATTTTTTTCCCACAAGTAATTTGTAACGTGATATAGCTCTTGATATAGCTCTTGCGTATTATTAAATGACATATCTTTGTAAAGATCTGTTTCATCATCTTGAGCATGGCCAAATTGAGTTGATGTGTAGTTCTCGGTGTATTACTGTCAACTTCGGGAGAAAGAATGTGTTGACCTTCACTCTTTTTATCTAGAATATCCATATTCATCCAACCACATTCATCATTTAACATTTGTTGGTCAAGAAATAATCTACCAATCTTTCAACCTTGTAGACCCTTAAAATAGGTCTAGATTAAGGCTGGCAATGGAACAGGTAGGTATTGGTATCGGTCCGTTTCATCCCGGTTCGTGCTGGTTCTGGACCCGGTATGATGTTGTCCCTGTATGTGCCGGAAAAAGGGGTAACGGGAGGGGTACTCGGAAGGGACGTGGAAAAAATCCCGGTAATTACTCGTTTCGATCCAGAACCGGTTCGGTAATACTGGTTTAATTAAAAAAATTAATTGTAAAAGTGTTGGACCATTGCGGGACCCCACTGCCCAGGCCCATCAGCTCCAATTTCTGCAGGCAACGAAAGAGCCGTTCAACGACTCTTTACTTTTTTTTTAATAGTTAATTTTTTTTTCAAAATTACCTCCTAAAATTCAACTATAAATAACCTCAACCCATTCACAATTTTTCATACAAATTCTCTCAATATATTCTTAAATTCTCTCAACACTCTCATTTCTCAATTCTCTCTTCTATTATAATTATACTATACTAGTATACTACTATCAAATTAATTATAAATATTTATTATTTACTCTGTAACACCCCAATTTTTTTTAACTAAGATTGAGTCATCCTTCATATGATAGGATCCGTTCATAAGTATTTAAAGTATATTAGATGTGATCTAGAGTTATAAAGGATCTTTTACATCAAGTCAAGTCCAAAGAATTTTTAGCGACTAAGTTTTCATATGAGTTGATGGAAGGGTCAACTTCAGATGTCCATATCTCCTAAATTATAATGAGTTAGGTGACCCATAATATATCAAATTAAATATCTTTGAGTTAGCTTTCTAACGCATCTTATTTCGCGTTAAACAGAGTTCGGAGTAGAAAGTTATGACAATTTTACTGAAGACCTGCAAAGCTGTCTGAAGGTCCGCGACAGCTCCGCGACGCGGACCTATCGCGAACCCTTTCAGGATAAGCTAAGCGATGTTTCTCTATTTTATTTTGAGGGTACTTTTATCCTAAAGCCTTTGGGAGTATATTTAAGGTCCCAAAACGCATAAAACGTCCGTTTCATGAGTCAAAAACCTCTTCTTCACTCTTAAACATAAATGCTCAAGAAATCATCAAGAAAGTCATCAAATTAGGATTAACTTACAAGATTCTTCATCAAGGTGAGTTATTCTTCATAAGCTTTAAGCTAATTTCTTTATCTATTCATGAAATCCCTAATAGAATCTTAAATTATAACCTAGGGTTTCAAGAAAGCGAATTCAAGAATCCCAAGAAAGTATTCCTTGATTCTTCTTTCCATGAATTAGGGTTCTTCATCAAGAACTAAGTCAAGAATTCAAGAATCAAAAAGAAGTTCTTCAAACAATGTCCTTCCAAGTTCTTCCTCTATAAAGGAACTACCGAGATCGAGGATTTTCTCCAAGAAATGAGTATTCATCAAATTTTGATTGTAATATCAAATTTCCAGGTATGTAAGGCTAAACTAAAAGCATAAGATTGTTCTCTCATGTGCCCCATAGAGGTCAAAGATGAGTTGATGGTTGAAGAGTATATGTGCATGAATACTTGAGAGCTTTTCATTGAAAATTTGATTTGAAATTACATGTTTTCTATGTTGATGATCATCATACTATTTGTTTTCTTGAAGTTAACATTTTTCATGAGATTTTGCATAACCTTACATGATTATTTGAAAAGCATGCATAATAAACTTAGGGAATGAGTCTAGAGCTTTGACGATGATGATGTTGTGATTGTGTTTCACATTTGATGAGAGTCTTGATGATTATGTTGATGAGAATGATGTTTTATGATGTCTTAAAATTGGAAGTTTTTCTAAAAAGAGTATCTTGAGTCCATGATGTTGATGTTGATGATGTTAGGTGATGTTGATGTTGAGGTACTATGTCCTTACGGGACTGATGTTGATGTTGAGGTATTATGTTATGTCCCTATGGGACTGATGAGGTTGAGGTTTTATGAGCATGTCGAGTTTTGGGAGGAGTATTGAGCACCGAAATGGGTAAGAGTGAGTCCCACTTGAACCCATTAACTACGTGGCCCGCGTAGGAAGAGGGATTAAACCGCAATGTGGATGGCTCCTTTCTTGTCCCAAATAAGGAATGAGGTTTTTCTTGTGGATCACTGAGGTTGATGTCCTTTACCCCGGGCAGGGTATTGGATAGATGTGACCTCGACATCGCTTCGTTGTATCATCACTGGCTCATAGGTGATGGTTGTCGGTTAGAGAAACTCCCAGTTAGGTTCCATTTTGATAGAACTCTGATGTTGATATTGATGTGATGTTTTGAGTCGAGTTCCCTGAGTTGAGTTGATGTCGATGTTCCGTGAGCTGAGTTGATATTGATGTTCCTTGAGTTGAGTTGATGTCGATGTTCCCTGAGCTGAGTTGATGTTGATGTTCCTTGAGTTGAGTTGAGTCGAGTTTCCTTGAGTTGAGTTAAGTTGAGTCGAGTTGAGTTGAGTTGAGTTTCCTTGAATTGAGTTGAGTTGAGTTGAGTCGAGTCGAGTCGAGTTGAGTTGAGTTGAGTTTTCTTGAGGTGAGCATGATGTATTGATGATGCATTGATAAGATATTGATGGGTCATTTGTCTACTCTTTATTCTTTCTTTAGATAGACATTTGACATTATAATGGAGTATGATGTTGAGTTGATGTTATTCCTATATTATTCTACTTGTTTTGTTTCACTCAGCTATTTTATATACTAGTACATTCCAAGTACTGATGTCCCCTTCTGGGATTGCATCGTTTTATGATGCAGAGACAGGTATTAGAGATCATCGACAGGCGCTTCATTGAGAATCTATTCGCATTCAGCTGATCGGTGAGACCTCCTTGTTTTTGAAGGATTTTCATATTATTATCATCTAGCTTGAGTAGTACGTTGTTTTCCTTGAGTTGGGTAACCATGGCCTGTCATGGTACCATCTAGATGTTTGAGTTAGAGGCTTCATAGACACTGAGTAGAGGATGTGATGTATTATTTTTTTCAACTATTCTTTGTTGGATATTAACATTTTTTATAAAGACTTGATTTCTTTAATTATATTAAAGTCTTTTCCTTAAGGATGTTTCTTCCGCTGTTGAGTATGAGGTGATGATGAGGCCAAGTGGTTCGCTCGGGACTAGAAATAGCCTCTGAGTGTCGGCCACGCCAAGGGTACCCTCACGGGGCGTGACTATCACGACCGGGGGTCGGGGTCTAGATGTGACACGGCGAATGGGGACCCGAAAGCCCGCAAACAAGCCTCAAATTTGCAGATGATTAAAGACAAGATTAAAGAGAACATTCTTAAAACCAAAAGGGAGGACATATTCCATAGATAACGAAATGAGAAGTTTATACAATTGTCCAATAAGTGCCTCTAATCAAGGAACGGGGGCCGGGATAGGTTCCGGGCTCACCCTCAGTCAAAATACATACATAGATGAGGTGTACAAAAGAAATCAAAAGCATGCCCTCGAAAGACGGGGCTCACCACAAAATATCTAGGAAGGGATAAGCTACGCATCCGGCGGATACTGCTCAAACTGCTCGGTCCCTGCATGGTAAAATCATGCAGGCATAGAGTATGCGTTAGTACGTTGAATGTACTAAGTATGTGGGTATGCAATGCACATGACTTACCGAACCTACGTCATCATGTTAAGTGGCAAGGGCACATAGTATACAAGGAATATATATAAACAATAGAAATTTAATATACAAGATGCCATGAAATGCGTGATGCGTGCAATGCGATAGTGCTCCTATATAACGGGGATGGACTATAACCGACAAACCAAATCCATGCGAGCTATTACATGAATTGGACCGATTTGGACCTCCCATTGGTAGGGAGAAGATTACTTGCCAAGGGTAATCTACATCACACCTTACGACCCACTTTTCGGTGGATGGACACCTTCCTAACGACCCGCTTTTCGGAAGGGTTTACAGAATCAAGACAAATCATAGTCATATACAGATAGACGAATTACATTCGTCCCTATGTAGACACATAGTTCAAGGAAAGGGAGAGGGACCTTGGGGATATCCCTAACGCCCCCAATCCATCGGTGCTAAGTCTTACACATCCCACAAGAATACTTATATATATACATATGCTTCAAGAGAGAGCCAAGTGCAAGTTCATAATGTTCAAGGTATATTTAGGCTCAATGCTAATTTATAAGACCATATTCAAAATGCCAATGCAAGGAATAGCTCATCTACACATATACCATAATGGTGCAAGCACCAATATTGCTCAAGAGTCATAATCATAGACATACCGGTGATCACCTTCTTTTCAAATCCCATGTCTTACCAAAATTTACATTATAGTTTCCTTTTCGGACAAAATTTGGGCTTAACCCAGATTTCCAAATTTGCATATATCAATGCCATGAGTATGATGCAATGCAAAAATGTAAGAATGGCATGGGTAATGTAGAGTATATTCAAATGTAGCAATAAGAGGTGAAAACTAGAAAATCCATAGTAAAATTAGTAAAAATAGTAGTAACATCACCCATGCATAAAACATAATTAAAGGGACATGCAAGTTCATAATTCCATAAATCCTCGAATAGCTTATTTCCATAAAACCACCCTAAATCATGATAGGGAGCCTTAACTAACACATGCATGGTTCAACATACTAAGAACAAGTACTAAAAATTCACATTTTAAGTACACAAGTTTACAAATTAGTTTTAATAAGAATTTGGGTCTTCTTGGTTGAAAGGAACCAAGAATCAAACCTCACATACCCGGTAGATGACAAACTTGAGGTGAAATTGACTCACAACCTTGGCCCCTAGCTTGAACAACCTTAGAGAGAGGATGGAGAGTTCTTGAGGAGTGGATTTTTGAGAGAGAGTGAAGTGTGAAAGTGGCTGAAAAATGGTGAAGTGTAAAATATATAGGAAGCTCAGGAAAGGGTGGAAAAGATCATATTTGCACCGGAATAAACCAAAATTATAAAATTGCCATTATTGAAACGGACCGGAAAATGGTCCGTCTGGGTCACACGGTCCAGTAAATGGACCGTTTGACTCCACACGGACCGTCTACTGGTCCGTGGCGCTAGACTTAGATTTTTTGGAGGCAATATTTTTTTGACTAAGTCAATCCACACTGTCCAGTAAACGGACCATCTCGTGTCACACGGCCCGTGTGATGGACCATCTCACCAGACTTAGAATTTTTCAGAAAAATTTTCCTTCGGACCAAGTGTCACCAAACGGTCCGTTAAACGGACCGTTTAAGGTCACACGGACCGTGCAAGGGTCCGTATGAAGGTACCAAGAAAGTACACACACTTAGAACAAAGTTTTGGCAAGAAATTCGTGGGTCAAAGTAGCCTCACGGACCGTTTGATGCCACACTCCGGGTGGCTGGCCGTGTGGATTTCCTGCACAAACAGTCTGAACGAAAACAAGCATAACTCCTTGGTCCGAGCTCGGAATCAGGTGAAACTAGGTGCGTTGGAAAGATAATTCAAAGAGATTTAATTTGGTATATCATAGGTTACCCAGTTCAATTTGAGCTAAGAGATATGCTCACTCAAAGTTGACCCTCTTATTGGAACTTGAGAAGAGTTTAGCCAAGGGAATTCCTTTGAGGTCGTTAAACAAATTTTCGGGTCCTTACAGTGACAAACTTGGTATCAGAGCACAAAGTTCAAGAGTCCTAGGGAATCTATGAAGCCGTGTCTAATAGAGTCCTTATTACTGGTGTGAAGCGCGCCACATCCATAATAGGGAGGCTATAGGACATTCGGAAAAGTTTCCTTTCTTTCAGATTCTGAATCATGCGATAGAGCTATTTCTTAAGAAATCTACGATGATTTGTGCGTTGCTCTAAACCTTTCGACTATGCCTCGTTCACGAGGTGATAGAGACAATAATGTTCAAACTGTTACAGATGAGCCCCTCTAAGATAAAGTAATCAGAATGGTTGAGAGACTGCACCAAGCTTGAGAGAAGCCGACTAGTGTGCGAAGTTGATTGACGAGGAAGAGTGCACTATTACTTATATGAATCGTGCATTTGAGTTAGCTCTAGATGTACTCAGACCCTTTTTTCTTCAAAACTTGCTTCTGACATGACCCATGAGAGAGGAACTTATGCCTCTAAAGAGTTTAATGTTACCACCTTAGAGTAAGATGTGAGTTCTTATAAACCCTGAGTAGGATCGAATGATCCCAGAGTTAGAAGGATAATGATTGAAAGAAAGGGACGAGATAGCAAGAGTGATGACTGAGTGAGACTTATAGTCAAAGTTACATATTTATTAGGTAAGTAATGATGTGCTGAGTCGATTGCCATAAATTTGATGAAAGAGTCGTAAGTACCCTATGATTTTCATGATGAGGTATAGAGGAAGAGTTGTTATTAGAATGTGGTAGAGCATGCTCAAACTAGAAGGAGGTTATATTGATGTGTTGTAGTATTCATACTATTGAGGGTGAAGTGTAGATGTTGAATAGGGGGAAAGAGTGCTTTCAATGTGATAGATCTAATCTAATTTAGGCGTATGATTTTTAAATGTGAGTTCATGAGACTCATCGAGTTATGAGGTTAGATAGATAAGAGAGGTTAGATTGTGAGAGTTATGGGAAGTGGTTATGTACACCATAAGAATAGCAAATATAGAGAGATTCCCATAGAGACTGAAAGGGGCTAAGAGTGATAGCATTGAAAAGAGTCTGAGTGGCTAGTTATATGTATGCGACTATAGCATAACAGAATAGATTAAGATATTCTTGTGGATAGTGATTCCTTGATCGTGTGGAGGTATATTCTTATAGCCTAGTAGAGGAAATCAAATTACAAACTTAGCGTAATGACCTTGAGAGCTAAGGAAGAGTTGATGTAAGGCCCGGCAAAATTACCAAAGTACCCCTAGAGGAGAGATGTGCGCATAACACGTCTTCCGATGCTCGGATGGCAAATCTGATGTCGGATTTGTGATTAGCACAAAAATTTGAGTGGCGGAAAGGCTTCAGTCGATTTTTAGAGCGACCAATTGAAAAGATAATTTTTCGTTCCGAAATGAAAAACAGTGAAGGTTCGTGACAGAGCCGCATCGCCGACCTATCGCAAAGAGGGACTTGCATTTTTTTTCAAAACTTTTCGACCGGATTGGGAAAACTCGTTCAGAAATTTTTTGCAGAAAATGTACTGTTCGCGACCAGTCCGCGATGCGGATTGAGTCACTTCGAGGCTGGAAATTTCTAAAAATTTTAGGGGCATTCTGGTCCATTCCTAACACCTTATAAAATCCCTATACGACTAATATAAGTCGTTTTACCATGAAAAGGGTCTAAGACCCATTCTACCTTTTTCTAACAGTTGAATAAGACTAGGGCTTGAGAGAAGAGGGGAAGAGCTTGAGGTGGAAGAATTCAAGAGAGAATGAGAGTTCTTAATTTTGATGATGATGTGATGCCATTTCCTTTTTAAGGTTATAGATGAGGAGGAGGAGTTAGAGAAATTGTGAGGAGTTTGATAGATAGGTAAAATCATATTAGTATCTCCCGAGGTAAGAGTTCATGCGATCGAGGGTGTAAGCTGCTATGGTAGGCTTAAATATGTGGATGTTATTATGAGAGTGTATTAGAGTGATGAGGATGAGCAGTATTCTCTAAGTACAGGTTACTATGGAGTGAGAGTTCTTTATTCTGATGTCATCTTACGCGTGTACTGGCCTTCGGCTTGTTATGCCATTGTTGATGGTATGATGTGGAGTATCAAGCTTTAGAGGTATAATCATGCTTATTCTGCATGGAGAGGTAGTAGTTTTGGGGTTTCGTCAAAGGGGGAGATGATGAGTTCCTCCACGTCCAAATAACGATGCTGATAGTAGTAGACTGAGAGTGAGGGTGGATGAGGAGGAGTGAATGTATCCTTATTGTGATATCAGTGTTAAACTTGTGTCATATGGGGATAGAGATAGGGATGAGAAAAGAGATAAGATCGTATGATGCACAATAGATAGGTAAGAGTATGTTGATGTGACTTTGAGTGAGAGTTCATTCAATGGTGGAGGTAGAAGTGACAAGTAGGCTTGAAAAATTCTGAGACATAGTTAAAGAGGTTCTTATTGTGCGAGTATGAATGATAGACTATTGAAGACTTCATAATAAATGTTTCGAGTATAGACACTACAACATTTTAGTCCTAAGGCCACACTAAATCTGGACAACACTTATAAAGTGTTGCCTAAAATATTTTTGGCGTCACTTTTAAAGCGTTGCCTTAATTTTTAGCTTTTGGCAACAATAATATTAGCAACACTTGTAAAGTGTGCTCATTAATAGTATAGGCAACATATTATATACGTTGGCACATCATCCTATAATTGACAACACATATTTATACATGTGACAACACTTTTAAAGTGTATTATTTTTATAATTGTAAAAACAATACTTTATAAGTGTTGCCTTATAAATTTCCCAAAAATATTACATTCCCTCCAACATATTTTACTTTCCCACCATTATTATTATACTCTCTCTGCTAACAAAATTAATCTGTATACTCTCTCTAAGCTAACAAAATTATACCAGAAGAACGCTAACCCTAACAAAATCTGTATGCTCTCTGTATCGAATCTTCCAACAAAATTGTAAGATTCAGCTCTCTTTGCTGAGTGTATGCTCTCTGTATCGCTGAATCTTCCAGCAAAACCGTAAGATTTCGCTCTCTCTTATCTGTATCGCTGAATCTTCCAGCAAAACCGTAAGATTCCACTCTCTCTGCTAAGAATGCTCTCTCTCTTTGCTAAGAACACTCCATCTTCGTTATATGCTCTCTCTATGGTGATTCATACTGTATAGTGTATGCTCTCTCTGCTAAGAACACTCAATCGTCGCTCTCTGTACCACTAAGAAGAGAATCTGCTCAGGCTTCACACTTTGTAAGCTCAAGCTTCACTCTCTGTATGCTCAAATAGAATATTCATACTTGTCTCTCTGGTTTTGCCCCAAATCGAAACATTGCTTCATGTTTCATCAGAATGCTTTTGTCCCAAATCTAAAATCTCAAGTTTCACTACAATTTATGGATATTTCTTTAATCAACACACAAATTAGTGATTTAATGAAAAATAAATTGAAGATAGGTTTCTAAATAACTCTTAAAATTTTCATGATCTTTTGATGTTTTTAAACCCCATTCATGGCTATTCACCACCCTCATAATTTTGGTATTTTTTTGCGATGAAAATCCCTCATAATGTTAGTATTTTTTGCTAGGGCAGATAACATACATAGGATTTTGCTGAAAAAGAGATTACCAGGTAGAAATTGGGTTTTGCTGGAAAAGAGATTACCAGGTAGAAATTTCTATCTTTCAAAGTGGGATAATATCATTGCATCTGGGTTCATTGTGTGGGGTTACACATTTTGCTTGTGGGTTTTGATTTTCTTGTGATTTTGGCCTGATTTGTGTATTCAGATGAATATATTAGGCTTAGAAAACTCAATGGGGATATCACGGTAAAAAATTGGAGGGATCCTTTTTTTACTGTTTGGTGCTGCTATATTTTACTGTTTTCTGGTGTTGAATCGATCACACAGACCACCTTCTGGACCAGTTAACTGATCCCTCTTTTGAATGTCACAAACTTTACCAGTTTATGCATGAAGCTGAGGTTATCACTATAATCTGATGATTAATCTAGAGATCAACAATACCACATCGATTCAACTACTAAATTTCTGGTAACATATAAAGAATGTTGCATCATATTCATATGAACGTGCACATGAAAGGAAAAACTTACGAATCTGTTTTCTCTGAAGTATTGGTAAAATTCCTTCCAAACATCTCCACTTGATAAACCTGCATAGATTATTATCCCTATCCCTGCAGCCAATGTGATCTGAAGTATCATTAGTTAGGCGAGAAGAAAATAGGCCAACCATCAACTTTAGGCACTTCATTAGTAAAATCGATCACATCCAACAACATGGTACCTTAGCTAGTCAGGCAACAAGTAACCAGATTTCGGCACATCATAAACCAATTTTAGTACTTTAGATGTTACCACATTTACAAGGAAGTCAATTTTAGTGCTGCAAGTTCTCCTAGACTAGATTCAGCCTTTCGGTAATAATGGATTCGACGGAATCGAATTCCGACGTTCAGAACTCAAAACGACTAGAAAACTCAAAATTTTCAACTTTAAAGAACTAAAAATGAACTTATGGACCTAAACTCTCCAATTTAATGCCATATTAAGTTCTGCAAGTTCTCCTAGCCTAGATTCAGCATTTTGGAGCTGATGGATTCGACGGAATCGAATTCCGACGCTCAGAACTCAAAACGACCAGAAAACTCAAAATTTTCAACTTTAAAGACTAAAAATGAACTTATGGACCTAAACTCTCCAATTTAATGCCATATTAAGTTCTGCAAGTTCTCCTAGCCTAGATTCAGCATTTCGGAGCTGATGGATTCGACGGAATCGAATTCCGACACTCAGAACTCAAAACGACTAGAAAACTCAAAATTTTCAACTTTAAAGACTAAAAATGAACTTATGGACCTAAACTCTCCAATTTAATGCCATATTAAGTTCTGTAAGTTCTCCTTGCCTAGATTCAGCATTTCGGAGCTGATGGATTCGACGGAATCGAATTCAGACGCTCAGAACTCAAAACGACTAGAAAACTCAAAATTTTCAACTTTAAAGAACTAAAAATGAACTTATGGACCTAAACTCTCCAATTTAATGCCATATTAAGTTCTGCAAGTTCTCCTAGCCTAGATTCAGCATTTTGGAGCTGATGGATTTGACGGAATCGAATTCCGAAGCTCAGAACTCAAAACGACTAGAAAACTCAAAATTTCCAACTTTAAAGAACTAAAAGTAAACTTATGGACCTAAACTCTCCAATTTAATGCCATATTAAGTTCTGCAAGTTCTCCTAGCCTAGATTCAGCATTTCGGAGCTGATGGATTCGACGGAATCGAATTCCGATGCTCAGAACTCAAAATGACTAGAAAACTCAAAATTTCCAACTTTAAAGAACTAAAAGTGAACTTATGGACCTAAACTCTCCAATTTAATGCCATATTAAGTTCTGCAAGTTCTCCTAGCCTAGATTCAGCATTTCGGAGCTGATGGATTCGACGGAATCGAATTCCGACGCTCAGAACTCAAAACGACTAGAAAACTCAAAATTTCCAACTTTAAAGAACTAAAAGTGAACTTATGGACCTAAACTCTCCAATTTAATGCCATATTAAGTTCTGCAAGTTCTCCTAGCCTAGATTCAGCATTTCGGAGCTGATGGATTCGACGGAATCGAATTCCGACGCTCAGAACTCAAAACGACTAGAATACTCAAAATTTTCAACTTTAAAGAACTAAGAAAACATTTATGGACCTAAAATCTCAAATTTAATGTCATATTCAGTTCTGCAAGTTCTTCTAGACTAGATTTAGCATTTCGGAGCTAATGAATTCGACAGAATTGAATTCCGATGCTCAGAACTCAAAACGGTCAGAGAACTCGAACTTTTTAATTTACCTAAAATCTTCTTTGTTTTTTTTTTTTTTTTTTGCTTTATCTCTTATTTTGGGTAATCCTATTAATTTTATTTGTTATTTCTTAGAAGTATAGCCAACATTCAAAAACAACCGTGGAGGATTGATTTGGCTTAACATAAGTGCCATGACTAGGTAAGACATTCTTATCATTGTCAACACATGATTTCAATAACTTATTCGTGGCATTTAGAAGTTATTTGTAAATTATTTATTATCTTGATGATTGTTTATTGAAAGATTGAATATCAATAATTATCTTTAGGAGTCCAAGTATCCCATCCAAGGATTGGATGAATCTAGCGAGGTATAGCAAAGAGTATATTGATGGTGTTCAATCTTTCCTCGATTTTGCTTACTCTTATGGGAATCCTCAAGGTGAAGAAATTCAGTGCCCATGTGCAAAGTGTTGTAATATTCGTTGGACTCGAAGAGATGTAGTGTATGATCATCTAATATGCTATGGATTTGTTCAAGGTTATATTAGATGGATTAATCACGGGGAATGGGAAATCAAGTCGAATGTTGATGATGATATGGATGACTCCCATGATGATATCAATGGATTGTTGAATGATCAATTTAGAGATGTTGCACAGGGTGAAGGATTTTATGAAGGTCCTAATGAAGATGCCAAAAAATTCTATAACTTAGTTGAAGAGGCAAGCCAAGAACTATATCCTGGTTGTAAAGGATTCTCTAGATTATCATTCACAATCCGTTTATACTTGTTGAAGTCCCTACACGGATGGAGCAATGAATCATTTACTGCTCTTTTAGTGTTATTAAAAGAGGCGATGCCTGAGTTGAACATTCCTCCGTCCTACAATAAAGCCAAGTCCATGATTAAGAATCTTGGTCTTGATTATGAGAAAATTGATGCATGTCCAAATGATTGTATGTTGTTTAGGAATGATCATAAGGATGACGAACTTTGTCATACTTGCGGAGCTTCACGATATATCAAATATTCTGAAATAGAGGGCGAGGTTGAGCCTCCTAAAAAATCTCATCGAGTTTCAGCAAAGATTTTGAGACACTTTCCATTAATTCCTAGACTCAAAAGGCTATTTATGTGCTCAAAGACTGCAGATTCATTAAGGTGGCATGATGAGGAACGTTGTAAAGATGGAAAGTTAAGGCATCCTGCTGATGGCCTAGCATGGAAAGACTTTGATAGATTACATCCAGAATTTGCACTTGATTCTCGCAATGTGAGACTTGGCTTGGCAAGTGATGGGTTCAATCCGTTTCGTACAATGAGTATATCTCATAGCACATGGCCAGTTATGTTGATGGTGTATAATCTACCACCTTGGATGATCACAAAATCTGAATATTGTATGCTTTCATTAATTATACCTGGGCCACGATCACCTGGAAACGACATTGATATTTACTTACAACCATTGATAGATGAGTTAAAAGTATTGTGGGATTGTGGAGTTGAAACATACGATGCTTCAAGAAATCAAACTTTTCAAATGCGAGCATCTCTTATGTGGACAATCAATGACTTTCCTGCATATGCCATGTTATCTGGTTGGAGTACAAAAGGAAAGTTGGCTTGTCCTTGTTGTAATTATGGTACTAATTCTCTCTATCTTAAACATAGTCGAAAAATGTGCTATATGGACCATCGTGTTTTTCTACCCATGGATCATCCATGGAGATCTAATAAAAGATCTTTCAATGGAAAAACTGAATTTAGGCCTCCTCCATCTTTATTAAAGGGACCTGATGTGCTTAATATATTACAAAATTTTGAAAATATGTTTGGGAAGAAGAGGAAGAGATCAAATAATGGTCCATGGAAGAAAAAGTCAATCTTTTTTGAATTACCTTATTGGCAGCACAACTTATTACGACACAACCTTGATGTAATGCACATAGAGAAAAACATAGTTGACAGCATACTTGGAACTCTTTTGGATATTCCTGACAAAACAAAGGATCATGTAAAAGCTCGTTATGATTTGCAAGAGATGGGAATTAGAAAGAATCTTCATCCTGATACAACAGATGGTAAGAAAACAAAATTCGCAAGAGCATGCTTCTCAATGACAAATGGAGAGAAATCAGTTTTTTGTGGAGTTTTGAAGACAGCAAAGCTACCTGATGGTAGTGCCTCTAATATATCTAGGTGCGTGCAGTTGGATGAAAGAAAATTATCTGGTTATAAGACCCATGATGCTCATTTCATGTTGCATTACTTGCTTCCAATACCAATTAAAAGCATCCTTCCTGATCATGTTGCAATTGCTTTGATTCGTCTAAGTTCCTTCTTCCGTCGCTTATGTCAAAAAGTTATCACATTAGGGGAACTTGATTACTTAGAAGTAGAGATTATAGAAACAATAAATCAGTTAGAGAGAATTTTTCCTCCTACATTTTTTGATATAATGATTCATTTGACTATTCATTTAGCAAATGAAGTGAGATTAGGAGGTCCCTTCAGAACCGATGGATGTATTTTCCTGAAAGAGAGAATTGTACATTAAAATCATATGTCCGCAATAGACGTCATGCAGAAGGATGTATAGCAGAGACACATAATGTGAAAGAGATTATAACTTTATGCTCTAGATATATGCATGGGGGTGTACATACCAAATTTAACAGAAGAGCTCGAAATAATGATGAATGTGGTCTAGGTGATACAACTACTTTCAGTTTGTTTCCTAATAGAGGTTGTCCTTTAGGAGCTAAGAAAACTGATCCATTTATTTTGGATAACAAGTCACTAAGTCAGGCACATGCATATCTGTTGGGCAATTGTGATGAGGTTGAAGAATATATTAGGTATGTACTTTAATTGAATTATAGTATTTTGTTTAGCATAATTAGTTTTTAACTTATTTCATTTATCGTTATAAGAAAAAATATCTTTTATGTAGAGAGCATGAAAGGGAACTTAATAAGCAGTCGCGAAGATCCAAATGGAATAGGGCCAAGAATCATAGTCAAAACTTCTCTCAATGGTTTGAAACTCGTGCTTTGCAAGAGGATATGCCTGATTTGATAAAACAATTATCCAGAGGACCGAATTCAGTTGCTAAAAGATATTCTGGGTATCTAATTAATGGATATAGATTCCACACAAGGCAGCGTGATGCAAGGCGCAAAACACAAAATAGTGGTGTTACGCTAGTTGCCTCAACTAAAAGTTTTGCAAGCGCAAAGGATAAAAATCCGATTGATGCAGATTTGACTTACTATGGAAGAATAGTTGATATAGTTGAGTTAGACTATTATGGTCATTTTAAGGTTGTCTTATTTAAGTGTGATTGGTATGAGGTTGAAAGTGATATTTATGGCCTTACTTATGTCTACTTTAACAAAAAGTCGTCTCAGGAAGAGCCTTTTGTGCTTGCATCTCAAGTACACCAATGCTTCTATGTGCAAGATCCATATGATCAAGATCGATATTATGTTATGAAAACGGTTCCCATGGACTTGTTTAACATGGGCGATCAAGTTGAATCTAATGTCCCACAAAGTTATGAAAATGAGCCCTTTGAACAGTTGATGGGACCATCTATACCAAAAGATGTTGGTGAAGTTCTCTTAACAAGGACTGATCTACCAGCAACAATTATTGATGTGCCTCCTGAGGAATTTGTTGCTCAACAGGTGCTGGAAGACGAGTCCAAAGAGGAGTTTGAAGACCAGTCTGAAGACGAGTTTGAAGATGAGTCTGAAAATGAATTTGAAGATGAGTCTGAAAATGAGTTTGAAGATGATTTTGAAGATGATTCTGAAGAGGAGATCAAAGATGACACACCATGAGTTTTAGTTACTTTGGATGACTTTATACTTCTAATTCAGTCGTTTTGTTATTTGAATACTTTTCTGGTACGCAAAGGAGTTTGAAGACCAGTCTGAAGACGAGTTTGAAGATGAGTCTGAAAATGAATTTGAAGATGAGTCTGAAAATGAGTTTGAAGATGATTTTGAAGATGATTCTGAAGAGGAGATCAAAGATGACACACCATGAGTTTTAGTTACTTTGGATGACTTTATACTTCTAATTCAGTCGTTTTGTTATTTGAATACTTTTCTGGTACGCAAATTCATTATAATATGTTCTATTTGTTCTTATTTTTGGTCCTTCATTTTTTGTTTGAAGTTCTTTCACAGAATCTGTCTATCTTCTGTAGGCTTGGCTTGAAGAATTTGGTATCTTTTACTGTTGACAGTTTGTGAGATTGAAAAGTGCGCTATTGTTTATGACAGGTAGTTTTTCTCTTCTATTCATAGTTAGAACTATTATTGTTCTGTATTGTTCTATTCTTGTCATCTTTGAGTTTCGGCCATTGAACTCTAGATTTTTGCTGCATTGCACCATCTTTTATCAAACTCCACTGCTGCTAATCTCAGGGTGCTGGTAAATCATCTGTATTGAACAGTCTTTGAGGACATCCTGCTTTGGTTAGTTTCTTCTACTTAACGTTTCATTTTAATTGATAATTTCTACAAATAGATTCATATGGTGATATATATATTGCTACAAATTTCTGTTCATGCTTAAGAAACAGTAAATCCCAACAAAACTCTGCAAGTGAGGACTTTTACCAAGGGCCAATATCCTCTGTACATATTATGTACTGTACATATTATGTACAGTTATCTATGAATCTATTTTCAGTAAAGGCTTATATATAGGTCATACTCTGATCATACTTGTTCACTCTTTGTCAAAGGTGCTCTTTGCCATTTTTTACAGGATAGACTTAGCAAGATCTCAAACAAGAGTCAAGACGAGATATATTTGAAGCTTCGAACTAGTACAGGTGTGTCTAGTTTAGGTGGTATGGCTATTTTCACTTTATCTTTGCTGTGTTAATCTAGTAGTAGTGTTCTACCTGGATGGTTCCTTTTAGCCCTTCGATTCCTTGGAAGCTAAAAATCCACTTTATAGAATCTGGCATTTTACTCCTTCAACATTCACCATTCATCATAACCCTAGTACTTCAGATCGGATAATAAATATATAATTATTATGAAGCTAACATTTTGGAACTTATCATTCCTCTACCACAACTGTTTATCAATACATAGTTGGAGGAAGGGGTTCCACTAAGTTGAAGACTAGGGAGCCCCTCAAAGCTCCCATCTTTCACTGTCTTGCCCAATAAAATTATGTGGGGTGATGATCTCTAGAAACAGTTTGCTCTTCTCCATCAATTTAGTAGATCAATTTTCATGCACGAAACTCTTACGATGAAATATCAATAAATAATAGAGTGAACTTTTGCAAACATGAAAAGAGCATCCATTGCTAGTTCTTTTTGTGAATGGCTTTATAGTGTTTGGAAATTTCTCCTAGTATAGCTTCCTGAACTCTAATACAGTCTCTGAAATTACTTTACAAAACTATTCGTATTCAATCCCCCTGTTTGATTATCATGGATTTTAAAATGAGAGGTATGAAGAAAGGCCATGGAAGTCTGTTGTTGCTAGTTTTCACCATCCCTTGCAGCTACTCGTTCCTTTATTTTTCTTTTTCAAATACCCTTTTTTGTCTTTAATCTTTCCTGTTGTTGTTTATTTCAGTCCCTGCATCCCCAATGGGAAATGCAGTCACTGAGTTGTTTCTTTCCTTTTTCTTTTTTCCTCTTCCCTGCAGTATCATTCTCTTTCGACCAAGCGTTGTCAATAGAGAAATGAAAAGTTCATAGTTTTGGCAGTGGAAGCTGATGCCAGCAAAAAGAAAAGGGCTGGTTTATAAACTTGTCTAGACCCTGTTTCAAACTGCATGATTATTTCTTTTAGGAGTTTGTTGCTAAGAAGATGAAAGTTGTTTTAAAAGCAAGTGAACACTTATGTGTATGAAAGGTATATATCTGTATAAATCACCTACTGTACATCCAAGCTGTTTGGTGCACATTACTTTCTTGTTTGGCCTTCCCTACTCATCTTCAATTTGTTTTGATAGGCTGAACTTCAAAATCGCCAAAATGCTGGAGAAACACCAGATGATGCATTTAGGGCTGTGTTTGGAAAGGAGCAACCTGGTCGACTCAGATGCTATGGTAGATCAGTGACAACAAGTTCTCTTAAAAAGGAGGAGGAAATTAACAAGCTTAAACAAAAGCATGCCAATGAATTAAATTCTCTAAAGGAAGAATGAGAGAGGAAATGCGAAATTTATTTAGTCAATTGTTGCAAAACAACCCAGGACTGAATGTTCAAGATATACCAGGGTGCGTCGGATCTAATCTTGCTTCACCTGCTGATGCAAGTAGTGCACAAGCTCAAAGAGGTCAAAATCTTCTACATTCTTCTGGATCAACCCATGCTTCAATTGTTAACTCAAAAGGTATTTTATCCTAAAAAAACTATATCTTATATGATTGAGAATCTGTGAGGGTTGGCTAATCAGTGCTCCTGTGTTGTAATCTTGTTACCCAAAGTTTCATAATTGAGAATATGTGAGAGTTTAAGAAAAGATGCTCCTTTTCTTAACGTTGTTACAGTGAAATATCAGACGATGTTGTCAGAAGTAGATGAACTGGTAACACATTACCATAAAGAACCAGATTGTTTCGCGAAAAAACCATTTTTACGCGGGAATCATGGGTGTAAGTTAGCCTTAGATATGTTATCTGATGAAGTTTATGATATTGAATGGGTGTTTTCATCTACTGTTAATGGGTGTTTTCATCTACTGTTAATGGGTGTTTTCATCTACTGTTAATGGGTGTAAGTTAGCCTTAGATATGCTTTAAGTATGGAAAAAACCCAAAAAAGGAATCAATGGGTGTTTTCATCTACTGTTAGAGAATCAGATTCCATTAGATATAGAGCATGTTCGTGTATACATCATGCTGAATAAATAAAATAAGGTCTGTGTATGTATTTTAATCATGGTCAAGTGATGTGTATTCATAGTTTTTTTTTGTTTGTGTACTGTTTGCATTTTTTTTTTCAATGTTTTTGAAAGTGCAATGCTTCTTTGGTTATTTCAATGAACTCTAAACATTTCTACCCTCTAATTGTTCAACTCTCTAATTGTTTTATTTTTTTAATGTGTAGGAAAATGCGAGAGATCAAATTTGAATGGCGGCCACAAGTCAATTTGATTTATTGAAATGAACAAGAAGAGTTTTTGAACTATTTTTAGAGTTTAAATACATTTGATTTTGTGGAATTCATTGCGAGTATGCACATTTTTAAAAGACTCTTATAAGAATTTGTAAGACATTATTATTTGAAGTTTATTGCATATCTATATATTTAATTATTTATAAGCAAAATTATGCGTAGTGTGATTAGTATATATATATATATATAAAATTCAATAAGAAGATTTTGGCATATAAATTTGTTTTAGTCAATATTACAAAACTCCAAAATTAAACATCAATTATGGCATGGATATTAGCAAAGGATACACTTTAAAGTGTTGTTTTAGAGATGTTATAAATGGCTACACTTCGAAAGCGTTGCCAATAAGTCTGAAGAGGCAACACTTAAAAATGTAGTAGTATGTAGAAAAAGTGTTGTTATAAAGCTATTTTAAAGCGTTGCTTTTGCAACCCAGGGGCAACACTTTTAAAGTGTAGCTGTTTAGGCGACACCTACAAAGTGTTGCCTAAAGTCAAAGGTAACGCTTCTTTAGGCCACCCCTGCAAAAGTGTTGCCTAAAGCCAAAAAGTGTTGGCTTTGATCAAAGACAACACTTTTTCATAGTTTAGGCCACACTTAGTCAGGGTGGTTAAAAGCCAAAAATGTTGTAGTGAGAGTTGAGTATTGAGGATTAGCTTTGTATGGATATGATCACCTTAAGAATAGCACCTTAAGGCTTAGAACCGGGCCTGAATGGAAGAAGAAGAGGTGGTTAGGTAGAGGTTTGAATAAGAGCTATGAGTTTGCATTGATGGGGTAAAGTGCCATGAAAAAAGAGCACAATTGAGGTGGGGACTTGAGCATGAGAGTGCCTCAGAGTCTTGTTTATACGATGCTCCTATTCTCGATTTGAGTTGATGGCTTCCTTCCTGAGTTCAAAAGACTGATTGACGAGGTGTCTAATTGATTCAAATTGATTGAGTTTCGATGTTCCATTTGTGCTTGATGAAGAGAATATAAGATGTAATTTCCTTACTCTTGATTTATATTGAGTGTCTATTTTTGAGTTGATGTGTCCATTCCTGAGTCGGAATGGAGATGGTTTAAGATTGATGAGAAGTCGAGAGATTGATTGATTGAGTGAGTTTTGAGAAGAGTTCTGATTCTTATTCGTGCCTTGATGTCTACCTTTACTCATCATTCGAGGACGAATGATCCCAAGGGGGAGATAATGTAACACCCCCATTTTTTTTAACTAAGATTGAGTCATCCTTCATATGATAGGATCTGTTCATAAGTATTTAAATTATATTAGACGTGATTTAGAGTAATAAAGGATCTTTTACATCAAGTCAAGTCCAAAGAATATTTAGCGACTAAGTTTTCATATGAGTTTATGGAAGGGTCAACTTCAGATGCCCATATCTCCTAAAGTATAATGAGTTAGGTGATCCATAATATATCAAATTAAAGATCTTTGAGTTATCTTTCCAACGCATCTTATTTCGCGTTAAGAAAGTTATGACAATTTTATTGAAGACCTGCAAAGCTGTCTGAAGGTCGGCGACGGCTCCGCGATGCGAACCTATTGCAAACCCTTTCTGGATAAGCTAAGCGATGTTTCTTTATTTTATTTTGAGGGTACTTTTATCCTAAAGCCTTTGGGAGTATATTTAAGGTCCCAAAACGCATAAAACGTCAGTTTCATGAGTCAAAACCCTCTTCTTCACTCTTAAACATAAACGCTCAAGAAATCATCAAGAAAGTCATCAAATTAGGATTAACTTACAAGATCCTTCATCAAGGTGAGTTATTCTTCATAAGCTTTAAGCTAATTTCTTTATCTATTCATGAAATCCCTAATAGAATCTTAAATTATAACCTAGGGTTTCAAGAAAGCGAATTCAAGAATCCCAAGAAAGGATTCCTTGATTCTTCTTTCCATGAATTAGGGTTCTTCATCAAGAACTAAGTCAAGAATTCAAGAATCAAAAAGAAGTTCTTCAAACAATGTCTTTCCAAGTTCTTCCTCTATAAAGGAACTACCGAGATCGAGGATTTTCTCCAAGAAATGAGTATTCATCAAATTTTGATTGTAATATCAAATTTCCAGGTATGTAAGGCTAAACTAAAAGCATGAGATTGTTCTCTCATGTGCCCCATAGAGGTCAAAGATGAGTTGATGGTTGAAGAGTATATGTGCATGAATACTTGAGAGCTTTTTATTGAAAATTTGATTTAAAATTACATGTTTTCTATGTTGATGATCATCATACTATTTGTTTTCTTGAAGTTAACATTTTTCATGAGATTTTGCATAACCTTACATGATTATTTGAAAAGTATGCATAATGAACTTAGGGGATGAGTCTAGAGCCTTGACGATGATGATGTTGTGATGTTGTGATTGTGTTTCACATTTGATGAGAATCTTGATGATGATGTTGATGAGAATGATGTTTTATGATGTCTTAAAATTGGAAGTTTTTCTAAAAAGAGTATCTTGAGTCCATGATGTTGATGTTGATGATGTGAGGTGTTGTTGATGTTGAGGTACTATGTCCCTACGGGACTGATGTTGATGTTGAGGTATTATGTTATGTCCCTATGGGACTGATGATGAGGTATTATGTCCCTATGGGACTGATGAGGTTGAGGTTTTATGAGCATGTCGAGTTCTGGAGGAGTATTGAGCACCGAAATGGGTAAGAGTGAGTCCCACTTGAACCCATTAACTACGTGGCTTGCATAGGAAAAGGGGATTGAACCGCAATAAGGATGGCTCCTTTCTTGTCCCAAATGAGGACCGAGATTTTTCTTGTGGATCCACTGAGGTCGATGTCCTTTATCCCGGGCAGGGTATTGGATAGATGTGGCCATGACATCGCTTCGTTGTATCATCACTGGCTCATAGGTGATGGTTGTCGGTTAGAGAAACTCCCAATTAGGTTCCATTTTGATAAAACTCTGATGTTGATGTTGATGTGATGTTTTGAGTCGAGTTCCCTGAGTTGAGTTAATGTCGATGTTCCCTGAGCTAAGTTGATGTTGATGTTCCTTGAGTTGAGTTGATGTTGATGTTTCCTGAGCTGAGTTGATATTGATGTTCCTTGAGTTGAGTTGAGTCGAGTTTCCTTGAGTTGAGTTGAGTTGAGTCGAGTTGAGTTGAGTTGAGTTTCCTTGAATTGAGTTGAGTTGAGTTGAGTCGAGTCGAGTTGAGTTGAGTTGAGTTTCCTTGAGGTGAGTATGATGTATTGATGATGCATTGATAAGATATTGATGGGTTATTTGTCTACTCTTTATTCTTTCTTTAGATAGACATTTGACATTCTGATGGAGTATGATGTTGAGTTGATGTTATTCCTATATTATTCAAATTGTTTCTGTTTCACTCAGCTATTTTATATACCATTACATTCCAAGTACTGATGTCCCCTTCTAGGACTGCATCGTTTTATGATGCAGAGACAGGTATTAGAGATCATCGACAGGCGCTTCGTTGAGGATCTATTCGCATTCAGCTGATCGGTGAGACCTCCTTGTTTTTGGAGGATTTCCATATTATTATCGTCTAGCTTGAGTAGTACGTTATTTTCCTTGATTTGGGTAACCATGGCCTGTCATGGTACCATCTAGATGTTTGAGTTAGAGGCTTCATAGACACTGAGTAAAGGATGTGATGTATTGTTTTTTTCAACTATTCTTTGTTGAAGATTAACATTTTTTATAAAGACTTGATTTCTTTAATTGTATTAAAGTCTTTTCCTTGAGGATGTTTCTTCCGATGTTGAGTATGAGGTGATGATGAGGCCAAGTGGTTCGCTCGGGGACTAGCAATAGCCTCTGAGTGCCAGCCACGCCAAGGGTACCCTCCCGGGGCGTGACATACTCTCACAAGTCTCAATTAGTATTAATTAGTTAATTAGTTTGTCAATTTTGGTGGGCTATTTGAATTTTGGAGCAAATTTTGGTAGATCAATTTGGAGCATATTCAAGCTTTAAATTTCATCAACTTCGGCTTCTACGTCTGTTTTTACACAGACATTCGGTACATTCGTTCCAACTTATAAATTTCATCTTATTAGTTTTTATTCTTTAATCTTTACTGTTGAATACTTGAATTATTTTTTTTATATTCATAATTTGATTAATTTTATATAATCTTTACTTGTATCATTTTATTTAATATGGATTCCGGTAGAAAAGGAAAGGGAAAAAGTACTTTTTCGATGGAATTGCTAAAGCTTTAACCGGTAAAAAATCAACTGGTAGTTCTTCTAAATATACAAGACAACCACCACTTCGATTTATCACGGAAGATTTTACACATATTGACGATACTTATTTTAATATCAATCCAAATACGGAACTAGATCATGAATTTCTTAAACAAAGATTTGGTTTTAATGAAGATTTAGATGAAGATGAAAATGAAATTAATGAATATGATGATATTTTTTATGATGATAAAATGCAATCGCCATATACTGCTACTACTCCCCCTCTCCTGCTCCCGCTCCCCCTTCCCCTCCCCTCGTACATCCATCGGCATCTCGTAGGCCTAAGACGGAATATGTAAAAAAAATGTTATTTGCATTTTTTTAACGGAAAATGATGATAAAACAAAAGCAATATATAATAAATGCAAGTATGTTTTAAACCATAAAACTTCAGGAAAGGGGGTGGGACGGGTCATTTAAAAAATCATTTAATGCATTGTTGTAAATTAGAATTTTTGCAAGTTCAAGCCATTGCGGATGCGAAAAATATGGAACTTCCCTTCCCGAAGAATCCATAGAAGTAGGAGGTTCAAATATGGTTCAGTCACAATTAAATCTTTCTAATGTTTCCGGTCCTAGTACACATCACCTTTATAGTAGACAACGGGACTTAGAGGAACTTGCAAAAATGATTGTTGTTACTAGTTTGCCTTTTAGTTTTGCTGAAAATTTGGGTTTTATTCACTATATTCAAATTGTTTATAACCCATCGTTTATTGGTTTTACAAGAAATACAATTAAAAAAGCAGTTATTTATTATCAAGCACGACATGTACAATATCTTCATTGTTTATTTGCTTATAATACTTGTATATTAGCAATTACTTTCAATATGGGTCATAGTATAATCGAGAATGATTATTTTACAATTTTCGGTTTTACAATTTTCGGACATTGTATTGATGAAAATTGGATTATGCAAAAAAGAATTTTAGAATATAAAAGTTGTGAAATGCGTAAAACTGATTCTTAATTTTATGGCCTTTCTAGTAAAAAATTAGTGTAAATTTAGATAACGCTTCTAATAATAAATGTGTTGTTGATTATTTAAAATCGGTTCTTAGTCCTATTTATGAAGATGGTTTTCATATTATATGTGTTGCACATATTTATAATTTAATTGTTAGAGATGACGTTTCATTATTTGAAAATGGTTGTAATAAAGTTGAGATTGTATGTTATTTTATTTTTAAATATCAAATAAAGGCTAGACGTAAAAAATTTAAAAATTGGTGTATTGAGTGCAATTTGCCTGTTAGAAAAATTCCAAAAACAGTAGCTACTAGGTGGAATCCGTTATATGAAATGCTTAAAGTAGCTTATGAATATAGGAGACCTGTTACAATGGTTTGGAATGCCCATAATGCTGATATGACGTACCGGCTTGATGAAAATGATTGGAATGATATTAGAGATCTAATTGAATTTTTAAGAGTTTTTTATTTAGCTACCAAACAAATTTCTAGTCTTTATTATCCTACTATTTGTTTTGTTTTACTAAATATTTGTGTTATTTCTACTAAATTTGATTAGTTTAAAAATAATCTAAAATTTAAAGAATCGGTTAAAAAATGATTGAAAATTTTAAAAAATATGTTTTCCTAATTCCTCAAATTTATTTAACTGCTTGTTTATTTAACTCGACCTACAAAGAAGTAGGTGCATCTCGAATGGTAGATAGCATATATTCGAATTTAGAAATTAAAGACAATGAGGATAATCAATCACATAATTTGGTTGTAGTTAAAAGTAGCATTAGAACAGAAGCTGGGAAATTGTATGATTTATAATCTCGGACTTAGTACTAATGAAATTTTGATGAATACATTAAACAGGCTACAGAAAGTATTAGGGATACGGAGAGGAAGCAGCAGCTTTTGAAATGGTGGAAGAATCAAAGTAAAGCTTTTCCAAGACTTCAACCGGTGGTTCGTGATATCCTAGCTATTCAAGTATCGTTGGTGTCTTTAGAAGGCGCTTTTAGTGCAGCAAGATTCCAATTTGGAGACCATAGACATTCACTAGTAGCAGATAGCTTGGAAGTTTCGATTTTATTCAGAGATTGGATCAATGCGGAGTGGAGAAATTTAGGGCGTTCAACTTTGTCGTCTCAATTTGAAGACAAAATAGATAATATTTTATCGGAATCAAGTGAAGACGGCATGGATTTTATGGAGGAACAAGCTCAAGAACCAATTTTAGAAAATGTAACATTAGAAATATTAGAAACACTTGGGCTAGATTTCCAAAGTGGTATAAGATATTAGTATATTACAATAAATAAGGTCTAGTTGAAACAGCACTCTTCCTAGAAGGTGGCTGCGTAGACTAGGTTATTTTCTAATAGAATTGTACAATTTAAAGTAAGGTTATTTTCTAATAGAACTGTACAATTTAAAGTAACATAATAAAATTATAGGTTATTCGCCTTTTTTTTTAGTTATTATCTTAAATTTACTTTTACTTTAAGTTTAGATTTTTTTTAATATACATTTGCCCCCTTATTTCTTAAATCTTAATTAAATTTAAAATATAAAATGAAACATTCAAAAAATTAAACTTTAAAATTGAAAGTTTATATTTGAAAGATTTGAAATTTAAACTTTTAAAGTCAAAAGTTTTAAATTTTATATTTAAATTTGAAAACTTAAAAAATTTGAAATTTAAACTTTTAAACTCAACATTTTAAATTTTATATATATGGTAACTTTAAAACCTTTAAAAATCAAATTTCAAAGTTCAAACTTTAAAAAAATATAGCTTTAAACTTAAAAACTTAATTTTTGATTATGTATGTTAAAGGAATAAACTTTAAAACGTATAAAAATTTTAAAGTTTAAACACTTCAAAATTTCTATACTTGAGAATTGAGAATTTCAAATTGAACTTGCAAAAATACAACTTTACGAATAGTTCAAAGTTCAAACAATTAACCAATAATTAAAAAAAATAAAAAAGGAGTAAATTCTGGAGTTCCGGAAAAGTAAGGGGGAATTTTTCCGGTTTTGCCGGTACCACTATCGGTCTGGTCCGGAAAAATATCCTCTCGGTATTACCAGTACCGGTTCCATTGCCAAACTTAGTCTAAATCCATCTTCCAAATAACTATTCAGACTAAGGTGATCTTTTATTTAAAAGGAGTCGTCTTCTGTTTTTCATCACAAATGTGCATGTAAGTGATGACAATACCTTTCAACTCACAATTTAATTCACAATAAGTAATGATTTTATTCGCAAAATAATCATATGAGATACGTTGATGCACAACTATTGCTATTGTCTCGGCCAATCTTATTCTTCCAACGCCAAATATAACGATTGTTGAATTCAACCCATTCACCATGACAATCAACCCCTAATGTTATTTTGTCTCCCATTAATTATGTTGAAGGTACCTGAAATAGTTATAATTTAGAATTAAAAAATTAATCATGAAAGAAGAGAAAAATTGTATCAAAATATAATAACTAAAGTAATATTCACCAGTTGCTAAAATAGATGTATCAATTGCTGAAATAAATTCAATAGTTACACCTATTTTAACTGTATTCAGTAATTGTTGTAAAAATTTTAATAGTTGTTGTATTTATCTGAGAACTTGTTGCAACAATTGCTGAAATAGCTACAACAGTTATTGAATAAATTTAGCAACTGTTATAAATATTTCAACAATTGTTGAATTTATTTTGACAATTATTGTATTTGTTTCGACACCTGCTTCAACAATTGTTAAAATAACCAACTGTCGAAAGTATTTGAGCAATTGTTGTATTTATTTCAGCACATGCCTCAACAATTGCTGAAATAGCTACAACAGCTACTGAAAATTGTACAGCAATGGCAAGCATAATAATATAAAAATCAAATCTTTAGATGAATAATACACATAAAATCACATTATTTACTTGTCAAAAGATTTAAGATTACCTTTTAAGCAATTTTCAAAACCACACGAACAAAATTTAGTCTAAAATTTGAGATTTTTCTCTTTTTAATTCTTCAAATAAGAAATTCAAAGTGAGGTGCAAAATCAATACCAATACCAACAATAGAATAAAAAGAAGAAGAAGGAAGAGGAGGAGGAGAATAGGAATGCCCAATCGATGAGAAAATTTAAAAAAAAAAAAAAGGCTAATTTGAATTATTATTTTTTTTTAGAAATTAGGGTTTCATTAAAATTTGGGTTAAAGTGTAAAAATAAAAAACTTGAGGACCTATTTTACAAAAGTCAATTATTATTAAAACTTGATTAGAAATTTGTCACATACACCTAGGGATCGTTTGATACAAAAATGAATAATGCGGGATTAACAACGTAGAGATTAACAACATAAGGATTAACAATGCAGGGATTAGTAATGCAATGTTTATTTTTTATCAAGTGTCTGGTTCATTGCTTCCCATTCAATCTTGTGTTTGGTTTAAAACTTTACAAAAAAATTCTTTCCAATTATATCCTTAAATTATTATGAAAATTTATATTTCATATAATTGGGTCAAAATAGATTATTTTATTGACTTCTAACTAGTTAGGAGAACAACAATTTTATCGTCATGTTTGTTATTTTCTTACTTGAATTATTTGATGATAAATAATTGTAATCTTAATAAATTAATCACTCATAAAATGTCAATTTTCAATTTAATAGAGATGGACCGTGTACTTTTTTAATCGAAAAGATGGTAAATAATTGTAAAAAATGAACAAATCATCTATATTTACACATAAAAAGTTGCAAATTGTAGTGTTAATATGGAGTTTATATCTTAAAAGGTCATTCAATTATGAGAATTCGTCTAACATAGTCATTGCACTTTATTTTGTATCAATAAAATAACTTAATTAGGCCTTTCTATCAACTAAGTTAATTATTAAAAAAAATTGACATGGAAAAATATTTTTATATATTATGTAAATATGAACTCATAAATAAATAAAATTTAAAAATTATACATGGTAAATTTATTAATTTTAATTTATGTTATGCAAATATAAACCCAAAAATAAATAAAACTTGTAAGCTAATTTATTTAAATAAATTTACTAGTACAAAATTACAAATATAAAATTAAGAAAGTAAAAAAAAAGACGTAAAAGAATTTGATGGATAATTTTATCTTTACATATTTAATCTCATGGTATTAAATAAAAGGTATTAGTTAATACCACTAAATAAAAAGTATTAGTTAATATCATGTAGAGTGTTATAAATAATACATGGATTAGTTATACACAAGCATAAAATCCTACCAAATATGGTATTAAATAATACCACACATAATGCATGAATTATTTTGTCTAATACCTCCTACCAAATGACCCGTTAATATTTAAAACTAGAATCACTCTTTTTCAATCTCCACTCATTTTTGTCACCCTTGATTCATTAGCCCTACTTAACTAGTATTTCTCATATGAGATACATCAATGAATAATTATTGCTATCGTCTTGGCCAACTCTTATTCTTCCAACGCTAAATATATCGATTGTTGAACTCAACCCATTCACCTTGACAATCAACCCTTAATGTTATTTTATCTCCCATTAATTATGTTGAAGGTACCTGAAATAGTTATAATTTAAAAACAAAAAATTTAATCATGAAAGAAGAGAAAAATTGTATCAAAATATAACAACTAAAGTAATTCATTCAGCAATTGCTAAATTAGATGTATCAGTTGCTGAAATATATTCAATAGATACACCTATTTTAGCTTTATTTAGCAATTGTTGTAAAAATTTTAATAATTGTTGTATTTATCTTAGAACCTGCTGCAACAATTGTTGAAATAGCTACACCAATTGTTGAATAAATTCAGCAACTGTTGTAAATTATATATTTCAGCAGTTGTTGAATAAGTTCAGCAATTGCTGTAAATATTTCGACAATTATTGTATTTGTTTTGATGCTTGCTACAATAATTGTTAAAACAACTAACAATAGTTGTTGAATAAATTATTCAGTAACCGTCGAAAGTATTTGAGCAATTATTGTATTTATTTCAGCACATGCCACAACAATTGCTAAAATAACTACAACAGGTGTTAAAAATCGTACAACAATCGCAAGCATACTAATATAGAAATCGAATATTTAGATGAATAATACACATAAAATCACACTATTCACTTGTCAAAAGATTTAAAATTACCTTCTAATCAATTTTCAAAATCACACGAACAAAATTTAGTCTAAAATTTGAGATTTTCCTCTTTTTGATTCTTCAAATAAGAATTCAAAGTGAGGTGCAAAATTAATACCAACACCAATAGTAGAATAACAAAACAAAGGAGGAGGAGGAGGAATGCCTGATCCATGAGAAAATAAAAAAAAAGGCTGATTCGATTTTTTTTAGAAATTAGGGTTTTCATTAAAATTTGAGTTTAAGTATAAAAATAAAAACTTGAGGACCTATTTTTATAAAGTCAATTATTATTAAAATTTCATTAGAAATTTGTCACATACACTTAGGGGTCGTTTGGTACAAAAATAAATAATACAGTGATTAGTAATGCGGGGATTAGCAATGTAAGGATTAGTAATACAACGATTTTTTTTTTCAAGTGTTTGATTCATTGCTTCCCATTCTAATCTTGTGCTTGGTTTAAAACTTTACAAAAAAAAATTTTCCAATTAAATCCTTAAATTATTATGAAATTTTCTATTTCATATAATTGGGCCAAAATAGATTATTTTATTGTGATTTCTAACTAGCTAGGAGAACAATAATTTTATCGTCATGTTTGCTATTTTCTTACTTGAATTATTTGCAATAAATAATTGTGATCTTAATAAATAATCACTTATAAAATGCCAATTTTCAATTTAATAGAAATGGATCATTTACTTTTAAAATCGAAAAGATGGTAAACAATTGTAAAAATGAACAAATCATCTATATTTACACATAAAAAGTTGCAAGTTGTTTTAATATGGAGTTTAAAGGTCATTCAACTATGAGAATTTGTCTAACATAGTCATTGCACCTTATTTTGTATCAATAAGACCACTTAATTATGCCTTTGTATCAACTAAATTAATTATTTAAAAAAATGACATGACAAAATATTTTTTTGTATATTATATAAATATGAACTCACAAATAAATAAAATTTAAAATTTTGATATGGTAAATTTATTAATTTTTTATTTTATACAAATATAAACCCGGAAATAAATAAAATTTGTAAGTTAATTTTATTTAAATAAATTTACTTGTACAAAATTACAAATATAAAACATAAAATCAAGAAAGTAAAAAAACGTACAAGGATTTGAGGGATATTTTTGTCATTACGTATCTAATCCCATGGTATTAAATAGAAGGTATTAGCTAATACAATCAAATGGAAGGTATTAGTTCATAACATGTTGGGCGTATTAATTAATACATGGATTACAAGCATAAAATCCTACCAAATATGGTATTAAATAATACCACCATAAATTATTTTGTCTAATACTTCCTACCAAAATATTTAAAACTAGAATTACTCTTTTTAAATTTCCACTCATTTTTATCACCCTTAATTCATTAGCCCTATTTAACTAGTATTTCTCACTTTTTTTTGGTCCAAAAAATAATGTTATACTTCTATTAAAAAAAAATTGTTACATTAATTAAAAATAAAAATACATGATTTTTAAAAAAGTAAAAAAATTGATAATAAATATTTTAAAAATCTAATTAGAATAAATCAAAAGGCTTGATTTTCACCCGTATAATATAACTAATACCCATAATACTAATAATGCATGACTGTATGTACCTACCAAACAAGCCTTCGCGTATTTTTGTTTTGTGCTATTGGGGTTATACAGAAATTAATACAGCGCCTTCATCAGATCTGGTTGTCTTTTTATGTATGTATCTCCTTCATCTGCTTTTGGTTTTTCGTTTATGAGTTGAATTTATTATTTTTTTGTGTGTTTTCGTATTTGAGCGATTTTTTGAGCCTAAAGCCATTGCTTTAGGGTTGAGCGGCCCTGGTCACTTTTAGCTAGTTTTTCTGTGAAGAATGTTAGCATCATCTTGTTACTTACACTTTGTTTAGACGGTTGTTATGTATTGTTTCATAATGTATTGTATTGTGTTGTATTGTATTGTATTGCATCTATTGTTCTAATGAGTACAATATTTGGATAGATTGTATTGTTCGCAGTCGTTATATAATGTCGTACATCCATAATTTGAATGATAAACGTATAATAAATTGTAAGGCATGTGGTTGATATCATGAAAAGATAGGGTAAATGATAAAATAGAATTATTAAATAAATAAATAAAGTAAAAAATGAGAAGAAGATATTAAAGTAATGGTGCAACCATACCAAATTGGTCGTTACACAAAATGAATCTTTTTATGTTACCTAACAATGGAATAAACGATACTATACAATGGAATTTAAGTAACAATCAAAATAAACATTGTATTTTAACTAACAATACAATGCAATATAACGGATAACAACCATCCAAACAAGGGGTTAGGTTCTGTACTCACCATGAATGCATGATTGTCCGTTAAAAAAAAAAAACTTCGACTATGGAATCCTCAAATATAACTTATATAAATCTGAAATAGCTTGTCTTAAATGGTCGATATTTTGTTTGCCTAGGAGCACTGACTAAACTTCCCAGATGGACACAGTCATCATGTCTTGCTCCTAAACTATCCATTGGTTAGATGAGTTCGTCTTTATATGGTGTCTTGATCACTGTTGTATCGTTTTAGATTATTTTGTGTGTTTCTTAACATGTCTTAGGCCAGCCTTCTTCTGTTGACTTTGATACCATCTCTTACTAGTTTTAATGGTTGGATTTAGTTGATCAAAAATGATTAATCATGAATTGTGTCCCTTGTACTGATAAATTGCCACATAGGAGTCATATTCATGCATATTGGTTTGTTTGTGGAAATACGGTAGCCTCACTTGTTTTATTAAAGTTATATATGTAACAGTGGTTCTTTAGTATAGAATACACAGCTTCTGGTTCTAAGATAGCATGGTCTCTTAAATTGCAGGCTATGGTTTTTCCTAAAAAGTGAAATCAACATACATAATAGAGCCATGTTACATATAAAATCTTGTATGCACCAGATGTGACTGTAGGCTTTGCCTTTGCAATATATGAGATACTTTATGGTGGTTTTGTAACTTAAAATTGCCTTTTTATTCTTTACTTTGGTAACCTTAAACTGTGTATGCATATTTCATAATCTTTTTCTGCTGACTGCTGTTTCATAATCTTTTTTGTGCTTCTTCTGCTGACTGCTGTTTTATCTGTCTCTTACCAGCCATGGCACAAGAAATGGGCATGTTTACTGTGCATCATACTATTGGAAATGTTTTATGCTGCAAATGTGGTATAAGTATGCAACCAAATGCTGCCAATATGTGTGCCAACTGTTTGAGGTCTGAAATTGACATAACAGAAGGTCTCCAGAAGCATGTTATCATATGTCATTGCCCTGAATGTGATAGCTATTTGCAGCCTCCAAGGACTTGGATTAAAGCTCAATTAGAATCGAAGGAGCTGTTGGAATTCTGTGTGAAGAGGTTGAAGAATTTGAATAAAGTCCATTTAGTGCAGACAGGATTCATTTGGACTGAACCTCACTCCAAGAGAATTAAAGTCAAGTTGAAGGTTCAGAAAGAGGTTCTTCATGGAGCTATCCTTGAGCAGGCCTACACAGTTGAATTTGTTGTCCAGGATCAAATGTGTGAATCTTGTATGAGGGTTCAGGCAAATCCTGATCAGTGGGTAGCTGCAGTGCAACTACGGCAGCATGTTACTCACAGGCGAACTTTCTTCTATTTGGAACAGCTTATTCTTAAGCATGATGCCGCTTCTCGTGCTATAATGATTAAGCAAATGGATCATGGAATTGATATGTTTTTCTCTAATAGGAGTCATGCTATAAAATTTGTGGAGTTCATCGGAAAAGTTGTTCCCAGTCGGAGTCGTAATGACAAACAACTAGTGTCTCATGATCCCAAGAGCAACAATTACAACTATAAGTATACTTTTTCAGTTGAAATTTGCCCAGTTTGTCGCGAGGACTTGATTTGTCTTCCACCAAAAGTTTCAAATAGTTTGGGGAATCTAGGGCCACTTGTGATCTGCACCAAGGTGAGTAACCACATTGCTTTACTTGACCCATTTACTCTCAGGAGCTGTTTTCTGGATGCAGAACAATACTGGAGGGCGTCTTTTAAGTCCCTACTTTCTAGTAGGCATCTTGTGGAATATATAGTTCTAGATATTGAGGCTGTTTCTTCTGAGGTCAATATTGGTGGATCTAAGTACGTTTTGGCAGATGCCCAAGTAGCTCGTATATCTGATTTTGGAAAGAACGACACAATTTTCAATGTACGAACACATCTGGGGCATCTTCTAAATCCTGGGGATTATGCACTTGGGTATGACTTATATGCTACTAATAGTAATGATAGTGAGCTGGACAAGTATAAAGGCTTTGTTCTACCAGATGTAATACTTATTAAGAAGAGCTATGAAGAGAAATGGCAGAAGAAGCGTGGGAAGCCTCGTTCATGGAAGCTGAAATCTCTCAATATGGAGATTGATGACAATGTAAAGGGTAGAGATTATGAAGAGAAGATGAACTCTGAGTATGAACAATTCTTAAGAGATTTAGAGGAGAATCCAGATTTGAGGTTCAACATATCTCTTTACCGTAACAAGGATTATCAGCCATCTGAAATGGCATCTGTAACTGATGGCGATGATCCTCCTTCTGTCCCATTGGAGGAATTGTTAGCTGATCTTGATCTAAGTGAGGACGAAGCTGACAATGACGGCATGAGGGAGTGAGTCGATTACTCGGACATGTGCTTGCTTTATTGGATACTAAATCTTTGATGAATTTCATTGGTGAGACCTCCTGCTGCTGCTGCACGATTTGCCCGTTTTCACAGTATTACTGTCTTATTACTATGATGTCCTGCTTTTGTGGTCTGTTATCCTTTGTAAAGCGCAAGGAATCAGGCTTGCTTGGAGTAATTAGGTCCTGAGTCCTGTAGGTGTGATAGTGCTCATACATGTTTCTTCCTGTTATATTCAGATTTGAGTGCGAACAGTGACAGTTATCTTTCCTGATGATAAGTGAAGCCACCGCTTCTCAATAGAAGAATGCAGTTTGAAAGTTTTAGTTAGAATAGCAAACAACAAGCCAAGCCAAGTTGGAAGAACTGCTGTCTGCAGTCATACAATTTTTGTTTCCTTTTATGGTGTGGATCTAGTAATGATTCAATTATCAATTTAAGTTTTATTGATCATTACTTCTGTATTGAATTTTAAAGCTTCAAGTGCTTTTGTCAAGATAAAAATGGCTCAAACTGAAGCACCACACCCCTGTTTTGGAGGGTTAGCCATTCTTCGTCTCAATCAAGTAAAGTGGGAAGAATAGCACAGCTTTTCCTATCATTCCTGAACGAAGGCCACAAAACTGCAGCCACTGTTCCTGTAGCGACCCATTTCCGGTCAATCCCATCCATCTCCTCTCTGGCCTTGGATTTCCGCAGCTCTATCTTCTTCAGCAGAAACTTGCTCCAAAGCATCAATGTATTCAGCAAGCAAGATCTTGCATTCTAGTATGCTCTGAAGCTGTTGTGCAACTTCTTTGACTGTTCCCCACATTCCATGACGAACTCCCAATTTAGCAACATCTTTAGGGATGCCCATATCTTCATAATAAAGAAGCAACTGTCCATCTCTCTTCTTTGATTTCACTGCATCCATTTCATGTGTAGTATGAGTAAAGTTCAACTTCAGTAACAGGCAACAGGAAATTTTGTAAAGTTAGTCTCGGGAAACATCTTAGGGTAATGGTGCTACCTACCCGGCTTAACTATCCAACTTGAAAAATACAGGTCCACAGCCTAGGCTTGTCACGTTTTTGCGGAGCTGGGAATGGTACACTGTGGAAGATCATACCAAAGATGTGGAACTACATGGTTTCAGAAAAATATATAGTTGTAATGACAACCCAACTAAACAAGCCATCATGACAAAATGTAATATAGGATAACTTAGTCCAAGTACAAATAAGTTAATTTAGGGACTTCATGGAAACTATTAAAAGGTTTTAGACACAGCTGCTTCATAGGTCAAAAAGGTTTTAAAAATGTCAGGTGGAAGCACTGATAAATAAATCACTGTATAAACAGAGCAGTCACTTAAAACTTCTATTTGAAACATTCAAACAATCAAATTTACATGTCCTCCTCTCCAGCTCACCTTTGTTACGCAGCAATATGTTTTCCCAGATTACCATATTTTTCTATCGATGATACCGCCGCGCTACAGAATTCGAGGTCATAATGGCGCATGCCCAAAACACCCAACCTGATTGTAAGCCGAAAAGTAAACGCATACGATACTCCCAAGAGAGAAGTCAAGACACAAATGCAAAGAAAGAAACACAATAAATTTACAATTTCAAAACCTGGTGTCATAAGTATAAAGAGCATCTAATACAATATCCTATTTAATATATACAACTCAATCTTTTATAGCAAATAAAGACTATAAAGTAGAGATAGTATCTATTAGTGATCCGGAACCCAAAATCTCACCACCAAATCTGGAATAGACATCCACTGGAATGTTCAACCATCACATGGATGACCCTGGCTAAAATCTGCATCCAAAGGGACGTAGAAGTAGGGGTGAGTAAAATTCACATGCACCTAGCAGGTTTGACCGATTGAGTATTAGGAATTGGTTAAATTATGCAATAAACTAGGAAACTTCCACCTGCACACAGGAAAATCTGTCCAGCATCGGTACCGCCAATTGATATATATAATGGTGTTAATAAAGTAAACACACTAGTCCAAGCACACTCTAATATCGTCAGATAATACATCAAATCAGGGCACACAACATACAATGCAATGATATGATATGGAAGCAATCCATGGGTGGTACTGGTGGAATCAAGACCGTCGCATAGTCTATCTTATACACCTGACAAGCTGAGCTACCAGACAGGACCCATGGGAGCCTCGCAGACCATATTATCACAATGTATCAACTACCTTGCCACCTAACTCGTGGTCAGGACTCATGATATTAGTATCTCATACTCCTTGCTACCTAACTCGTGGTCAAGGGTTTTAAAGATGTCTCATTTTCTTACAAAAAGGTGTTGCCATCATCTCATTTCCCATGTTACATGATATGGATGTATGAGGATGAATGTGTGTCAACCAGAAACGGAAGAGTATAATCAATCAACACAAGCTTCAAAGTAATAAAGTCCCTAAACCAAGTTTTAACCTATTTAAATTAATGGGAAGAAACTCTTTGAGAACAAGCCACAAACCTTTTGAAAAATCTCTTTAGTTCTTGAAAGAGGTCACAAACCACAATATTTTCTCAAGTATTTCTTTTCTTAAAATATCTCATGCCTCAACACATTTCACTTCACAAGTTTTACATTTTTCAAGTATCTCATGCCTCAGTGCATTGCGGTTCTCAAAGTATCTTATTTCTCAAAGTATTTCACTTTTCAAAGGTATTTTCATTTCTCAAAAGGCAAATAACAATTACCAATATGGAACAATCTCATGAACAAGTACAATGACAAGTAAAACTTCCTTCATGGGCATCACTATACAACAATTCAGTCATTATATGATCTCATCTTTTAGTCTACAACGCAAGGACAATCAATTATCCAACCCCAATCTTAAGAGGGATAGCCAAACCTACCTTAATAACTTAAACCGCACCTGAATACTTCTAATCAGAGAATTTCGCTCAAATTCCAACTCTGAATTAATTTTCCACTGTCAAGATTGTAAAGTACTCATCAAAATGAATCCAACAAAATGCATATTACATGGTTTATGTTATGCGGGTAAATTTGTCCGAAAATTGCTTAAAATTCAAAAAGGGCAAAAATGATTTTGTTGCAAAATCACATTCTACTAGTAATAAGGAACTCCTGGTCGAAAAACTCATAAAATTGAGAAGGAATTGAGTTAGAAATCACCATTTTTCTCAAAGCTCAAGTTCTAGCATAAACCATGTAAATAGGAATTCAAAACCAAGAATTTGAATTTGAAACTATGAAACAATTGATGGGAATTAAAGATTCTTAGTTAAAAACACTTACCCAATGAGTTTATCTCAAAAAACCTCTTCAAAATCGCCTCAATGGAGCTCTCAAAGTTTAAAAATGGTTTAAAAGGTCAAATCCCGAATATACACTGATCAATTCTCAAAATAAGCCCCAGATGTCGCAAAAGCAGCCAAGGGGTCACTTAAGTGACATTTGGAAAAACATGGGATTTTCTTTTGCAAAGTACTGTCTGCTTTCACAACGATTCACTTTAGCTAACAAGGCTCGCTTTAACAAGGCCTAGGCACCAACAAACCAACAGTTAAGTTTAACCCACATCAAGACTCAAAAATAACCCTCAAGATCTGTTGAGATTTCATACTCAATGAAATTGTCGAAAATCAAATCCCAGGTCTCCTAGAACCAAAATTCGTTTAGTCATAACTAGGACAACTTAGGCACTAGAAATACCAAAATGTTATCGCAATATCCAAAAATTAAACCAAAGCTCATTTTAGGTCTAAAATTACCTTCCAAAACTAATGCAACCATCAGAATTTCAATTCGAGCACCCAAACTCAAAATGTTGACTAAGGTCAAACTTTTTTGAAGTTTCAACCAACTTTCCAACTTCATACCTCAAATCCACATATCAATTCCAAATCTAATTCTCACAACTCTTCTATACCAATTTTCACATTACCGAACTAATGGAATTGATAAAATTTTATTTCGACACTCAAAACTCCAAATGACTCTAAAATTCAAAATTAAGCAATTTAAGCCTTTAAAACTCGACTTTTTAGCAAAAACTCAACTTTTCACAAAATTTTAATAATTTTAAAAAAATAACTTTCTCAACCAATCAAATAGGACGAAAAGTAATTCTCCGGAGGACCAAAATGGTAACTTTCCAAAAAATTTAAAAAATAGTCATTAAGGTCATTATATCATCCACCACTAAAATTCATGTTTGTCCTTGAACATAAAGTAAAGGAAAGCACCTAGAGCCTCAAAAAGATAGGAACATTGGGAATGCATGTCTGACTCTTTCTCCCAAGTCACTCTCTTAACAAGACGATATCTCCGCTGCACCTTAACTGAAGCAATCTCCTTAGTCCTCAGTCGCCTGACCCGCTTGTCTAGAATAGCTACTGGCTCTTCACATATGTCAAATCCGGACCCAAATCTACAGAATCATATAAAATAACATAGGACTCTTCCATTATGTATCCGTTAAGCATGGAGACATGAAATACTAGATGAACCACTAAAAGTTTAGGCGGCAAAGCCAGCTCATAAGCTACCTCCCCCACTCACCTCAAAATATTGAATGGGCTAATAAACTTTAGGATAAGCTTGTCCTTCTTCTTGAATCTCAGTATGCCCTTTATGAGTGATACCTCCAGCTGTACCTTGTCACCCACTATAAACTCGAAATGCCATACCCTGCTATCAATATAACTTTTCTAGCGGATTTAGGTTGTCAATAATCGACCCTAAATCAACCATACTTGCTCCATAGTCAACATCCAAAGTACTCGCTATAATAGAATCAAACCATCCAATGGGCGATCGACATCTTTGGCCATATAATGCCTTCAATAGTACCATCTGAATGCTGGAATGATAGTTGTTATTGTATGCAAACTCCACCAAAGGCAAGTGTTGATCCCATCGAACCCTAAAGTCTATCACCCATATCCATAACATCTCACACCTAGATAGTATGCCCAGACTAACCATCAGTCAAAGGATGAAAGGTTGAACTCAAATCCAATCAAGTATCTAACCCATGTCGTAGGGCTTTCTAGAATTGAGAAGTGAATAAGGATCCTCAGTCTGACACAATGGAGATAGGCACACCATGTAATCTGATAATCTCACAAATATAGATCCTAGCTAGCTGCTCTGTGTTATAACTGGTCTTCCCCGGAAGAAAATGGGATGATTTGGTCAATTGGTCCACTATCACCCAAACTGAATCATACTTATCCAATGCCAAGGGTAAGCTGATCACAAAATTCATAGTGATATGCTCCCACTTCCACTCGAAAATGGGTATCATTTACATCGAATCTCCAGGTCTCTGGTGCTCATACTTCATTTGTTGTCAATTTAAACACTAAGCTACAAACTTTGTGATATCTCTCTTCATCTCACACCACTAATAATATTGTTTCAAATCATGGAACATCTTTGTCGTTCCCAGATGAATAGAATACTTGGCATAATGAGCCTCCATCAAGATCATATGCACCCAATCACCTAATGTAAGAACAGAAATGCGCCCATTAATCCTCAATACACCCTCTGAATCAAGAAAAGTTGAATTGGTTTTACCCCTCAACACTTTGTCCCGAATCAAGTATAACTTATCATCATCAAACTAGTGAGCATGAATCTAGTCCACTAAGGAATACCTAGACTCAACAAACACCAATACACTGTGAGATGGAGAAATATCAAGTCGAACCATCTATCTAGCCAAAGACTGAACCTCCAAAGCCAAAGGTCTCTCCTTCGCTCTTAGAAATGCCAAACTACCCATACTGGAGGCCTTATGGCTCAAAGCATTTGCTGCCACATTAGCCTTGCCCAGATGGTAAAGAATGAAGATATCATAATCTTCCAATAACTCTAACCACCTATGCTGCCTTATGTTTAAATTTGGCTGAGAGGTATTTGAGACTACAGTGATAGTTAAAAATCTCACAATGCATTATATAAAGATAATGTCTTCACAAATTCAATAAAAACACCACCGTAGCTAACTATAGATCATGAGTAGTTAGTTCTTCTCATGCACCTTCAATTGACGAGAAGCATATGCTATAACTTTCCTTTTCTACATCAATACACGGTCAAACCCACACCAAAAGCATCACGGTAAACCACGAATGCCACACCCTCTTCAGGCAATGATTGAATAGGTGTTGAGGTCAACAAATCCTCGAGTCTTTGGAAGTTTGCCTCACACTCATAAGTCCATTGAATATCTATAGTCTTTTGAGTGAGTCTAGTAAAAAGAGTTACAACGATGAAAAAATTCTGCACAAATCATCGGCAATACCTTATCAAAATAATAGGACTCTGTATCTCTGTCATAGAATTACGTCTTACTCTGAAGTAAAGCTCTCAAGTAGAGAACGTAGTCCACCTCACTCTTGGAATAAACCAAGATCATTATATATATATATATATATATATTATTAAAAGTGGGAAGCTCCAACCTTCAAAATTGAATTACCATTTTACCGTCACTTTTTAAAAAAATGACACAAATTATGTATTTAATTATCAATGAAATAATTAAAGTTAATTCCCTGTCCCCCAAACTACGTTTCCAGATTCCTCTTTTCTTTTTTGGTCAAATTCCCTGTCCCTCAAACCACATTTCCAATTCCCCCTTTCCTCTTTTAATGGTCAATACTCACTCATTAATCCTTCTTTAAATGCTTCAATATACCTTTTGAGATGATTAATCCTATTTTGATGGTCAATACACGTTCAGGCTATTTTACCCTCAATGTAATTAATTATTGGGTGTTAAATTACATCTTAATAACAATCAACCATCCTCTCTTAAACATAACAATAATGGGTGTTTTTGAATTCCTACTTAATAGCAATTAAGTTCCCTTCCCTCAACATAACACCTTTATATTTATGTTCTGTACTGATTTCCCCATTATCGTAAAACTGCTCTATATAAATCTTCCAAATGGGATTTCTTTTTTCACTAACATGTTTCTCTTTTTTCTACTGCAATCAACTACAACATTTCCAGATCTTTTATCTTCTATCTTCTGTTTATAATAAGTCTTTGTTTCTGCGTTTGATTAAATTTACAAAAGTAGTAGTAGTTCATCCAATAACTCGAGTACAATTAGAATGACGTGATCGTTGAGAGATGTAGAGGAAGAAGCAATCCCTACTTATATATAATTCATACTTTGTTTTTGTTTTTAGTGTTTGTAGTTTATTGCAATATGAGAGCCTGATTTGCACCTTTTTGCAGATTTGGGATTGTGGAATACAGTCCACAATCAACTACATTGTCACCAGATTTTTTTTTTTGCTTTCTACTCTTTATCTTCGAGTGTCTCCCTTTTTCCTATATAATTATGTTTTCAACAACAGTAGCATAGTTTATCCAATAATGGTAGTACAACTAGAATAGGCTGATAGTCAAGAAATGTAGTGTAAAACACAATCTTTACTTACATTCTTTTTTACTTTATTTTACTTTTTGGTTTGTGAGGTTTATAGCAATGTGAAATCCTGTTATTCACCTTTGTGTCAATTGTCCTTGAGTACTTGAAATTGGGATTATCGCTTACACTCCACTATGACCTATATGTTACATCGATATGTTTTGCTTACTCTCTGTATGGTTGATTTTTTATGCATAATTATTCTAGGAGTTGGACATTCTTAAAAGTTTTCCCAGTTTTGGTGTTTGAGTTTTCATTAGACTGTTCCATACTCTCGTATCTAATGAGTAGCAACTGCTTGCAGCTTTCGTGTACCATCTCAGTTTGGTCACGTGTTGTCACGACTCGAGAATACGGCGGAGCAGTGACACGGCGAATGGGAACCCGAGGGTCCCCAAATAAGCCTCGAAGTATCCAAATCTACATCATCGGTTCGGAACAAAATAACAACATACCCAGTGAAATCCCACAAGTGGGGTCTGGGGAGGGTAAGATGTACGCAGACCTTACCACTACCACATATAGGTAGAGAGGCTGTTTCCTAGGAACCCTCGTCACAACAACCCATCAGCAGAATAAGCTAGATATGATAAACAGATAATAAAGATAAGAACACATGATAATACGTAGATACAGGATAGCTAACACATAAAGGCAGATAAATAACATATAAAGGCAGAAAATTAACCACTCTTTCCTATCTACCCTATTAGCCTGCTACTCTAATTCTCGACCTCCGCTCTTTCCTATCTAAGGTCATGTCCTCGGTGAGATCGAGTTTCGCCATATCATGTCTAACCACCTCCCCCAAATACTTCTTTGGTCTACCTCTACCCCTCCGTGTAACTCTCAGATTTAACCTCTCACACCTCCTAACAAGGGCATCGGTACTATTCTCTGCACATGTCCGAACCATCGCAGTCTCGCTTCCCTCATCTTGTCAGCTACAGGGGCCACCTCTAGCTTCTCCCGAGTGACCTCGTTCATAATCTTATCACTCCTGGTGTGACCACACATCCATCTCAACATCCTCATTTCTGCGACCTGCATCTTCTGAACATGTACATTTTTTATCGGCCAACACTCCACCCCATACAACAAAGATGGTCTAACCACCATTCTGTAGAACTTACCTTTGAGTTTAGTAGGTATCTTCTTATCAGACAATACTCCAGAGGCCAACCTCCATTTTGTCCAAGCCGCCCCAATATGATGTGTGACATCATCATCGATATCCCACTACTTTGGATGATGGACCCCAGATACTTAAAGCTTTCCTTCTTGGGGATAAGGTGAGCCGCAAGTCTCACATCAATGTCTGCTTCATCCCTCGCAACACTGAATTTGCACTCCAAGTATTCTGTTTTGGTCCTGCTTAGTTTGAATCCTTTGGTCTCCAAAGCGTGTCTCCAAACCTCCAACCTATCATTAACTTTGGTCCGGGTCTCATCAATCAGTACTATATCATCTGCAAACAACATACACCATGGGACTTCCTCCTGGATAGATGGCGTCAGCTCATCCATCACCAAGGCAAATAAAAAAGGGCTCAGCACAGATCCTTGATGAAGTCCCATTTGAACAGGAAATATTCAGAGTCTCCTCCCACCGTTCTTACCCGAGTTTTGGCCCCGTCGTACATATCCTTAATCACTCTAATATATGCCATTGGGACGCCTTTCATCTCCAAACACCTCCATAGGACATCCCTCGAGACTTTATCGTAGGCCTTCTCAAGATCAATGAAAACCATATGAAGGTCCTTCTTACTTTCTCTGTATCTCTCCACTAATCTCCGAACAAGGTGGATCGCTTCAGTAGTCGACCGTCCTGGCATGAATCCAAACTGGTTTTCTGAAATAGAAACTACTTTTCTCACCCTCATCTCCACCACTCTCTCCCATGCCTTCATAGTATGACTCAACAACTTGATACCCCTGTAATTATTACAGTTTTGAATATCACCCTTGTTCTTTTACAATGGAACCATTGTACTCCTCCTCCATTCATCCGGCATCTTGGCCGTCTTCATGATAGTATTGAATAGCCTAGTCAGTCACTCTATGCCATCCTTGACCATGCTCTTCCAAAAATCTATCGGAATCTCATCCGGACCGAGCGCGCTCCCTCTCTTCATCCTACTAATAGCCCTTCTAACCTCCTCAACTCTTATCCGCCTGCAATAACCAAAATCACGGTGACTTTCGGAGTGTGCCAACTTTCCCAGCTCAATATCACTATCTCCTTTTTCGTTTAAAAGTTTATGAAAGTAAGCTTGCCACCTTTGTTTAATAGAAGTCACATCCACTAACACCTCTCCTTCTTCATGGTTCGGAAGTGCATTCAAATAATAAATACATAATACTAAGGGATGGGTAAGTAGGACTCACGCTATGGGGACATGAGGGGAAAGGGATTTACATGGATTCACATAGCACATAGCATATAAGAACTAAGGGGCGGATAAGTGTGACTCACTCTATGGGGGCAAACGAGGCTTAGGACCTTCCATATTTCCACACCAAACATGTATACATATCATAATTTTCCCTAATCAATCCATAATGGCCATATACAATAGGTAACTAAACTCATAAGCCAAATACAACACATATCATATAAATCCATGAGTATCTATAAGATGTCCAATGATGCCTCTAGTCATGAGATGGAACGGGGGCCAGGACATGTCCCGAGCTCACCCTCAAATAAGAAAGTAGACATATGATAACATAGGTAGAAGGAAGGTGTCTTGTCCTTGGAGGATGGGACTCACCATAAGTTCAACTTTCGGAATTAAGCTACTCGTCAAGCGGTGGATAGTCGTAGAGCTCGGCCCCTACATGGTAAAATCATGTAGGCATAGAGTATGCGTTAGTACGTTTGAATATACTAAGTATGCGGGCATGCAATGCATATGACTTGTTAAACCTGCACTTATGGCAAAGGCACATAATATATAAAGAATCATATATCCAAGGAAGAAATATACAATCTGCCATGAAATGTGTGATGCATGAAATGCAATAATGCCCATATATAGCGGGGATGTGACCTCAACCGACAAGAGTAAGACCAAGTGAGCTAGTACATGGAATCCCGATGAAATCCCCTCACCGGTACAGAGGTGGTCTACTTGCCAAAGGTAAACCATACTTCACCTTACGGGAACATCACCCATATCGTATGAAGCAACCCCCTTACGGGAGCATCACTCATTTTGAAAAGGATTTTCATATCATAACATAATAATTCACCTTATCGGAACATCACCCATTTCGTATGAAGCAACCTTCCTTACGGGAACATTACCTATTTCAAATAGGATTCTCATAACATATGTTACGCACATAGTTCGAGAAAAGGGAGAGAACCCTTGGGGATAGCCCTGACGCCCCCAATCCATCGATGCTAAGTCAACATCTCACGAGAATACATATAGTATATATATACATACTTTCAAAAAGGCAATAGTAATTTCAAATCCGAGCAATGCACATTTAGGCTCAAATGCCAAATCATAGCTTGTAGTTATAATATTCATGCATAGGACTAGCTCGATTACAAATACGGAATGGTGCAAGCACCCAAAATGTTCATAGAAATATCATAATCAGTGACATATATGTGATCACATTCTTGTCATAACCAATACCTTATCAAAATCATATCATAAAAACATAATTGGACTTAACCCATTTCATAATTTCTATAAAATTCAATGTTCATGAATGCAATGCCATGAATGATGTGAGAATAACATGGGTAATTAAGATTCAATCTAAAACCAATAATGTAATACGAAATCGAAGTGAATCCATAATTTAATCCACATTTAAATTATAATATAGATCACCCATGCATAAATCAAGTTTTAAAGGGGGCATGCACATTCATAATTTCAGAATCTTAATGCAAACTATAATATAAGGGCTTAAATCAACTTTAAATCATCAATAAAACACAGCTCATACTTCAATTGAATTTATAAAATCATAAATCTCAAAACTCATATTTAAAATAAGCAAAATTCCATGAAAATTCAATTGAAAAGAGTTTGAGTCATCTTAGTTGAAAGGGACCAAGAATCAATTCCACATACCTTGATTGAGAGGCTGAAATTGAGAAGAATCTAGCTTGAGGTTGAATCTCAATTGAACCCTAGCTTGAGTCTTGAGGGGAGAGCTTAAGGAGGATCTTTAGGAATGATTTTAGGGTGAGAATGTTTTCAATGAGAATGAATTAGAATGGAAGGATATCAGCTGATTTAGGGGTCTAGGATCGGAAAAAGGTCATAAAACACAATTAAAATAAGTCGTATTTACATAAAAGCCATTAATGAAATAGATGGAAAATGGGTCGTCACGGCTTTACTGGCACCTACACGATCCGTGAGACACTTCACAGCCCGTGAATAGTTCCCGTGAGGCGACATTTAAACAAATTTTTCGCAATGTTCAACACTTAGATTTTTTTCGAAGCAAAGGAGTGCCATACGGACGGCTACACGGCCCGTGTGACACTACACGGGTCGTGTCAAGGGTCGTGAGACAGCACTTAGAAAAATCTTGCACGAAAAAGTTACGAGACAGTAATTTTGTACTTAGAAAAGTTTCACGTCGCGAGCTATACGAAGGGGGTATATGGAGGTGGGGTATACCGGGGGGGGGGGGGCACACAGCCCATGACACACCACATGGACCATGTGCCCACACATAGCCTAAAACTCTCTATCAAATCCCCATAATCAAAATTATGGCCAAGTACCTTTCCTCTGGAGGCCACACGGTTTGTGTGGCTTCACACTGGCCATATGGGCCTCCCATGGAGCGTCACTTGGTCAAATTTTCTGTCGGGATAATATTATGAGGTCCGATAAAGTCGTTCAAAAAATTTGGGTCCTTGCACGTGTTCTATTTATTGCTTTTTGCATCACAAAATTGTTAATACTTCTTAAATCTGTACTTACATTATTCTTTAAATTAATTTCATGCCTATACTATAGTTAATTGAAGTTGCTTACTTTTTTGACCAAATCTCAAAAATTAGTATGAATTTGATGCATATTATATTTTAAAAAATTAGTATCAAATGATACCTAAAGGGTACTAATTAGATAGAGATAAGTCGCTTGTACATCACACATATATATTAAGTTAGTATAATGTAGATACTACAGGAATACAATGACACGTGTAGAAGAGCTAGAAAACCAATGCATACATATTAGCAAGTTGACGAGAGACTCAATAACATGTGTGATTAAAATATTAGTCATCCGTCGCGAGTTAACAAAAGAGTACAAAAATGTATATGGTGAGGGTATTCGTTGGCAACTAATATTTGTTGATGAAGAGGTGCCTTTATTTTTAGCAGTGCATTATTTCATTAATTATTTTTGTAATCTATTTTAATGACTTTAATGCTTATTCATCTAGGCACAGTGAACAAAAATACAAGCAACTCTTTTCAATAATGACGTTCACACATTGAACAAAATTTTTTGAACTCAATCAAAGCTACTACATTATAAATGGAAAGTTAATGGCGCTAATCCAAATTTTCTATCTATGCATAAGGACTTCGAAGTAGTTTTCAACAACCTCACAGAGGTTGTAGAGTATGAGAGCTAATTTAATACTCAACAATTCTCAAATAGTTTTATTTCCTTTGACGAAGCCAAAAGGATCACCTATGGGACTTTTTTTGACAAATTTTTGTAAATATTAATTTGGTATCATACACAGAAATTACACCTATGTGTAATAATATGTATTTTCTATAGATGTACGTGGTGTGTATTTTAATAAAAGCAAAATCACTAATGGAGAAGGATGAAGCAAAAGGCGAGAAGTAATAATTTCAAATGAAATGTAAGCTCATATAACTTTTGCATCTGTGATATAAACAATTTCATATGAATAAACTTTACCCATAAAGATACTCAATTTTTCATACATAGATACGATAAAAAAGTTATGACTTTGGGGGGAGACTTTGCTGAAATAGACGATGAATTATTAAAGAGCCTAGAAATTGTAAAATTAGTGCCCGCTTTCTGGACGTTACATGCACTATTTATCAAGGTATAAATCCCTAAAATTATTTATTTGAATACTATTTTAGACTATATAAAGGCATCACTAAATTTATTATTCTTTTCCAAAAAGGGAATTTGTCACACCCTGGGAGGGTACCCTTGGCGTGGCCGGCACCTAGAAACTATTGCTAGTCCTTAAGCGAACCACTAAGCCTCATCATATCGTTCAATCAAATAAACTCTACTTAACAGTGGAAAATATAAGTAATGGACATATCTCAGCTAAAGTCTTGAAAGAATATATAGAATAATGAAGGTTAGTAGAAAGAACTAGCCCACAATCTCAACATCAACGTTCAACCATCATCTATGAAGCCTCTATCACTAATCATGTGGTGCCAATGACAGACCCATGGCTACCCAAATCAAAATAAAAGAATAGTCCAAAGTCTAACTCTAAAGCAAGATGAAATGATCATGGTAGGTCCTCCGGAGTGGGGGGGGGGGCTCACCAAATCAGCTGCAAATCTCAGATCTTCAACGGAGCGCCTATTGACGATCTCTAGTACTTGTCTCTACATCATAAAATGATGCAGTCCAAAAGAGACATCAATACTTGGAATGTACTGGTATGTAAAATAGCTGAGTGAAATAGAAACATGTAGAATAATATAGAAACAACATCAACTCAAAGTAATCATCAAATAACATCAACTGTCAAATGTTATGCAAGAATAAAGGGTAGACAAGTGACCCATCAATAACTCAAACTCATCAATCATCTCAGACTCATCTCAAAGGAGCTCACTTTCTCTCATCTCATCTCATCTCATCTCAGAGGAGATCACCTCTTCTCATCTCATCTCAAAGGAGTTCACCTCCTCTCATTTCATCTCATCTTGAGTCAGAATACTCAAGATAGGAAATCTATGGGAGTTTCTCTTATCCGACAACAATCACTTATGAGCCAGTGCAACAACAACAACAACAACAACATACCCAGTGAAATCCCACAAGTGGGGTCTGGGGAGGGTAAGATGTACGCAGACCTTACCACTACCACATATAGGTAGAGAGGCTGTTTCCTAGGAACCCTCGTCACAACAACCCATCAGCAGAATAAGCTAGATATGATAAACAAATAATAAAGATAAGAACACATAATAATACGTAGATACAGGATAGCTAACACATAAAGGCAGATAAATAACATATAAAGGCAGAAAATTAATCACTCTTTCCTATCTACCCTATTAGCCTGCTACTCTAATTCTCGACCTCCGCTCTTTCCTATCTAAGCTAATTAACATGGCCTTTGATGCTCAACCTTCACTTATTGGAAATTTGGGCATTTTGAAACAAACTTAGCAATATCCCTCTTCATTCCACTCCACCAATAGACTTCTCTCAAGTCGCGATACATCTTAGTAGAGCTAAGATGAATAGAATATCTAGTGCTATGGGCTTCCGCCATGATTTTGTATCGAATGCCATCAACATCTGGAACGCACAACCTACTTTGGTATCTCAACACTCCATCTCCCCCTTTGGGGAAGACCATCACTTTTGTTTGTGGACATCCTCCTTTAATTGAACTATGATAGGATCTTGGTCTTGATTTTGTTTCACCTCTGCCACTAAGGATGAACCAGATCCATTTTGAGCATTAACTCCTCCTTCATCATTCTTCTCAAGTTGAACTCCCAATTGAGCCAATCGATGCACTTCCTTGGGTAATTCCTTCTTTCCTTCCTCCACATGGGTTGTGCTACCCATTGACAACCTTATAAGAGTGTCAGCAACAACGTTAGCTTTACCTGGGTGGTAGTGAATGCTCATGTCATAATCCTTGAGCAACTCCAACCACCGTAGGTTAAGCTCTTTTTGACTAAAGACATATTGCAAGCTCTTGTGGTCTGTGAACACATCCACATGCACTCCATATAAGTAGTGGCGCCAGATTTTAAGTGCAAACATCACTGCTGCCAACTCGAGATCATGGGTTGGATAGTTCCTCTCATGAACCTTGAGTTGCTTGGAAGCATAGCCTATTATTTTCCCTCTGCATCAGTACACATCCCACCCAACCCTTGAAGCATCACAGTAAATTACAAAGTCCTTCGTCCCATCGGGTAAGGTTAGGACTGCTGCAGTAGTCAACCTTGTTTTCAACTCATGGAAATTATTCTCACATTCCTCAGACCACTGAAACTTGACCTTTTTCTAAGTCAATTTAGTCAATAATGTGGATAGGGAAGAAAATCCCTCCACAAATTTGCGTAGTAGACTGCCAACCTCAAGAAACTTCTAATGTCAGTCGGAGTAGTCGGTCGGGGCCAGTTCTTTACCGCTTCAATCTTTTGGGCATCCACTCGAGTACCATCACCAGAAACAACATGGCCTAGAAAAGCCTTTGACTTAAGCCAGATTTCACACTTTGAGACTTTTGCATACAACTCATGATCCTTAAGAGTTTGGAGGACAGGTCTGAGATGATTAGTATGCTCCTCCTTACTTCTCGAATATACCAAAATGTTGTCGATGAAAACAATCATAAACATATCAAGATATTATCTGAATACTCTATTCATCAAGTCCATAAAGGTTGTATTCGTCAACCCAAAGGACATGACCAAGAACTCAAAAATGGCCATATCTAGTCCTAAAGGTTGTCTTTGGAATATCACATTCCCTCACCTTCAACTGGTGGTAGCCAGATCTAAGGTCTATCTTGGAGAAACAAGAGGCACCCTGAAGTTGGTCAAACAAATCATCTATCCTTGGGAGAGGATATTTATTCTTTATCGTGACCTTGTTCAGTTGCCTGTAGTTGGCACACATTCTAAGGGACCCATCTTTCTTTCGCATAAATAGGACAGGAGCACCCCAAGGTGAAACACTGGGCCTAATGAAGCCCTTTTCTAGCAAATCTTTTAGTTGCTCCTTCAACTCGGCGGGGGCCATCTTATAAGGTGGAATCGAAATAGGCTAGGTACGGGAAAAACATCAATCCCAAAGTCAATCTCCCTATCAAGAGGGACTCTAGGCAGATCATCAGGAATTGGGATTGACTCAAGAGTTGGGGACTCAACATCATCAGATTTAACTCGCATGATGTGATAGATACAACCTTTGGAAAGCAACTTTCTGGCTCTAAGATATGAGATAAATTTTCCTCTAATTGCAACAGAATCACCCTTCCACTCAAGAATCGGTCCGTTAGGAAATTGGATCTTAACGGTTCGAGATCTACAATCAACGGTGGCATAACAAGCGTGAAGCCAATCCATGCCAAGAATCACATCAAAATCAACCATCTCAAACTCAACTAAATCAACAAGAGTATCCTTCTGATGATTGGACACTACACAAGCTCTATAGATTCTCTCAGCTCGAATAGACTTACCCAGTCCGCGATGCGGACCGGTCGCGCATAGTGTATTTTAAAAAAAAAATTTGAATGAGTTAAATACCATAAAAAAATTTCTAGAAAATTATAACGCTGGTCCGTGATGGAGGCGCGACGCGCTCCTATCGCGTACCAACACTATTTTGCGTTTCGGATAAAAAAATTATCTTTTGATTGGGTCACTCTAAAAATCGACTGAGACCATTTTTTCACTCAATTTTTTTGTTTTGATCACAAATCCAGCCAGGACTTTTCCATACGAGCATTGGAAGATGTGTTACACACATACCCTCCCTCTAGGGGTATTTTGGTAATTTTACCGGGAGTTATAGACTTTTGTTCTTTCCACGACTCTGATTAGTAGTTTGCTAATTAGCCCACCATTTGAAAAGGCCAATGATCTCCAACTATGATACAAATACAACATCTTACCTTTCACTTAACAATAGCCTTCACATATGCAATGTATCTGTATTTAATTTTAATTTTTTTCCATTTGAATTACAGACACGATGATATGAAGGCGGAAAATATCGACAGAAGTTTAAGTCCAAGTAAAGTAATGCAAACAACCCAGGAAGTGATAATGACAGATATATTAAACGGTTCGATTACCAATATGTAGGTACCTTCCCCTGCTAATATATCAATGAGTAGTAAATTTATATGTTTAACATGCAACAAATTGATTGTGCTAATTTACGTATAGGACATGTACTATAAGTTTAACGCTAAGGTATTCGGTGTTGACATTAATCATGAGCCATAGTATCATGCCTGCAAGAAATGCTATAGGCGGGTAAATATTGTAAAAAAGTAATGCAAGTTGTGTCTATTGTAAGAGTGCGGATATTGATTACGAAGAGAGGTAAAATAAATAAAAAATTGACTAAAAAATTTTTTACTATAACAAACAAATGAAGTGTTAATGATTAGATCTCTGAATGTATTTCAGATATAGGTTAAACATTGATGTCACCACTGAGAAACAATATCTAAGTATTACATTGTTTGATGCGGCACAATACGTTTTTGGTTGTGACGTAAAAAAATATGTTTAATCGACATCTAAAAAGGTGAATCAATTAGTACATTAAAGAACAATCAATATAAACAACTTAACCCTATGTTTACTGAATATTTATATTAATATGTATTGGTTATTTTGTCCCATAGAAAGAAGAATCGGTGTACTTCTGCAAGATGATATTGTGTAACGGAAAAGAATTCAGCATCCGTGTGAAGATTGTTTCCAAAGGCAGATTCAAATATGAATTTGATAGCTGTGAAAATACATAAGGTCAAAGATAAAGTTGTAGATGATGATATGAGGTTGTAATCCCCATTAAAAAGCAAAGAAGCCAAAGGACAAAGAAAGTAAAAGCAAAAAGGGCGAAGCAACATAAGTTTGAAAACATAAAAGTGATAGCTATGAAGAAAACTCATGCTGAAAAAATTAGCAATGTTATTGAAATATGACATTCAAACCCAGAGAATATCACATACAACGAAGAGGGCCAAGAAACTCAAAAATGTTATTACAGGTTCCTCTAATTATTGATAAATGAGTCAAATAATTGCAGAGACACATGATGTTGTAAAATAAAATAGCTCTGATGATAGTGCGAAAGATATCCCGTTAATTAAGCTATGAAGCAGAAGGACCAGGAAGGTCAAACCCAAGAGTTTGTTGGGTTAATGTTTACATTGTACTATAACCTTCATTGATAGTTACGAATATGTGTCATTGATCAGCTCCTATATTAAAGTTAGGAGCTAGAGATTTTGGACCAATTACATATAAAAATACCCACACACGGAAGGCTACCTTCTAACTAGGCAACCTACAAAATTTTAATAGATCAGTTTATAAGATGGTATAAAATATGATATTACAGAGGAGTCTCACAAGTTAAAGATTTAGTATCCTATTTTTATGTATCCCAATATGACTCCCAATAGTGTTAATACTTTTACAATTTTGAGACAACTTACCCATGATCATCAATGATCATTCTTTTATATAAACACCAATATAGATAAAAGTCAATACTAAATCATAATCCCCATATATACCATAGTGAAAAATGAACAACAAGGAATAGGACATACATTATCAAATTCATAGACAATAGGACATATCGAAAAATATAATATGATTTCCAACAATTACAGATGTCCACCGTGAGTCAAAAGGAGTTGTCTATTGTAAAGAGTACTATTATTAAAAGTTGTAAGTATGAGAAATAGAGATGTGAGTATTGCTGCTATGTGGAAGATTACTTCAACAATTTGTGGTTGAGATGTACCTAAAATTGGAAACAACATACTAGAATATTTCAAAAAAAAAAGATCAAACTTTAGAAGAGAGTTTTATCAAGGTACCATTGATTGTGTCATGGAAAGAGAATACAGGAGAGATGGAATTGGTCAATCGGGTGCCCACGAGATATGCAAAGACGGTATATGGACGCAATGACTTTGGTTCAACATTTTGAAAGATCTGATCTTTTCATAACAATGGCGTGCAACCCTAATTAGGTAGAGATCCAACGAGAACTGAGTCCCCGCCAAACTACTCAAGACATATCTGACTTGGCCACAAGAGTATTTCTAGCAAAGTTGCAGGATCTTAAAGATCAAATTTATAAGAAAGAAATATTTGAAATTGTGACTTCTCATGTTTTTGTGGTGGAATTCCAGAAATGAGGACTACCACACATATATCTTTTGCTCATACTAAAAGAGAGTCACAAGATTAAATCAGCAGATCAGTACGATAAGTTTATTTCTGTATTGATTCTTGACAAATCAAAATATCCTCTCTTGCACGAATTAGTAGGCAAACATGTGATGCATGGTCCATGTAGAAATAAGAGGCCAACAAATCCGTGTATGCAAGATAGCCAATGCAAATATTATTATCCCCACTCTTACAGTAACAAGTCAATTCAAGCAAAGGACGAATATCCTATTTATGAAAGGAGAAGGGATGGAAGGATAGAGAGTGTTCGCAAAATGAATATGGATAACCAATGGGTAGTACCTCACAACCGTTATTTTCTTACAAGATACAATTATCACATCAATGTCGAGGTCTGTTTCAAAGTAAATGCAATAAAGTATCTTTATAAGTATATAAGTATATATATAAGGGCCATGATAGTTGTGCCATTTATATTGAGTCTGATGATGGAGGAAAAGTTATTGATGAGATACAAACTTTTCAAGATGAGCGGTGGGTATCACCTCCTAAAGCAATATGGAGAATCTTTGAATTCAACATGAGCGAAATACAACCTCCGGTCATCAACCTTCGACTACATCTCCCTAGAAAACACTCAGGTTATGGTACAAAAACACAAATTATTCCCAAAATATTTAGAAACTCAAAACAATATGGTACTAATAAAAATTCATAGTATTTTATTGGAAGAAGCGAAACTTGCAAAATATTATTGCTTGGGATGGTGTCAGGCAAATAATGTTGATCGTGTATTTCAAATATGCGCCATCGACGCCGAAGCATATACATATCTATATAAAGAATTTCTTAAGCATTATGTTTGGAATCTACCGGGGAAGACATAGACAAAAAGAAAAACAAGATCTGTAATTGTTCGCATTGCAACTGATAAGGCATATGTACTAATCTCAACCTTCATACACGACTTCAACATTTAAACTAAATAATTATCATCTCCTAAATTGTGCAGCTAATCCTAGAGAAAGGGAAAGGTATTATGAACAGTTCTTACCAAATCATGTAAGAGGACCAATGTCATTTGAGGACTTACTCACTATCATTGGAAGGCAATGTGAGACATTTAAAGAAGCTGTCAAAGAAGAGGGTTACTAGAGTCGGACAACAACATATTATACCTTTAAAGAACTGTCAAAGAAAGAGGGTTACTAGAGTCGGACAACAACATATCACAATGTTTAGGTGAGGTTGTCCATTTCAAAATGCCACTAGCTCTCCGAAGTTTATTTGCAACAATTCTGGTTCACTGCAACCCAACTGATGTTAGAAAATTATGAGATACTTATTTTGAGGATATGTCTGACAACTTTAGCAGGATGCATGGCAGCCCACCTAATGTTATACTCCAATGTACACTAAAGAGTATTAATTATGTTTTTGGGAAAGTATATGCAAAAGCATAAATATGTATGACCTTCCTTTGCTCAATAACTCCTTCTCCAAAGTTGAGCCATTAGAATGTAGAGAAATAAATGAAGAAATGTATGTGCAAGTACCTACTAAAGATTTTGACGCCCAATCAAAATTAAATCCAGAGAAAGAGCAGGCTTTTGAAAAAATATTGCAAATAATCGATTGTGGAAGAGCTGGGATATTCTTTGTTGATGTCCTAAGGGAACTGGAAAAATATATTTGAACCGTGCATTGCTGGATAATATCATATCAAGAGGTATGATAGCCTTGGCAATAACTACAAGTAGCGTAGTAACTTCAATTTTACTTGGAGGCCGTACAACTCACTTGAGGTTTGAGATCCCCTTGCAAACAAATGACTCAACTATGACAGATATATCAAAACAAAGTGGTGCTGCTAATTTGATTAAAAAAGAAAAACTCATTATATAGGATGAAGCACTGATGGCCAAGAGACAAATAATAGAAACAATTGATAAGAGCTTCAGAGGTATGATGGACATCGATAAACCATTTGGTGGAAAAGTCATGGTGTTTGGAGGAGATTTTCGACAGGTGTTACCAATCATTCCTAAATCAACAAGATCAGAAATTGTTAATGCTAGTTTGGTGAAATCATATCTCTGGCCTTTGATGGACAAGATCCCATTTACAAGAAATATGAGGGCAAGAACTGATCCAACATTTAGTGTGTTCGTACTTCGTATGAGTAATGAAGATGAATCAAATAAGAGATCACTTTCAAATTCAGAGAAACCCTGGAATTAACAAAAATGGGCAATCCTGAGCCAAATCCTGTTTAATTCTTCTTCCAGAATAGTTGATTGTTAAGCATTGTAGAGATGGAATAGCTGAAGAATGCTTAATAAAACAGATATTTCTAAACCTACATGAAAATTCTAGGAATGTAAAATTTGTAACAGAACGAGCAATTCTAACAAGTAGAAAAGAGCATGTGGATAAGTTGAATGACAAGTTAATAGCTATGTTACCAGGTGAAAGCAAGACATTTATTAGTTTTGACTCGGCAGAAGATGATACCAACAACTACTACCAGGAAGAATATCTCAACACTTTAATGCCAAATGATCTCCCCCCACATAGCTATTACAAAAATACAATACACATTACAATTAAAAAGATATACTTACAAATAACAATATTGTTATACTTAAACACACTCTTTTTAATACAACTTAGTATTAAAAGAGAATGCACCCATCATGCTGCTAAGGAATTTAGACCCTTCAAAGGGCTTATGTAGTGACACAATAATGATATGTAAAGGCTTTAACAAGAATGTTGTCCATGCTAAAATTACAAGTGGACATTGCGCAACTAAGCATGTGTTTCTTCCATCAATCTAATTGTCACCACTTGAAAATGAAGGATATCCCTTCAAGTTTGTTCGGAAGCAGTTCTCGATGCGCCTTTGCTTTGAAATGACCATAAATAAAGCACAAGAACAAACAATTTCCACCATTGGCTTGTACTTGCCCCAACATGTTTTCTCACATGGTCAATTGTATGTTGCACTATCAAGAGGGATATAGATGTTCACAGCCAAAGTTTGGGTTCTAATAGAGCAACCAAAACATTAAAGTGGCACATACACAAAGAACATCGTCTATAAAGAAGTTTTAGGTATGCGACCAACATACAAAATGTTTCTCTATGATAATACAAAAAATAAACTCCTTGCAGATTATACAACACTAACAAAACACCCTCAACTTAAAATTATTGCTTGTCCTCAAGCGACAGATTCAATCTATATAGACAATATAGTCATACACAGACCTCAACTTAATGGCATACATCACATACATCTTATACTCAAATACCTGCACCAACTCTTCAAAACGGGAGTAGATAGCTATTCAGCAAACCAATGCAAACTGGTGCATGTGACAACACAACTATGACACGTAAGGTAATATTAGCAATCCACAATCACTGAACAATTCTAATGCTAATAATGCAATACAAGTGCCCTCACAGAAAGAAGTCCCATATCTGACACTCAATGATATTTCTGTGTTTTAGCATTGGGACTGTGCAAACTCACTCACTCTCACAACAGACATCTATGCATAATGACTAATACCATAAGCTTTCCCCTATAGTCATGACTCAGACCTTCAAATAATTGGACTAGGATCACTCTAGGACTTTCTAGGTTTGTAATGTAGGCTCAAGGGGCTTTAGTATGATATTTTGGAAAAATAGTGACTAAAGTCCCTCCTTGAAACTTCGTTCTTCTACACTTTTGCCCCACCAATATGTTATTTTCACCTTATTCTCCCTTTTTCCTCGTTCAAGCTTTTCTGGGTGCTTTCTTTTCATTTTTTAGCTTTTTACCTTGTTTTTATACTTCATTTTGCTTTTTAGATCTCAATTAAGGCATCTTACATTTTTCTTGCACCCAGCACGTGCTTTTTCTCTTTTTCCTTTGAATTCCTAACTTACCTCCCTTATTTTTTTTGTGTTTTACCCTTACACTAGCCACCCTCAACTTAGACTTTTGGCTTGTGTTGAGGTGCACACTATCTATCCTCAGAACCAGGGCCTCTTTTGGTAGCCACCCTCAACTTAGGATTTTTTCCTTAGGAAGGTACACAATGTTCAAGGAAGGACCAAGGCCAAATTCAGGATTTTACACTAGATAAGGTTGGGCTAATCAGGTGTTTTGAAAGAATAGGTACATGTTAAGCTCAAACATTTGGAGTAAAGGATATATCATTGATTTGGTTGGTTATTTTTAGACTAAAGTGGACTATTTAAGTACAATAGCCTAAGATCCTTTCCTAATCCAACTAATCTACAATCTAACTTAGAGTAACCGGGCAAGTTCTGAATTAGCACAAAACACATGAATTTTTATCAAATAAAGCTCACACTCACATGGCACTACATACATTATCAACGAAAGACTCTCAAATCATGATTCTTATCTCAATTTACTCTTACTTATTAGAATAGACATTGTTAAACACCTAAACATGCACGGTTACTATCTTACTACTAATCAAAATTTTTGGTGGGTACTATTTCTTCAAACAAAACACAAAAACATGTTATATGCCACAAGTATTGGTACGATATGCTACACATATTATCTAAACATCCTAAACATGTCGTTTCAAATGAAATTAAATATCCACATGGAAAAGGAATGTAGGTAAGAAAACCTCGGGATAAAAAATTAGGGTAGTTATGGACCATAAGCTACTCAGACTTCACTGAGGCCCATAACTACCCACACCTCATCGAAAAAGATGTGCATTATCCCCAATGCACAAAATTAAAACAAAATAGAACATAAGTGGTGAAAATTACATATCTGGGCGCCTAAGCGCCAGGGTTCCTTGGGTTGCCTCCAAAGCGGCGCTTGATTTATTGTCGCGACACGATGTAGATAACTAGAGTACTCAGACTTCCTCTATATCCCAGTCTTCGACAGTCTTTAGCTCTTCCACATTTTCAAGATATGGCTTGACTCGTTGGTTATTTACTTTGAAATTTCCTCTATTTTGCCACTACAATTCAATAGCCCCATGATCGAACGCGAGCTACTCAAAAGGGTCCCAACCATCTGGATTTTAGCTTCCCAGGGAACAATTTTAGTCTTGAATTGAAGAGAAGCACCATGTCCCCTGGTGCAAATTGTTGGTTCTCTATGCGGCAGTCATGCTATAGCTTCATTTTTTGTTTGTACAAGGTTGAGCTCTCATATACCTTTAACCGAAACTCATTAAGCTCATTAGGTTGGCTCAGCCTAGAGTTCTTGCATCAGTCCAATCCAAATTCAACTACTTCAGTGCCCATATTGCTTTATGCTCAAGTTTTACTGGCAAGTGGCAAGCTTTCCCAAAGACAATTTGGTAGGGAGACATGCCTATAGGGGTCTTGAATGCTGTCCGATATGCCCATAATGCGTCATCCAGCTTCCCAACCAATCTATTTTATTTGCATTCACAGTCTTGAATAGGATCTATTTGATTTCCCTATTAAACACCTCTACCTGCCCGTTTGTCTGAGGATGATAAGGGGTCGACACTCGATGTTTCACTCTATACTTTTCAAGAAGCTCTTTAAAAAGTCTATTGCAGAAGTGGGAACCTCCATCACTGATAATTGCCTAATGGGTGCCAAACCTTGAGAAGATGTTCTTTTTAAGAAATGTTGTGACACTTTTGCCCTCATAGTTGGGTAGAGCCACGGCCTCCACCCACTTTGACATATAATCCACAACAACTAGGATGTACTTGTTTCCATGTGAACTAACAAATAGTCCCATGAAATCTATCCCCAATACATCAAATAACTTAATCACCATAAGGAATCTAGAGGGAGCTCATGCTTACGGGAAACCCTACCTTCCCTTTGGCACCTATCACAAGATTTGGCATAGTCATGGGAATCTTGGTGGATGGTGGGCCAGTAATATCCACATTGCAAGATCTTATGGACTGTCTAAATTCTACTATGATGCCCTCCCACCAACAACGAATGACATGCCTCGAGTATGCTTATCATTTCAACCTCAGGAACACAATGACGAATAATCCAATCAGCACATACATGGAACAAGTATGGGTCATTGCAAAACAACTTTCTCACATCACACATAAACTTCTGATGCTGATGTATGTTTAGGTCGGGTGGCACGATATCACTTACCAGATAGTTTGCATAATCTGCAAACCAAAGTATCAAATCATGAGATGCATCCAACACTCTCTCATTGGAAAAAGAATTATTTATCTCCATCCAATCATCAAATTTTATCATTGTATCATCTTCTAATCTGGAGAGGTGATTTGCAACCTGACTCTCTGTCCCTTTTCTATTAATGACGTCAAAGTCGAACTCTTGCAAGAGAAATACCCATCTCATCAACCTTGGTTTTGCATCTTTCTTAGCCATCAAATATTTAAGTGCAGAGTGCTCTGTGTGCACCACCACTTTGGCCCCTAACTGATATGATCTGAATTTTTTAAACCAAAGACCAATGCAAGTAGCTCTTGTTCAATGACAGTGTAATTATTCTGAGCCGTGTTTAGGGCTTTGCTGGCATAGTATATGGGATGTAATATCTTCTCCTTGCGTTATCCCATACTACACCTAGTGCAACCCCACTTGCATCACACATGATTTCGAAGGGCTTGGACTAGTTTGGTGCTACAATGATGGGCGTTAAGATCAACCTTTTCTTAAATTCTTCAAAGGCTTTTAGGCATGCATCATCAAACACGAACTTAGCATCTTTCTCCAATAATTTACACAAAGGCTGTGAAATTTTAGAAAAATCTTTTATGAACCTCCGATAGAATCATGCATGTCCCAAGAAACTCCTCACCTCTTTTACTGGGATGGATGGGGATCACCTCCGCCTTAGCTCTGTCGACCTCAATTCCTTTGTTGGATATCCTGTGCCCCAACACAATGCCCTCTTTCACCATAAAGTGATACTTCTCCCAATTCAGTACCAGATAACTCTCCTTGCATCTTTGCAATATTGCATGTAGGTGCTTCAAGCAATCCTCAAATGAGTCTCCAACCATACTTAAGTCATCCATAAAGACTTCAATAGTGTTTTCCACCATATCTGAGAGGATATGCATCTCTGGAATATTGCTGGGCATTACACAACCTGAATAGCATCCTCTTAAATACGAATGTGCCATAGGGGCATGTAAATGTTGCCTTCTCTTAATCCTCGAGAGCAATGTGATCTGATTGTAGCCTGAATAGCCATCAAGAAAGTAGTACCACCTCTTTAAAGTTAGTCGATCCAACATCTAATCCATGAATGGCATAGGGAAGTGATCCTTTTCTGTCGAAGCTTGAGCTTTCTGTAATCCATGCGCACCCTCCATCCTGTGAATGGCCGCATCGGGATCAATGCATTGTTGGCATTTGGTACCACTATGATACCTCATTTCTTTGGAACACACTACACCAGACTCACTCATTCACTATCGGCAAACGGGTAGATTACTCCTGCATCCAACCATTTAATGATCTCTTTGTGGATAACCTCTTGCATAGAGGGGTTGAGACGCCTTTGATGCTCAATGCTCAGCTTGTAGTTTTTGATTAATTGGATTTTGTGTGTACATGCCTAGGGAGGGATACCAATGATATCTGCAATCGTTCATCCCATGGCCTTCTTGAATTGTTTAAGCATCCTTACAAGGGCTCTCACTTGCTCCTCATTCAAGTTTGCAGCAACTATGACTGGCAAAGTGTTGTTAGCTCCCAAAAATGCATACCTTAGATGTGTTGGAAGGGCCGTCAATTCTAACACCGGTGGGTCTTCTATGGAGGGTTTTGTGGGTGGTGACTCCCGATTTGCAAATCAAGCTCTAGTTTGGTTTGGCGCCTAGGACCATAAGATGCCCCTAGAGCATTCACTGTCTCCTCATAGTCCGAGATGCCATCACTGTCGAAGTTTATCAGCACTGCTTCCAATATGTCAACACCCAATTTTTTTTCAAGAGGTTCCTTTGGTTCAGCTTCATCAACAGTCTCGATAATAGAGACCACTCTCACATCATTGTCTTTCTTCGCTTGCTGACACACGTTGAACACAAACTCATCTTTCCCAAATCTGAACTTGAGTAGGCCCTTCTCCATATCCACCAAAGCGCGTCCGGTAGCTAAGAAGGGCCTTTCCAAGTTAATAGGAACTTCAAAATCAACTTCACAATCAAGGATCACAAGTCTGCAGGAAATACAATTTTTTCCACTTTCACCAACACATCACATAGTATCCCCACAGGAGTTTTCAATGTGCGATCCGCCATTAGCAGCCACATTTTAGTACAAGTAGGGTCCCCCAATCCAAGCTTCTTGAAGACCGCAAGAGGCATTAGATTGATATTGGCACCTAAATAACATAGTGTCGTTGAGAACTCCACATCTCCAATGGTGTATGGTATGGTAAAAGCACCTGGATCTTCTCTTTTCTAAACCAAGGACTACGTAGTAACAACACTACAATGTTGAAGCTCTTGAGAAAGCTCCTGACTCACAGTGCGCTTTTTGGTAACCAATTCCTTCATATACTTCTTATAGCCTAGCATATTTTCCAAAGCCTCGATGAGAGGGGATGTTGATAGAGAGTTGCATTAGCATGGAGAGGAAGTGCTTGAATTTCCCTTTCTCATCCCTTTTTTTGAGTCTCTGAGGAAAGGAAAAAGGAGGCTTAAGGACGGGCTTAAACCTCTGTGGTGCTTCAACTGCTTCACTCACCCTATCTTCACGACGACCATCTCCTTCATCTGCATCCTTAGCTGCAACCATTTCCTCATGAACATCTTCCTCTTCGACCGGCGTGGGAGGATCAATGGTACTCTTGCCACCCCGAGTAGTAACTACCATACACTACCCGTCATTCATAGGATTTTACACTATATTGCTAGGTAGTGTACCCCTCTGACGCTGATTCAACTGAGCCGACACTTGACCAAACTATTGTTCCAGCTGCTTGATAGCCAAAGAATGAGACTCTATCTTTTGATTGATACTAGAGAACTTTGTTTTCATGCCCCTTAGGGTCTCATCCTATGTCTTAGCCTTTTTCAACAGGCGATCAAAGATCTCCTCAATTTGGGAATTTCCTGCACTTGCGTCACGATTGTGTGGTGGCGTATAAGGATCATTCCTAAAGCCTTCTTTGCGACCCCAATCTGCATCTGGACCCTATTTCTATCATAGTAACCACCATGGTTGTCTCTGTAAGCTCCATCTCTACCAAAGTTCCGACCTTAGTTTCCTTGACCTTAGCGCTAATAGTTCTAATTGGACCCTTGGGCGTTGGTCCGGAAACCCCCCGTCTGATTACTAACAAAGCATGTATCCTCCTCATAGCATGGCTCCTCGTACATGGGTGCACGTGGAGGTTGATGAACTATTGCATTTACTCTCTCTTCGTTCTGCTTCATCATCATCTCCATGCCTGTGCGAATCTGAGCAAGTTGTTGCATGATCTTCTCATTGATTCTGGCTTGCTCTAGACCCACACTGACTACACATGAACTCTTCGTTGAAGCTTTATCCCTCTGCTTTCACAATTTTGCAGCATCTGAAGTAACCCACTCGAGATTGTGAACTTTGTGTTCGTCGGTAGTAGTGGCAACACAATAGCTCCAATCAGATCCATAGCCATGGGATTCAACCGGTACTGATTCCACTGGTAAGCATTAGCGTTGAAGTCTTGAGGCTATGGAATGTACTCCAAATGAGGTGGGTTCTCATTCCCATCATCATCATTATTGTTCCGATCCAGAGCTTTATTTGCCGCGTTGCTGGCGTTATTTTGGGCCATCCTTTTATCGTTTTGTGGATCTCTGGATCAAATGGAGTTAAGGGATTTCCTTGACTCCGAGTGTTAGGCATACACTACACGTACACCCTGAAAATAAACAAAATGGAACTACGAATTAACACTCGAATTACTAATGAATTTACTATGTTTAGCCGTATTCCCTGGCAACGGCGCCAAAATCTTGATTGTCGCCCAAGTTACACCTCCTTTTTAGAGGATAAAGTGGTCGATTTCAAGATATTGAATCTAACCAAGGTTAGGGTCGAACCCACAGGGAATACGCAAACTCAAGGCAAATTCACCAACAAGCAATTTGAGTAGTTAATCAACTCAATTCCTAAGGGGGGTGTTAAAAAATCAATGAGAAAAATAAACTAAATATCACGTGAGAAGGATCAATAACGGAGAGCAACTAGGGTATTGTGTTTCCCATGATTCCCCAACTCAGTATCACCGGATAACCTAATTCTTGTCTAATGTATAACATGCAGGACAATAATTTAAGTTCACAAAGCCCTTTGGTCAAAGGTAAGAGGCGAATTTCACTATGCGACTTGGCCCATTTCCTTAGTGTGCATTACTAACCATTACCATAAGTCCCAGTACAATCTCCCCTTGGCCCAGTTTGATTGATTAGACAAGAACACATCAATCGAATCTTGTTAATTAATCTCTTTTCCTATTCATTACTACCTTGGTCCAGTCACTAAGAGTAGGCGGGTTCTAATATTGGCCGCCATTAGAAAACATGCAAAACGAAGAGAGTCAATTAATGCATGTATATACACCTTCCAAGAATCGTGAACTATCCGATTTTACATTGTTAGTTCTTCATGGTTCCCACAACCCTAGTTATAGATTCAGATACTCATGCTTTATGTAGATGAAGAGATAATGAATTTAGAAGACATAATTAAACACTTACACGACGGAATTAAGAACAAGCAAATCCAATTTCAATGAAAATCACGGGCTTGAAGATTGAATTAAACCACAAGTGTTTCAAAGACTCTCTCATAATTTTCTCTCCATGGATATTGAGTTCACTAACCTAAACTACTCTAAACTCACGTGAATTGTCCTCCCTTTTCTGAAAAATAACCCTAAAAACCTATTTATAATAAGTAAAAACAAATCCTAAACAAATTAAGAAAACTAGTCGGCAAACTCCACGAAAGCACTTTACGACTCGTATTGTCCTCTACGACTTATAGTCGGGGTCTCGTAATCAGCTGCTAGAATTTTGGACTTCTCTTCTACGACACTCCTTCACGACTCATAAAGTGGTTTACGACCCATAAAGGGGGTTTCGTTTGATAACTTTCTTGCAAGTCCACTTCTCTGATCCTCAAGGCCCAAAAGGTCTTCTATGACTCATGCAATGATCTAAGACTTGTTTGCATGTTCGTAGAATTAACTTTTGAAACTTGACTCCTCACTAGAATTCCTCACGAAATACCTTTACAACTCGTAGAATACTCTATGACCCGTAGAAGGTCTCGTATAACAGCAAAAACCAGTAACTTCTGAAATTTTTTCCCAGATCATAGCCAATCTGTATTCCTGCAAATCTAAACACAAAAACACATAAAAACGACTAAAGTCGCATTGAGAACACACAAAATCCTAAGTTTTAGGCATAAAAATGTTGTACTTTGGTAGCACATCAATAATACAAAAATTAAACTCCTTATAGATTATACTACACTAACAAAATAAGATGCTTTCAATTTACAGGTTTGGGATGACATTCACTCACCTACGCCTGCATAATCAACTAATCAACCACCTCAATGCTTCAAATTAAGATGTTGATTTGTGTAGTTACAATTTATGTTACACTTTTCATACATGTTTACATTTAATATTTATTGTTATAATATACCAATAATATATAATGAGAAGAGTGTTATTGAGAATGTAGATATCACATTAAAACAACTCAAACTACTTAACACGGGACACATGTGCAAAGCACGTGCCCAAAACTTGTTTCATTAATAAACAAAATCATAAAAAGAAAGTCCAAATAAGGTTTGGATACCTAATTCATTAACTCCGTGAAAGCAGTTGAGGCATTAGTCAGCCCAAAAGACATAATCACGAACTTGTAGTGCCCATAACGAGTCCTAAAATTGGTCTTCAGGATATCAAACTCCTAAACTCTCAACTGGTAGTACCCTGACTTCATATCAATCTTGGATAACACTAAAGCACCCTAGAGCTGGTCGAATAAAACATTAATACGAGGGGGGGGTACTTTTTCTTAATTGTAACTTTGTTTAGTTGGTGATATTCAATATAGATCCTCATCATATCATCCTTCTTCTTTACAAACAACACTAATGTAGCCTAAGGTGGAATGCTAGTCTAAATAAACCCCATCTCCAATAAATCCTCCAATTGTTCCTTAAGCTCCTCCAATTCTTTTGGGAGCCATACGACAAGTAGATATGGAGATGGGCTTGGTACTCGGCTCCAAATCGATAGCAAAATCAATTTCACAATCAGGGGACACTAGGAAAATTGATAAGAAACGTGTCCATGAACTCTCTTACCACCCTCGTGGCCTCTAAGGAAGTGACTCCTCAGAACAATCTCGCACATGAGCCAAATAAGATAAACAACCTCTATTCATCATACGCCAAACACAAACATAAGAGATCACCCCTTAGGATATGAACTAGGAGCACCCATCCACACTAATTGAGTCAAACTTGGATAATCTAAAGTTATGATCTTGGCATAACAATCAAGGATTGCGTGATAAAGTGATAACCAATCCATGTCCAAAATCACATCGAAGCCAACTATGTCCAGCAAATTCAAGTTTGCATGGGTCTTTCTACCTAAGAAGGTCACAATATAGCCATGATACACCTAATTCACCACTAAAGACTTGTCTCTCGGGGTAGAAACACAAATTGGTACATTAAGAGAATCACAAACATAATCAATATCCGCAGCATAATATGTTGATACATGAGAATAAATGGATCTTGGATCAAATATTGAAGTAGAGAAATGGCAAATAGATACTATACTTGTGATCACTATATCATAGGCCTCCACCTCAGCCCTGCCTGGCATAACATAACACACCCTACGGTCACCACGAGCTTGTGAACCTCCTCAAGCACCACCTGAAGCACTACCCCTAGCACCTCTTGGCACTGATGTGCCAAAATACGACACCTTTAATGCTTTAAACTTATAATTTTATATGTTCTCTAAGCGATGCTAGTAGATTTTATGTGTTTTTATATTGTTTTTACAGGATTTAAGAGGTTTTTGTGAAGATTGCTAGAGTTTAGCAGCTTTTTGCTTAGTATGAGACCACCTATGGGTCGTGGTCTAATGCACGAGCTGTAGATAGATGTTCATAGATTTGATTTAGAGTTTAAAATAATTTCTAGAACTTTATTAACGATTAACAGGATGGGCCATGGTTGATTCCACAACCCGTAGACTTGTTCATGGAAAAAAGATCAGAGTTTCTGAAAGTTAGCAGGATGAAGTGGTTTATGGCTCGTAATCCCACCGACGAGCCATAGTTAGAGTCTCGTACATGGAGTTTAATATTCAAAGAGACACTCTACGAATCCCTAACCATGAGCCATAGATCAGTTCAGGGGTCGTACATGGTCTTGTGGTTGGGCCTGAATTCAAGTTTCCTTGTTCATTTAGGATTTGGTTTCTTTATGTCTATAAATAGGGTTTTTAGTTATTTTTGAATGTGTCGACTATCAGAACACATATTATTACTTTTCTTTGAGTTGTTCATTGGATCTTGATATTGCTATTTCATAGAGATTTTGGATTTTACGTTCTTTAATTCATCGTTGTAAGTGTTTAATTATGCAAACATCAAACAAGACTACTTCATCTACAACGAACATATGTAGCTAAATCCACAACTAGGGTTGTGGGAACCATGAAGAACTAACAAAGTAAAAATTTAAATAATTTGTAATCCTTAGAAAGTATGCATGCATGTATTATTGATCTCTTCGTTTTGATAGCTGTTTAGTGGTGGCCAATGTTAGAACTCACTTTATTCTTACTTGCTGCCCTAAGGAGGTAATGGATGGGATAAGGGATAAATAATAGAATTTAATGTGAGTATTCTCGTCTAATCAACCTCAACGGCCCAAGGGTTGGTTGTATTGGGACCAAGGTAAGGGTTAGTAACGCGACACCTATATACTGCCCAAGTTGTATGGTAAAATAGGCCTAGTTGCCAGTCCAAGGAATTAGGTGAACATAACTTATCAGTTCTGCATGATACATACTAGAAAAGGTTACAATTATTAGGTTATACTATTTTAGAAATTCATGGGGAACACAATACCCTAGTTACTTCTCTCACTGAATCAGTAATACTTGCATTCAAATTGTTCTTAGTATAGGTTTTAATAACTGCTTTTTACTCCAAGACCCCCCTTTAGGAATAAGTTGATTGATTCCTCGAAATTGCTTTAATTACTCCAAGTCTAGACCATATTTATCGTGGGATCGACCCTAACCATTATTAGATTCTATATTTGAAACACCGGTTGCTTACACCTTAATTGGCAGGTGTAATTTGGGTGTGATCAAATGTTAGCGTCGTTGCCAGGGAATACGGCTTTTGGATTGGTTTGATTAGGGTAACTAGAGAGTTAATCCTTATTTCCTTATTTTACGTACTTTTATTATTTTTGTTTCTTTTTCAACATACTGGTGTTGTGTATGTCCAATACGCGCAGTCCAAGCAATCTTTTGACTCTATTCCATCTAGAAATACAAAGAACATTGAGAAGAATAGCCCAAGACAATACCAACGATGTTGCAAATAAGGCGCTTAACTTGAACAAACAAACAAACAAAACACACCACCACCACCACGAGTGACGAATAATCAACCACCATCAGGAAATTAAGCAATAGTAGCCCCTACGTCCATCTCTTGCACCTTCTAACAGGAGCATCAAGACATCTTCTCTGCACATACCCAAACTATCACAGTCTTGATTCTCTCATTTTGTTTGCCACAGAAGCCACCCCTACTCCTTCCAAATAATCTTATTCCTAATCTTATCCCCCCGGCCGATATGTCCACACGTCCATCTCAACACCCTCATCTCCAAGACCTATATCTTCTGAACATGTGCGTTTTTGACTGGCCAGCACTCAACCTCATATAGCAAAGACGGTCTAACCATCATTCTATAAAATTTACCTTTAAGTTTAGGTGATATCTTTTTATCTCACAATACTTGAGAGGCAAGCCTCTATTTTGTCCATATTGCCCAAATACAATGTGTGACATTATCTCGATATCGCCACTACTTTGAATGATGGACCCAAGATATTTAAAGTTATATCTCTTGGGAAAAGATTGAGTTGCAAGCCTCACTTCAATATTTGCTTCATCCCTCGCAACTCTAAATTCGCACTCCAAGTGTTTAGTTTTGATCCTACGCAGTTTAAATCCTTTGGATTCCAAAGTATGTCTGCAAGTCTCTAACCATCATTAAATTTATCTCGAGTCTCATCAACCAATACTATATCATCCAAAAATAGCATACACAATGGATCCTCCTAAATAGACTGTGTCAACTCATCCATTACTAAGGAAAAAAGAAAAGGGTTCAACACTGATCCTAATGAAGTCCCATCTCAACAGGGAAGTACTCTGAGTCTCTTTCCACCATTCTTACTTGAATTTTGACTCCATCATACATATCCTTGATCACCCTAATATACACCATTGGAATACCTTTCGCCTCGAGACACCTCCATAGGAGATCCCTCGAAACTTCGTCATATGCCTTCTCAAGATCAATGAACACCATATGAAGTTCCTTTTTTCTTTCCCTATGTTTCTCCACTAGTCTCCGGACAAGTCGAATTGCTTCGGTAGTCGACCGCCCTGACATGAATCTGAACTAATTCTCAGATATAGACACTCTTTTTTCACCCGCATCTCCACCACTCTCTCCTAGACTTTCATAGTGCAGCTTAGCAACTTGATACCCCTGTAATTGTTACAGTTTTGGATATCACCTTTGTTCTTGTACAATGGAACCATTTTACTCCTCCTCTATTCATCGGGTATCTTAGCAGTCATCAGAATAACATTAAACAACCTAGTCAACCACTCCATACCATCTTTGACCGTGCTCTTTCAAAATCAATTGGAATTTCATCGGGTCTGATCGTTATCCCTTTGCTCATCCTACTAATAGTATGTCTAACCTCCTTAGCTCTGAAACGTTTGCAGTAACCAAAATCTTGATGACTATCGAAATGCACCAAATCACCTAGCTTAATATCACTGTCCCCTTTTTCGTTTAAGAGTTTATGAAAGTAAGTTTCCCACCTTGCTTAATGGAAGTCTCATCCACTCACACCTCACCCTCCTCATCCTTGATGCACTTCACTTGGTCCAAGTCACGAGCTTTAATCTCTCTCCCCCTCTTGCTAGCTGATACAATCTCTTGTCCTCTCCTTTTTCACCTAGCTCAACATACAAGTGTTTCAATGTTATTTTCTTAACACTCCTGACTGTTGTCTTCGCTTCTGTCTTCGCCATCTTGTAGATATCCTTACACCTTTATTTTTCATCCTCATCTATGCACTTCAACCACTTTATATAGAAAATCTTCTTAGATTTCACTTTGCTTTGAACTTCTCCATTCTACCACCAATCACCTTGACGTCTACCAAAGGTCCCTCTCGATACCCCTAGCACCTTGGTAGCTATTTCTCTAATGCAACCGGTAGTAGTGTCCCACATGGTGTTCACATCTCCGCTACTACTCCAAGCCCCCAAACTGCTCAACTTTTCCCTCATCTCTGAGAAAGGGCAGGAGTGAGGCCTCCTTATCTAATCCTTGGTTGAGCATAAATAACCTTCTTCCTCTTGCCCCTCTTAATATCTAAATCCATCACTAGAAGCCAATGTTGAGTGGAGATATTTTCACTCGAAATAACCTTGCAATTCTTACAAAGGTTTCTATCACCCTTCTAGAGGAGTAAGTAATAAATCTGAGTCTTAGCTACCGTATTACGAAAGGTAATCAAGTGATTTTATTTCTTCGAGAAACATGAGTTAGTAAAAACCAATTCAAAGGATTTAGCAAAATTCAAGAGAGACATCCCACCTCCATTCCTCTCCCCAAAACCAAAGCCTCCATGAACGTCGTCAAAACCACTAAAAGTTGCACCGATATGCCCATTAAAATCTCCTCTAATAAAGAATTCTTTTTGTGTCCGATATACCTCCCACAACCTCATCCAAGTCTCCCAAAAGAGCTTTTTGACTTCCTCATTCAGGCCCACTTGAGGTATATAGGCACTAACTACATTCACTATATGACTACCAATCACAAGTTTAATAGACACCATCCTATTATTAATCCTCCTAACCTCAACCATATACTCCCTAAGGCCCTCATCTACTAGGATACCTAGTCCATTTCTATCCCTAGAGCCACTAGAGTACCATAATTTAAACCTGTTTACATCCCGAGCTTTGGTACCTACCATCTGGTCTCCTAAACACATGCTATATTAATTTGTCTCCTCTTAAGACTCTTCACTAACTCTATGGACTTCCTTGTAAGTGATCTTATGTTCTACGACCCTACTCTCAACTTATGTAAGCCTGTGCCCCCTTGTACCACTACTACCCCTTGCCTCCGACTCCAACCGACTACATGACATTAATCCACCATCAGATCCTAATGCCACTAAAATAAGAACTAATAATCCACTAAATTACAGAAGATCAAGAAAATACAATAGTATACAAAACAATAAAATATGCACTAGTATACAATACACACGAAGCATAATAATCAATATGTAACAATCAACAACTTGGCCAAATAATAAATTCCTAAAAATAATAGTGAGAACTCAAAAAATAATAATATTGAGCAATTTAATGAATTCCTAAAAGTAACTTTTCACACAAACAACTAAAAGAAGAGAAAATCAGAGACAAATAATCAAATGACAAAGATAAATCGAGGGAAAATATAAATAAAAGATAAAAAAAATGTAACAGTACACAATTAACAACTTGGCCAAAAAGATATATCTAAATAGAGGGAACTGGTTGAAAAGAACTCTAAATAGCTCAAATTTGTATAAAGTAATGAAAACAGATTTGAAAATAAAAAAAATTAAAGATAACCTGAACAAATCTGAAGTTACTTTGGAAATATAGAACCTGGAATTTGAAGAGGAGAACTTGAAATCTGACTCTTGTAATTTGTTCTTAATGGGTAGGTCTTAAATGTTGGAAAAATCTTGAATTTACCTGCGAAGATCGTTGGAATTGTCACCGTCGTCAAGGATTCCATTGATCCGTTGATGTTGCAGATGAAGCTGATGATGAGTTGCTTTCTTCGCTCATGATGAATATAATTCTCCCACTGTTGATTCTATTTCTTTCTCAATCTTACTAAAAAATTAAAGATTTTTTTGCATTAACTTCAATTTCTTCTTAATTTCAAGCTTTTAACTGTTTTTGCCAATGATACAAAACTCTGTAACAGAAGCGAGATATGGAGGTGTTGGCTTCTCTTTGGTGCAAAACAGAGGAGAAAGAGCGAGGAGAGAGAGAAAGAGCGATCAATGGGAATTTGATTCGCTGGTGAATCTTCTCTCCGGTGCCGAAAATCCCAAGCGAGCAAATATTAAATTCTCCGATAGGTAACGACGCCAAGAATCAAAAAGATATTTGAAAAGGAAAAATAGCAATAAATGTAGAGAGAAGAGATAGCGCAATAGATCTGTATTGCAGGAAGAAGAGCCGCAGAGGAGAAGAGCCGCCATATGCTCCGCCACAATTAGGTGATGGAATGGGCGGTTTCTCATCGGTGAAGAATCGCATCTGATCGGAAAAATTTTCAAATCCAATGAAGAATCTTTTAAAAGACTTCTTCTGATTTTACATTTAATAATATATTTATTATTAATTAATACTATACATGCATGCAAATTACATACGTTTAACTAATTTGATAGAATTGTTTGGGTGAGAGAAAGTGAACTCGAAAATCATTATTATTAGAAAAAATAAAACTACAACTCTAAATTTTAAATTATATCTATAAAAAATGGAGATTGTTAATTATTATTAGGTGATAGTATAATACTATTACGAGCCGTTTATGAGGAAAAATGTAGAATTATTTTATCCCATATTTGGTTGAAGGTATTAGGTAGTCCTAAGATTATTTTGTCGCACCATTATTGCCTTAGTAATGGGATAAGTGATCTCATACATATGGTGGAATAATTTTATCCCAAAATAACTTATTTCGAAATTAATTATCTTGAAATAACTTGTTTCCAATCAAACAATCACCCCCTTACGAAATTAGTTATCCCCAAATTACAATGCCACCATTAATATAAAATAAAAATACACTATAATTCTACAATAATCAACTCCAAAACAAGTTATATGATTCAGTGCTTTCAATCAAATATGAAATAAATTTATCTTTAATTTAATTCCAAAATTAATATTTTTTATCCTTTGTACCAACCGGGACAATTGATAACACTATATCATACACTTCATTTTCGCAATAAATAGAAATTAGGATTTGGTCCGCTCAAATCCCTTTTTTCTTTTCCATATAAACCGTTTGGAGACACCGCGAAGCGATTCCTTTACTTTCTCCTTCTTCACCAACCCAGAAAAACAAACAAAAAAAAATAATAATTTCTCTCTAAAATCCCTTGAATTTGCTATTGACCATTCTTCAACCGCTCTCTCTATTAATTTTTTTCTCAACGTGTAAGTCATCTTTTCCGTGTATGATCTCTGGTCTTTAAGTTGAATTTTTTCCTTATTTTTAATTTTTTTTGGATGTCAATGGTGGTTGATTTTATTGTATGTGTGTATGTATCGGCATTGGTGTTGCAGCTTTGAATTTAGTGTTTTAATCGGTTGGGTAATCGTTAGCTGCTTAGGGTTTTCCTTCGTTGGCGTTTTGGACTTTTGTGGGTGCAAGTGAAAAAGGGGCGTGTTTTATTTCTGCCTTTGGATAAGCACATACGACATATATAGAGCTCAATGTAGTTAGAGATCATTAATTCTTTATTGGGTTTATCAACTTTTTTGTTTTTTTCTTATGCAGTTTAATGTTGCAATTTGGTGTTTTCTTTAATCCTAATTTTTGGGGTTATGCACTGTTGTATTGGTTAACCTTCTGCAAGTATGTGGATACATGTGGCCTATGATTTGTTTTGTTTTTTCCCTTTTTGGTAAGGTTGACTATAATTGATTGTAGAAAGAGTCTGGTGGTCCACTGAAAGAATTGGGCTTTTTGTTGTTTTTGTTAATTTGTTGGTAGAGAAGAGAATTTCGGATTATGCTTAACACGTAGATGCGACTTGCAAGTTGGAAAGATCGGTAATTTGATTATTCTTCTCTTTGCAACTGATCGGGTGAGCATTAGTGCATTTTCGTGTGTGTGGTTTCTCAAAAGCTTTTAAATGCCTATTTGATTACTTAACTTCTATTTGCATTCACAGATTACTGCAGGTCTTTAAATGCCACCAAATTTGGATGTGGTGGTAAGGACAGATGATTGTTGAATTCTGTCTACTCCTCTGAGTGTAGCTAGGTAAAACAGTTGATATTCATTTCATGGATCCCAATTGCACCACTGAAAATTTATCTTTCTCCTTGCAATGGCCTGATCTCTGTAAGATAAAAACGATTATGCGTCTCAGGGAATGGTTGCATTTGATGTTTCAGGAGATGTCGCAGTTGCTGCTTTTGAGTTGATCAGCATAAGGAAGGCAACAAAAAGAAGGATGATGAAGTGAAAAAGAACTATAAAGTTTGCTGCTTTGGAAATTAAATTTCGAGAGCAAGTGTTTTACCCATGGGAGGAGGACCGGACACTAGTTGAGCCATAAACAAGATATAATACCAGCAAGAAGTGGCAGGAACAAAAAGTTAAGAAAGCATCCCTAGGTTTCAGTTCCTTGCAGATTACAAGAAAGAAAAGAAGCTATCCATAAGCAAGCCCCTTCTTAGATTGGCATTTGCTGGGAAATATGGTGCAAGCTGTTGAACATAACGGCGTGCTTGAGATAGCTCAAAGTGAGCATAAAAAATCAAAAACAACCAAAAAGGGTAAGGGAAATGGGAGGCAAGGCAAAAATCACACTGGTCAAAACTCGCAGAAATCAAAGGGAAAAAGCTCCGTTCCTACAGGCCCTATCTCCTTGAAAGTTAAATTTGGTTCACGTTGCCTGATGGATGTTGTTCCTCCTATTGATGATCACATGGACAAACAGTGTACTACTGGAAAAGAATTTAAAGAATTGCCAAATGTTGCCAGAAATTTTGATGATCAATTGGAGACAGGGTTGCCCAGTCTGCAGTTCTCCAGTTGCAATGGAAATTTGGATAATGTGTATACTTCTGTATCCGTATCACGCCAATCTGAAAAGAACACCAGTCAAGAACCAGTGGACAAGCTTTTAGACTTTCGCCATGAGTCATTCTCTCAGGAGGGAAAATTAATTGATAACAGGTTCTCAGATTCTGGAACTTCGCCTGACTCAGAAGTTATCAACCTGGTTCCGGATACTCAAATTATTGGGGGAGACGCAGAAGATTTGAATGATTTAATCCCATCTAGGCCATCTGTTGCTCCTGGGGATGTTCTGAGTTTGCGCGTGTATGACAGGAGCAAGAAAGGAAGGAAAAAAGATAGGCTCCCAAAGTTTGCCAGTTCTGGTTCGAAAGATCTGCTTAGTCCAGATAGTATGAGAAATTCCCAAATATTTAGTCAACTCATTCAAGGAGAAAAGGTACGAGAGGGCTCTTGTTATGCTGATACTCATGCTCTAACAATAGGTAGAATTGGCTCAGGCAACATATCTAGTGCTGAGATTATTTCAGAGGAACTGTTTCCTTGTTCAGGAGTACCAGAGTTCAATATCTACAGTGCTTCTTCAAAACTTGTAACTGGCATAGAGGGTAATGTTTGTTCTAGCCTTGGCACCGAGTCACCAGAAACTGAGTTTTCTGAAAAAGTGGTATCCTGTCATGATGGACAAAATACTACTGAAAGTGAAAGATCTAATTTATCTGGCAAAGGCAGGTCACAGGTCCCGAATCTGAAGTCATCCAAAAGTAGAGGAAGTGCTTCTAAAAAGAAGGGAAGCAAAAAAAAGCAAGATAATAAGCTTGAAGTGAAATATGAGGACGAGCAAGTCAAGAGTTTATCTGAGGTGAAACATTACTCCGGAACAGGTACGAATAGTTGGTATAGGCTTGTGTAACCCCCCCCCCCCCCCCCCCCCCCCACCATGGAAATATTCAATTTTATTAATTCAATGTTGGACTGACCGTCAAGCAATGTAGTATTATATGACCATATTAAATTAATGTCTTAGAAAACGAATCACCATATGAATTTGGAGAAGTTGGATCCAGAAATAAAACCTTAAGTGGAGGCATTTCAGACTTGGACATTATGCGGAGTGAGGTGAGTCAGACACATTTACAGCCAAGAAATGCCTGGGTGCAGTGTGATGATTGCCAGAAATGGAGGCGTATAGCTGCTGTACTTGCTGATCAGATTGAAGAAACAAATTGCAAATGGTATATGGTTGCTCATCCTCTACATCATTAATGCGTTGAATGTTCTGTTCTTCCAATTTGTTGTCTGCCATGCTTTTTTGAAGTTTAGTCCTGTAAGAAGATTTTGGTTTTCCCCTTACTTTGTAAACTAATGAAGCAGTTTTTTGTCGCTCAATTGCACTAGCGCACACTTGCATCCTGGAAAGTGGTGTTGCTTAAGTTAGAAAGCTAATAAACGGATCTTTGAACCTTGTAACTAGAAAAAAATTATAGAAGCTGAGAAAGTGAGTCTTGTTAGTTTCTCTCTTTGGAATCCATGATTCAATCAGCTGCTTCTGTTTAGCACGACCAATATGCAGAGCTTTGATGCTTATATGCTCTTGGTGATTCTCTGTGTGAGTGAAAAACTAAACTTTTTTCCTCTCCTACCCAGTCCAATTGGAAAAGAATGGTCCTTCTGTATAAGGTATATGTATCTAATCACTTATCTATTAAGACAGACTCCTCTTTGACTTCGTAAAAGAAAGAATTGCAGTCTGACTTGGAGATCCTAAGTTTGAATGCCAGGTAAAGAAAACTTGACATGAGCCCATTTGCTCTAGCCTTAATGGGCATTACCTTGGCAACCTGTGCTTGCGGCTGGACAGGCTAGCTGCTGGATTGTTTAAGGTGCATGTAAGTTAGCCCGGACACCATTAATAATACAACAACAACAACAACATGTCCAGTGAAATCCCACAAGTGGGGTCTGGGGAGGGTAGAATGTACGCATACTTTACCACTACCTCATAGAGGTAGAGAGGCTGTTTCCTTGGAACCCTCGTCTCAAAAACCCAAAAGCAGAATAAACTAGGTATAGAAAAAGGAAAGGACAGGAAAAGCACATGATAGTATGCAAATACGATAAATTTAACATAAAAAAAACGAAAAAGGACAACAGAAGATATAAAGACAATGTAAATACACTAAAAGTAAACAAATATAATGGCAACATATAATGTAAAGATATCACTACTCCTACTATCCTACTATCACCAAGTCATATATCGACCTACCCCTACTAACCTATTAGCCGTCTACTCTAATACGCAACCTCCACTCTTTTCTATCTAAGGTCATGTCCTCGGTGAGATGAAGTTTTGCCATACCTTGTCTGATCACCTCCCCCCAATACTTCTTCGGCCTACCTCTACCCCTCTGTGTATCCCCTAAATCCAACCTCTTGCACCTCCTAACGGGAGCTCGATACTCCTTCTCTGCACATGTCCAAACCAACACAGTCTCGCTTCCCTTATCTTGTCAGCCACAGGAGCTACCTCTAGCTTCTTTCGAATGATCTCATCCCTAATCCTATCACTCCTGGTATGTCCACACATCCATCTCAACATCCTCATCTCTGCACCCTGCATCTTCTGAACATGTGAATTTTTAATAGGCCAACACTCCATCCCATATAGCAAAGATGGTCTAACCACCATTTTGTAAAACTTGTCGGTAAGCTTAGGTGGTATCTTTTTGTCACACAATACTCCTGAGGCAAGCCTCCATTTCGTCTATGTTGCCCCAACACGGTGTGTGACCTCATCGTTGAAATCGCCACTACTCTGGATGATGGACCCAAGATACTTAAAGTTATCTCTCTTGGGGATAAATTGAGCGGCAAGGCTCACATCAGTGTCTGTTTCATCCCTCACAACACTAAAGTTGCACTCCAAGTATTATGTTATTGGTTTTACTCAATTTGAACCCTTTGGATTCCAAAGCGTGTCTCCAAACCTGCAATCTATCATTAACTTTAGTTCGAGTCTCATCAATCAGTACTATGTCATCTGCAAATAGCATACACCAAGGGACCTCCTTCTGGAAAGACTGCGTCAGCTCATCCATCACCAGGGCAAATAGAAAAGGGCTCAACACAGATCCTTGATGAAGTCCCACACCATTTATAATAAAACATCAAAAATAAAATAAAAGAAAGGGTTATATTCAGCACCCAAAGGTGTGGCTTAGTGGTCAATGAAGTGGTTGAGAACCCTCAGGTCTTGGGTTCAAAACTTAGGGAGACAAAAAAGAATCACTAGGTGATTCTTCCCCTCTGTCCTAGGATAGAGTTACCTAATACCTATTGTTGGAGGGAGGTGGCAGGTTTCTCGTGGAATTAATCGAGGTGCACAAGCTGGCCTGTACACTACAACCATTAAAAAAAAGGTAAGAAAGGGTTATATTCACTAAATAACTTTACGGACAAACATATTAATACTTTGTCTTTCAAGATTTTTATCTCTTATATGCTAGAATATTAGCATATTACTTTCAGAAAGTATATAAATTTTAATGCACATAGATTACTTTATGCAAACTGACCTATCAACATGAATACATGGTAGATAGCTGTCAGGTTTACAAGTTACTGTGTTTTTCTGGAATCTAATGGTCCTTTGCGACTAACCTGTTCTTACTGTAAGTTTCTTGTAGTATTTGAAGCTTGAAGTATTTGAGGTTTATTAATGGATCTGCAAAGTATTGTCGTTGAGCAAATGTAATGTTGTTTGTTTGTTTCCAAGAGTTAGTTGCTTATTTATCTCATGTAACAAGGACTTGTAAGGATAATTTGGATAAAGACTTTGCTGATTGCTCGATTGCACAAGAAAAATCAAATTCAGAAATTAATGCTGAGCTAGAAATATCAGATGCATCTGGCGAGGAAGATGCCCTCGGTAGACGCTTGAATTCAAATCGATCAGGACAGAAGAAGGCACCTGGTATTTTAATAATTGTAGTAATGCAATAGCGGTTTTGTTGACTTTGAGTAGATTTTCAATAAAGAAATTTGTGCTAATTTGCCTATCTTCCGTACATGTCTGTATTGTAGTTTCCCTTCAATCATCTTGGACTCTGATTAAGAGAAACTTATTCCTGCATCGTAGCCGCAAAAGTCAAACTATTGATGAGGTGAGTGCTTTATCAAGTTTGCATTATTACCTCATACATCTGGGTGTATATCTTGAATAAAAATAATACATAAATAAAGCCCCATGTTGCAGTGTTCTTAAGACTTGACTGGTCTCTAAATCTTAAAATTCATCAGGAAAGGATAAATATAAAGCTGGATTTACCCTGTTATTAATCAAACAATTAACCTATCGCTTTAATCTGTGGGAAGTTTGCCTTAAAAAGTAAAGTCATATTCAGCATAATGCTTCAGCTTAGACTGTTGCATCATTGTGTCTGCTGGTTTCCGTTTCACAAATAACAAACATTTCCCTTTTCTCCAAGTGTGGCAAGATAGTTATATGTCTCAATAAAAATAATAATTAGGGAGTTATGTTTCTGAAAACATATGGTTTTGTGTATTAGTTATTGTTAACTTGCTCATAATTTCTGTTCGCTCTGGAATTTTCTGGCCTTTGGAGCTATCTATTCCTTTGAATTAGCTGTCAAATTTATCTTTCTATGTTAAGTAATTCTATCAATTTTTCCTTTTGGCATTGTCAAAGTCTCCTTTTTTTTTTTTATTACGAGGGGAACCCGCAGCCGCTACCTTTGAGTGCGCATAGGGTAAACCCTCGCTCCTATGCAATAGCTCGCAAACCATATAGGAGAGATAATCTGCATCAGGTCAAAAGGCAAACCCCTTGCCTTTTGCTGGCAAGGGGTTTCGAACTTGAGACCTCCAACATGGAAGCCCCAAGCCTAAACCACTGGGCCAGCCCTAAGGGTTTGGCATTGTCAAAGTCTTTTTGAAAATATTTGATCAAATATAACTTAAAGTACTTAAGCTCTTCCTTCACACATTTCCGTCTGTCTTTTCTTGATGTTGTCTTATTTTGGGCTTTAAGCATACTTTTGGCTTTTAAAGATATTTTAAGTACACAATATGAAAGAATATTGTCCCTGCGTGTATATGGTTTCCTTAAATAATTAGCTGGTCTTTAAATGATTGATCTTTGTTATTTTGAGGTCAGTTGCTCATATAATCTATGATGTGTCATGGTTAGTGGGTGCTGCAATGTTTACTAGATTGTAAAGCCGACAATTTTAACACTGGTTGTAGATATTACTTGTATGAGCTAGTTCACTTTAAGAATATTGCATGTTAACAAGGGAGACTGGTACTTGTAGGTGTTCCTTTAATCATGTCATCAAAAAGCAATCATCTCTATTATCAGTAATTCACTATCATAAAGGTTAAGGCTAAAATGCAGCATGAAAAATAGATAAGAGCAATAATTAGCTTCTACAAGAAAGCAGCTTGATTGCCCCCCGGGCCTAGCTCAAATGGCAAAGAGTGGAGGATTTGTGGCTGAGGTCACAGGTTCAAGCCCTGCGCCATGTAAGGCGGAGCCTGGTATTTAAGTGGAGAAGGATAGAGAGGCGGGTCCAATATCCACGGAGTTTGGAAAGCTGTTGTTGGTCCAAAGGGCGGGCAGCAGATGGATTTCTCGATTATCAAAAAAAAAAGAGAGAAAGCAACTTGATTCACACTCGAAGTGTAGGCTCCCAAAAGAAAAGGACATCGATCCTTGAGTTAATTTCTTCTTAGCAGCATTTTTTTATGGGTTGGACTTTCCGTCAAAAAGGTGTTTGATACTCTTCCACCAGCAGTTGTGGTTTCTTTGCATTTTAAAATTAAAAAATTATCTAATAGCACAGAATCGGGATTCCTGAGCATTGGTTTAGAAAGTTCAAGTTCGTCTAGAAGATTTTAGGGTTTGAAAAGATTCTTTAGTGATTTTGGAAGCACCATGTAGTTTGTTTACTAGGACAGCAGGAAAGTAAGATTTTTCAGTCTTCAATACATGTCTAAATACTCGATTGACATTTTACAGGCCTTTCCTGACCCCTTTTAACATGAATCAAAAGTATATGGTGCACACAGTTGTCATAGTTGGTTCTGCTTCTGAGGTTCAACACATCTGTACACCTTTCAAGGAATCTGTAGCTTCTAACTTCCTCATCTCTGTTGCCTTGCATACAGACAAATCTTTGTATATGTTCAACTGCTTGTTGAATCAAACTTATGATGTCAGATGCTCGAAGTAATAAAATCTGACTTGCTTCCTTCTCTATTTTCTGTTTATTTCCCTGTTATCCTTCTCCATTAGATCATGGTCTGCCATTGCAAGCCTTCAGACCATCGATTGGGATGTGGAGATGGATGCCTGAATCGGATGCTCAATGTTGAGTGTGTTAGAGGGACTTGTCCATGTGGAGAGCTCTGTTCGAATCAGCAGGTACTTAAACTTGCAAGACATTCAGTATATTGTATATTGCTTATATATGCAGCCTCTGTAACCCTCCATTTATGTCTGCTTGCAGTTCCAGAAACGTAACTATGCTAAATTGAAGTGCTTCAAAAGTGGAAAGAAGGGTTATGGCTTGCAGCTGCTTGAGGATGTCTCCGAAGGGCAGTTTCTTATTGAATATGTCGGGGAGGTGAGTTCACTATTCCATAATATTTAACAGTCTTTGCTAGGTAAGGATGGAAAAGGATATAAGGCTCATATGTTTTTTCCCCCACAAGTCTTAACGAGGTTATCCTATCATCAATTCTGATTGCATAAGCAAATCAAAGAATATCAAGTAAAGAATTTGGAGAAACCCAACTTTAGTGCCAAATTAGAACATTCTGTATAAATCAAGTACACTAATTTTCTTCATCAAAGAGAACCTAATATATAAGAGTAGCTTTTAAAAACACCCCTTGCTAGATCTTCATCAACCATGACTTTCCACCATTAGCCTCTCCGAGAAATCTAAAATCAGTAAGCTAACCATAAAGATGAAGACATATTGATATTTAGTCTAGCAAGTGAGCCAAATACCCCAAAACTAGTCTTAAAGAGTTAGATGCCAAATTTTAATATAGCTGAATGGACATATTACAAAGATAGCCTTCAGTTGATCTTATTCTTACTTTGAAGTCTTCTCCCAATGCTTCCTCTTAGCCCTCCAAGTCCTTGATAGATTGAAGAATGTTCCGAAGTGCATGATGGCTACCTTTGATGCCATCAAGTTCTTCTCTGTACTTTTACCCTTAAATCTTGGTTATGCAATGATTTTCTCCCCGTCCTATTCTTTTATCCTACAATACTAGTATTTATAACTTGTTTTGTAATCTCTCTACTTGACACTTAGTCTACTCTAGATATACATTATTGTCTTGTCATCTGTAGAGTATCCTCCAATGTTAGTATACCCTCTTACCTTCATCCACCAACGAAAATGTGGAAAGCCTTTCATGTCTTATACCACATCAAGTGTCAATGTGGTCAAATTGATTTCTTACTCCTCACTTGTCCATTATGTGGTGACCATTTACTCATACTCCCCCACACCCTGACATTGCAATGGGTATCTATGCCCATTTTATACCGATCCATGGTATTGTTGTAGCATGCACTCCTATGACTGGGCATCTGCACTCATTATTGTGGTTATTCGTCATAACTTGCCTTATAAGTTGGCAGTCAACTGATTACACCCTTAAAATCTAATAGGTTGTGAATTTCACCTAGGCAGAACTGATTGTAACGTAGTATTAGAAAAAGCTAGAATTCAAAGGGGACTCGTGATCTGGTCTAGAATTTGTTTCAAATTCACTTCGTGGCTACATTCATCTATAATTTGGTGAGGGTAGCAATTTGATAATTTTTGTGCATCTGTATAGTTATGCATAGTTTCCCATTGTATTTTTGATATATAACAGGCTGTGAATGTAACTTTTTCTAGGTGTTGGACGTGCATTCGTATGAGGCAAGACAAAAGGAGTATGCCCTCAAAGGTCACAAGCATTTTTATTTCATGACACTTAACGGCAGTGAGGTATTAATGTTGCCTTGTTTCTTTTTTTTTTTGGGGGGGGGGGGGTGCAAAAAGAAGTCGTGAATTACTCCCGTAGTTTCTTGTTCAGTTACTATTTGGTGTTTCTTGTATTTCGATTATCATATTGTTTTGTTGTAACTTGTAATTACTGTTTAGAATGATTATCATGTTTTCTATGGTATTTTGCTGTGGCTTCTTTACTTCCGTTATTCCTTTTCCCGTACTGCTGTGGACTGTTTTTTGATTGAATTGAGGGTCTAGCGGAAACAACCTCTCTACCTCCAAGGTGGGGGTAAGGTCTGCATACACTCTATCTACCCCACCCCAAACCCCACTTTGTAGGATTATATAGGGTAAGTTGTTGTTTTTGTTATGAAGTTATCAAATTATCTTACTCGGATACATATCCTGTTATTCGGTCATTTATATTTTGTGAAATATCTCCGCACGAATTAATTTAATCTTTCTATCACTTCTCAGTGGCTACTGTAGATTGTAAAGGCCCGTAATTGTGGCATTTTAATCTATCTATTCTCTCTAGCCTTTGAAATGTCCTTTTCATGCCTTATTTCAGGTTATAGATGCGTGTGCTAAAGGGAATTTGGGACGTTTCATTAACCATAGCTGTGATCCTAATTGCTGCACAGAGAAGGTGATTCTACTTTCTACTGGGCTTTACACTTTGTCCAAAAATTTGCTTTCATGTTCTATTTAGCTTGATAATGAATGGCAATTTCTTCAGGAAAAGGTTGTGCACGAAAACCAGAATTCCTTTCCCTCCATTGGCCTTTTGCTGCCTTATTTTCATGCATACCTTGCCTTGATTGGACATGTTGTTAATATAGAAGAATAATATTGTTTGGTGAAGCTGAATGATGCTTTTCTTTCATTTTGCTTCGGGGAAAAAATTGTTAGCGCATTAACAAAACTCATTTCTACACGAATGTATATAATATTATTATCTCAAGTTTCTTTCATTTGCCTTTTATAAAACCAAATTTGTCTTTTTTTGGGGGGCAAATCCTTGGTGAGAACTTAAGAAACAATAGGAGAAAAGAAAAACATAGCCCAATACTAGACTTGTTCATTACATAGTTATCTACTTTTTAAGTATCATAAGTTCTTGAATAGATCTATCACAATTTGTAGTCTGGTTGATTCTTTAATTAAATTCAGACCAGATTAAAATAATTGTGAAAATCAAGACTCGAAATGGAAAAATATCATCAGTTTCCCAATCTCTTGGAGACACAGAATATCTGTCTTTCAATTTCTTATTAGAGATTTGATGGTGTCCCGTTTTGTTGTCATTCAACCCCCTAACATTCCAACTTAGGATTTTGACTTTCATCCAGAAAAAGACTGGTATTTCCTCCCCTTGTGCTTCATCTCCCTCTCGTCATAATTCACCAGGCATATTAGCCTTCTGGCCACTGTCTCCTCTTTTATTTAGATTCTCGCTCCGGACATATTGTGTTTGGTTTGATATATGTACAAGTTATGAGGAATTTATGTATTATTTCATGCAGGATAAAAGGTGGAATAAGTAACATGAATAACTAAACCCTGCATAAAATAATACATAGATTTCTTCATAACTAAGTCATGTATTACCCATACATGCATAACCATGCATATCTACTCTCTGTGATTGATTATATCAGCATTTTGTGTTTGCAATTTCATCTCTCTTTTTTTAATCACTGGTTTGTTAATTGAATGAAAGATCAATTCCAACCCCCACACCCACGCACCCCCGACCCGCTCTTACTATATATTTTCGAGTACTGTTGTGACTCAACTTTCATTCACTTGCTAACACAGTGGATGGTCAATGGAGAGGTTTGCATTGGACTCTTTGCTCTAAGGGATATCAAGAAGGTAAAGTGTCTCCTTTTGATTGTAATTTGGCTTTAACTGTTTTGCAATTTACGGGAAATTTGTTGATTTTTCCAAGTCAGTGAAGTAGAAAAATGGTTTCATCTCTTGTCTTAAATGTCTTTTATATTTTTGGTCAATAAACACATTAAGAGTAGTTCTGAGATCTTCAATACCTAAGCTGAAAACTGTTGCATTATGGTCCCTGTGATAGTGATTAGTTTGTTACAATCACCATTCTATTATCACTTTTAGCAAGTCCTTTGGTGATATTTGATACGCTTCTAATTTTAGTAGCTTGCCAATGAATATATGCCATACTGCTTGTGAAGAAAATTTACTGTTACAAAAATAGTACGATTAGCCGAAAAAGACACTGTTATGGTTTAAGATTTGCCATGTAAAGAGCAGTTCATGGTGGAATTGTTGGTAGAATCTGGGTCTAGTTTTAGATGGGTTATTTAGTTGATCTAGCCTTTAGGCCTTGAATACAGAGATGTGTTTGGGCTGCATTCCCTCTTACTTTGTTTCCATGAAAAAGCATTTTTGATGCTTAAATATGTCAAAGATTATGTAACAGATCAGTTTCAGACAAAAATGATTATTTTAACTGATAATGAGTTTCAGATAAAAACTAAATCATATTTCTGAGAGTTTCAATTTTCTGAAACTTATTTGCATGTTAGTAAGTAGACCCAATTTCAGATTGGAAGAGGGGCTTGTCAAAACTCTATATGCGGAATCTCGAAGAGGGTGTAATAGGTATTCTTTTTTGTGGTCAATACATGATTATCGATAATTATAAAAGTAACACTCCATTCTAAACTGTGGATTTACTGTTAAAACTTTGGAACCCAAGACATGAAAGATTCATAATTTATTTCGAGGTTTATCCTAATGTTTCTTGTGGACTGCAATAATTTTCCTCGCCTTCAATCTGTTACACAGTTTATAGTGTATATTTAATGAGTTCAAGTTTGAATAGGTTCAATCGAGAGGAAATTTAACAATCAGTATTGCTAGGTAACTACTTGTTGGTGTTTCGAAGTTGAATACAAATGCTCTAGTTTTTTAATCTTAATTTTAGCAAGTAGCATCTATGCATCAAAGAAATTATAGGAAGTGGCATCTGAGCTAGCAATGTTCAATTAAACAGGGATCACATCATGATGAAAGAGTGATGCTTGAGCTTTTTGTACTTAATCTAGTTAAGTTAATTTTACTGATAATTTCTGGGAAAAGAAGTTGTAGTCTAAGTCTGACTTGTCGAATTTGTTTCTTCAAGCTGCTTAATTGATGACACTGAAGTTTATGATAGATCATCTGCCCATGGATTTTAATTGTACTCCTGTGGTCACTTGTTATCTAGGAAGGTCTTCTTCTTCAAATAAATAATGATGTAGTTTTAATAGTACATTTGTATTAGCTGCTGAATTTTTGGAGGACAGTTAAGTACTTTTGACTCAGGAATATACTTTTAAGTATTTTCTGTTTCTTCTCCCCCCCTTCCCCTCATGGAAAAGAATTTATGTAATATGTGTGCATTTCACTTTGTTTATCATCTAATTTTCTAACCAACATCATTATAGTGCAACAAATTAAGTGCTTGCGTATGAGCCATCACCTGCTTGCCTTAAGTTTGTCAAATGCATCAAACCAAATGAAACCTCTTGTGCTCTTTCTACTTTAGGGATTATCTTTGTCCTATTTTGCTGTCTTTATCATTTTCCCCCTTACTTTAGCAGCAGCCATTTTCCCTTCTCTGCTTTTCATGTTTCTGGTGAGAGACGAGTGAGAGTGATGGGAAGGAGTAAATAGGTATGCTTCTCCAACTGGTTCCTGGGATCTATTTGCTTCATAAGTTGCTAGCTGTTTCCTGACTAGGCTTTCAATTGCATAACCTTTATGGATCACATCTTGAGTTATCACAAGTTAGCAATCTAAGTAAGTAACTTTTCATTTGTTTCTGTTATTTTCCCAACTAATATGTGCTTATGGTTTTCTTGTTCAGGGTGAGGAGGTTACATTTGATTACAATTATGTGCGTGTCTTCGGGGCTGCAGCGAAAAAATGTGTCTGTGGCTCGCCGCGCTGTCGGGGCTATATAGGTGGAGATCTGCAGAATGCAGAAGTGATAGTTCAGGCTGATTCTGATGATGACTATCCTGAACCCGTTGTTTTCTGTGAGGATGGTGACATGGGTGATGAACTAGAGAAAATTCTATCTGCAAGAAGTTCATCTGATGTCACAGAAATTAGAACTCTGGGGGTTGTACCTAATAACAAATATAAACTGGATGAACCTTTTACTCGAAATGTGGAGAATACTACCCAAATACACACGGGGAATATAATGAAACAAGAAAATTCCAACATGGATAACTCTGCTGCTGCTTTTAGCTTGAAGATCAAGGAGGAAAGCAACAAGTTCCATAATGAATCTCCTTCATCATCTCTGAAGAAGGAATCACCTGTGGCAATGGAGGGGCTAGAAAGCCTATTGCATTCTTCTGTACGACCTATGGGAAATTCCTCGCAGTCAGAAGATATAACCACTAAAACCATATCTGAAGTCAAAGGAGAGTGCTTAGATGTTGACAAAGTTTCTTCTGCACTGCCATCTCCAAATGCTATGCTTAGCAGGCCTTTGAAGAAGAAATCAAGCAATGGGGATGCCAGTGATGAATCATTGAAATCTTCTCGTCGATCATCTTCCGTTAAAAAGGGAAAATCGAAGGATAGTGCTGTGAATTTAACATCTGTATCTGATGTGAACAACAAATTGCAAATTCCACAACCTAAATTCAAGAAACCAACACATGATTCCTCAAATGGTCGTTTTGAAGCAGGTATATCATTGTTATCAAGTTTTTGGAATATGTAGATTTGAAAGTATCATTAAAATAAACTCTTGCGCCTGAATCTGCAGTCGAAGAGAAACTTAATGAGTTGCTGGATCATGATGGTGGAATAAGCAAACGCAGGGTAAGTAGTTCCAAGCTACAGTATGTAGTCTATATTACCTTCTTTTCTTCTGCTTAATGATGGGGAGGAGTGGCTGCTTTGTTTTTGGTCATGTTGTGTTTCTGGTGCTTAGGTCACTGATTTTGGCAAAACTAATCATTCTTTTTTTTATGGAATGCACATTTCCTCAGCTTTCTGTCCATCCTTCCACTGCCATTTGGTGTGGCTTCTTCAATGTATTGATGAAACACCATAGGTAAAAATTGTGAAAGGGAGGCCTGGTGGGTGCACATTGGTTTGAGGGGGGGGGGGTGATAGTTGGCTTATGATTTGGCACTTGATATAGGTTTTAGTGATGTCTCCAATTCTAGGTCTTCATTTGTCCTCTTTACAGTGTCGCTTATGCTATGGCTAATGTGTGCGTGATTACTCTACATTTGAATATGTTAATCTTTTTCTCTGCAGGATGCATCTAGGTGCTACTTGAAGCTCCTCCTCTTAACTGCTGCTTCAGGGGATAACTGCAATGGTGAAGCTATTCAGAGGTAATAATGGCTTTCTCATTGGAAACTCTTCAGTTGCCATGCTTAGTGAGTGATACTTTTTGTTCGTTAATCTATTTTTCTCTTTTTCTTTTCTTTTAATATATTTGTATGCAGTAACCGGGATCTTTCTATGATCCTTGATGCGCTTTTGAAGACCAAGTCACGCACTGTTTTGGTGGATATTATTAACAAGAATGGTAATAATGCGGTGCTTATTGCATGCCTCATTTCTTCTTTTTTATTTTTGTCCCAAATAAATTACTGATTGTTGGAGTGTGATTGTTCCTTGCTTGTTAGGTTTGCAGATGTTACACAACATAATGAAACGATATCGGAGAGAATTCAATAAGATCCCAATTCTCAGAAAGTTGCTTAAGGTAGTTACTATAGAATTATGCATTCAAAGTAATTTTACTGATTGATGAACTAGCTGTTTTTAGCAGTACCAGGATTTGAGAGGCTGTGGAGAGAACTTTTTATTTGTTAACTAATCTTGATGGAATTGGTCGGAGCAAGAAGTTGAAGTGTCTTAAAGATGTATTCATTGACGTCACTCTTATGTGGTCATAAGTTCTTATATGATGACTGAAGCATCAAATAGCCAACTAAAAATTGAGGATATGAAATTGAGCATTGTTCCGTAGCTTCCTTAGGTCACATTTTTACTAGGAAAGGAGGACAAAATTGTTTCTAGCTTTTTATTAGGATGATGTCTATTAAACTTATTATGACAGACATAAAGTGAATATAGTTAGTGCCTATGCACCTCAAGTGGGCTTGGATGAGAGGTTAAAAAGCTCTTTTGGGAGGATTTGGATAAGCTTGTGAGAGGTATACCATCCATAGAAAATATTTTCATTGGGAGAGATTTTAATGTACATATAGATGCAACTTCTAGTGGTTTTGACGATGTGCATGGAGACTTTGGTTTTGGGGAGAGGAATGGAGGAGGGACGTCTCTCTTGGATTTTGCTAAAGCCTTTGAGTAGGTTATTGCTAACTTGTGTTTTCCGAAGAGGGAGAATCACTTGAGCATCTTTCGTAGTATGGTAGCTAAGACTCAAATTGATTACTTTCTCCTCCGGAAGGGTGATAAAAGCCTTTGTAAGAATTCTAAGGTTATTCCGAGTGAAAATATTCACTCCACATAGGTTTTTAGTGATGGATTTAGAGAATAAGGGGGATAAGAAGAAGGCTATTTATGTCCAATCGAGGATTAGATGGGGAGGCTTGACTCCTACCCTTTCTCGGGTGATGGGGGAGAAGTTGAGTAGTTTGGGGGCGTGAGTAGTAGTGGGAATGTGAACAATAGGTGGGACACTACTACTGGTTGCATTAGAAAAGTGGCTACCAAGGTACTAGGGTTATCGAGAGGGACCTTTGGTGGACGTCAAGGTGATTGGTGGTGGAATGGAGAAGTTCAAGGCAAAATGGAAGCTAAGAAGGTTGCCTATACGAAGTGGTTAGTGTATGGATGAGGATGAAAAATGAAGGCTTAAGGATATCAATAAGACAACGAAGACAAAAGCGAAAATGGCGGTCACGAGGTCTAAGACAGTAGCGTTAATGTTTGTATGTTGAGATAGGAGTAAAAGGCAGGGATAAGAGATTGTACAGGCTCGCAAAAGAGAGAGAGAGAGAGAGAAGCTTGCGACTTGGATCAAGTGAAGTGCATCAAGGATGAGGATAGTGAGGTGTTGGTGGATGAGACTTCCATTAAGCAAAGGTGGAAAGCTCACTTCCACAAACTCTTTAATTAGAAAAGGGACAAAGAAATTAAGTGACTTGGTACACTCTGATAATCATCGAGATTTTGGGTACTGCAGGCGTTTCAAAGTTGAGGTTAGATGTGCTATTAGTAGGATGAACAAAGGGAGTGCGATCGGACCCGATGTGATTCCGTGGATTTTTGGAAGAGAGCAGTCAAGGATGGTTTGGAGTGGTTGACCAGGTTGTTTAATGTTATTCTGATGATTGCTAAGATGTCTGATGAATGGAGGAGTACAATGGTTCTATTGCACAAGAACAAGAATGATATTCAAAATTGCAACAATTATAGGGGCATCAAGTTGCTAAGCCATGAGGGTTTGGGAGAGTGGCGGAAGTGAGGGTGAGAAGAAGAGTGTCTATTTCAGAGAATTAGTTCGGATTTATGTCGGGGTGATCAACCACTGAAGCAATTCATCTTGTTCGGAGACTAGTGGAGAAATATAGGAAAAGTGGAGGGAGGGACCTTCATATGGTATTCATTGATCTTGAGAAGACCTATGACAGAGTTTTGAGTGATATCCTATGGATGTGTCTAGAGCAAAAGGTGTTCCAATGGTTTATATTAGGCTGATAAAAGACACGTATGATGAAGCCAATACTCAGGTAAGGACGGTGGGAGGAGACTCTGAGTAGTTTCCTGTTGAGATGGGACTTCATCAAGGATCTATTCTAAGCCCATTTTCTTTTTGCCTTCGTGATGGATGAGCTGACACGATCTATTCAGGAGGAGGTTCCTTGGTGTATGCTATTTGTGGATGACATAATACTGATTGATGAGACATGGGATAAAGTTAATGATAGGTTGGAGGTTTGGAGACATACTTTGGAATCCAAAGGGTTCAAAATTGAGCAGGGCCAAAACAGAATACTTGGAGTACAAATTCAATGTTGCGAGGATTCGCATGAACATTGAAGTGAAGCTTGCCACTCAATCTATTCATAAGAGAGAGAGCTTTAAATACCTTGGGTCCATCATTCAGGGTAGTGTTGATATCGATGATGATGTCACACATCGTATTGGGGTAGCATGGATGAAGTGGAGATTTGCCTCTGGAGTATTGCATGATAAGTAGATACCACATAAGCTTAAAGATAAGTTTTACAAAATGATGGTTAGATCGTTGTTGTTATATGGGGTGGAGTGCTGGCCAGTCAAATACTCACATGTCCAAAAGGTGCAGGTTGTGGAGATGTGGATGTTGAGATGGATGTGTGGACATACCAGGGGTGATAAGATTAGGAATGAGACCATTCGGGAGAAGTCAGGGGTGGCCTTTGTGTCAGACAAGATGAGGAAAGCGAGACCGCGATGGTTTGAGCATGTGCAGAGAAGAAGTGTCGACGATCCTGCTAGGAGGTGTGAGAGGTTGGATTTAGGGGTTACATGGAGCGGCAAAGTTAGACCGAAGAAGTATTGGGGTAGGTGATTAGACAGGATATGACACAACTTCATATCACCGAGGACATGAACTTAGATAGAAAGGAGCGGGGTAGGTTGATATCTGGCCTTGTGCTATAGTAGGATTAGTCGTGTTTTTATATCTTGTGTTGTTATTGTCCGTCTTGTATTTGTTACTTTATTGTATTTATATATTATCATTTGCTTTCCACTTTAGTTGTTTTTCTTTCTGCTTTCGGGGCCTGGTATTTTTGAGACGAGAGTCTTCTGAAAACAACCTCTCTATCTCTATGAGGTAGTGGTAAGGTCTGCGTACATTTTACCTTCCCCAGACCCCACTGGGTATGTTGTTGTTGTAGTAGTAGTGTTCTCTTGGAAATGCTCAGTAGACTCAACATGGCTATTAAGATCTTATCAAGCTTTTGGCCAGAATATGTCAACTGTTTTAATTTCTACAGGTTTTAGAGTATCTGGCTGTGAGAGAGATTCTTTCGCATGAGCACATTAATGGAGGTCCCTCTAGACCAGGAGTAGAGAGGTTAGTATATGCTCTTGCATTTCTCATACATGGAAGTCTTTTCAATTGGACTCGCTGTTAAGAATCTAAAGTAACTCCACTGTAAACCTTATATGAATAACAGCATGAACAAACGCACAAAAACTCAATCAGACGATGCATAGATTGTCTTCTCATATATAATTTAGAAAAAGGGAAAGAGAAAATCAGGATGACTACAGAAATCACTAGATGGGAGATTCTAAATGTTCAAAGAGTTGCAATTTGAATTTTTTTTTGTTTTGTTAATTTTAAAATAGAGATGAACTGCTAGAATTGCATCTCGTTTCACCCTTTTTATGTTAAACTCCTATATGCAATTATAAACCTTAAGATGTCCATTTCCTCTCACCCAGTTTCTCCATCGAATTGGAAAAGAAGAAAATAAAAAGAAGTCTCTCATAGTTGAACCGTTATAAAAGCCATTGCTTCAATGTTTAAAGTGGTGAAGTGTTGTGGTGCCAGGGGTTATCACAACATAGGTGAAGCTATGAACTCCAAGTAATGATGTGCAACATGATCCAAACAAGGAATGGTTGCGAATTGATTCCTAACGTTTGAGCATGTAACAATATTGGCATTAAATTTTTTTGAACAGGAATATCAGCGTTATCTATGTTGAATGCTGAAATGGTTATTTCAATTGCTACTTGTTTGCTTTTTGCTTTTAAAAAGCACTGTGATAGTTAGCTTAGGTATTTAATCTGCAGTTACACCAACCTCTAAAGACTAAAAATAGCAATTTTCGAGTTAAACATTTAAATAAGTGATTGGTATCTAGACTGCTTATATTGCTCACATCTTCTGGAAACAACTCTTTCATCTGAATGAATTTGTGCTTCTATTATTCTTTATTCACAAAAAAATGGTGTTAGATTGTTTATCTAGACAAGTTAGCTGTGGGCTGGTGACTCAGTTTTGATAGTGACATGTCACTGGATTGTGACAGTGGTATGTTGACCAGAAAATTGCCGACTGGTGGTTAAGCTGACCATCAACATGCATATACTACTAAGTACTAACTTGACAGCTTAGCTATGACGTGCTACTTTTGAAAGGTTTGCTAACATGAACTATGGAATCAGTTACAAAAAATATATGAGCATTGAATGGTGAATATGGTAAGCTACTATGATAGGTCTGCTAAGATGAACAGTGTCCTAAAAAATTACTAAAAGTTGGAAGCTCCAAAGTGCAAAGTTGGATTACCATTTTGCCCCTACACTAATTAAAAGAATATAAATCATCTCATTAATTATTAATTAGACATTTAATTTTAATAACCTCTAGGCTAGTTCAATATCATAAAAGATGGAGAATATTAGAAGTCATATTACATTATTCAGTATAGTCCACCATTGACATTGTTCTAAGACCTTTCCAAACTGAATAGTTGTTTTAGAAAACAACATACCCAGTGAAAATCCCTCAAGTGGGGTCTGGGGAGGGAAGAATGTACGCAGACCTTACCACTACCTCATAAAGATAGAGAGGTTGTTCCTGAAAGACATCCTCATATAAAAAAAAAACATCCCCAAAAGAAGAAAATACTAGATATAAAACGAGTAGAATGGACAACAAATGAAAATATATAGAGACAATAAAAGTAACAAAATAAATAACGGACAATAACAACACAATATATAACGACACGACTACTAGCCTACTTTAACACAAGGCCCGACATCACCTTATCCCTATTAGCCTTCTAACCTTCTACCCTAATACGTGATCTCCACTCCTTTTATCCGAGGTCATATCCTTGGTGATACTAAGACGCGCCATATCCTGTCTAATCACTTTCCCTCGATACTTTTTCGGTCTACTTTTACCCCTCTGCATAACCCCTCAATCCATCCTCTCGCGCCTCCTGACAGGAGCATCAACACTTCTTTTCTGCACATGCCCAAACCATCATAGTCGCGCTTCTCTCATTTTGTTTACCACTGAGGCCACTCCTAACTTCCCCCGAATGATCTCATTCCTAATCTTGTAGAACTTGCCTTTTAAGTTTAGGTGGTATCTTCTTATCTCACAATACTCCAGAGGAAAGCCTTCATTTGTCCTTGTTGCCCCAATACGATGTGCGACATCATCATCGATATTGCCACTATTCTGGATGATGGATACTTAAAGTTCTCTCTTGGGAATTGGTTGAGTGGCAAGCATTATTTCAATGTCTCTATCATCCCTCACAACATTGAATTTTCACTCCAAGTTGTTTTGGTCCTGCTCCGTTTGAATCCTTTAGATTCCAAAGTATATCTCCAAACCTCCAGTTTACCATTAACTTTGGCCCGAGTTTCATCAATCAGTATTATGTCATCTGCAAATAGCATACACCATGACACCTCCTCCTAGATAGACCGTGTTAGCTCATCCATTACTAGGGGAAAAAGAAAAAGGCTCTACACAAATCCTTGATGGAGTCCCATCTCAACAAGAAAATACTCTAAGTCTCCTCCCATCGTCCTCACCCGAGTTTTGGCTCCGTCATACATGTCCTTTATCACCCTAATATACACCATTAGAACACCTTTCGCTTCTAGACATCTCCATAGGACATCCCTCGAAACTTTGTCATAAGCCTTCTCAAGGTCAATGAACACCATATGAAGGTCTCTCTTTCTCTCCCTATTTTCTCCACTAATCTCCGAACAAGATGGATTGCTTCTGTAGTCGACCGCCCCGGCATAAATCCAAACTGATTCTCTGAAATAGACACTCCTAATCTCACCCTCATCTCCACCACTCTCTCCCAGGCCTTCATGGTGTGGCTTAACAACTTGATACCCCTGTAGTTGTTATAGTTTTGATTATCACCCTTGTTCTTGTACAATGAGACCATTGTACTCCTCCATGCATCATACATCTTAGCAATCTTCATAATAATATTAAACAACTTAGTCAACCACTCAATACCATCCTTACCATGCTCTTCCAAAAATTCACCGAAATCTCATCGGGTCTAATCGCTCTCCCTCTGTCCATCCTACTAATATCACATCTTACCCCCTCAGCTCTGAAACGCCTGCAATAACCAAAAAATCTCGATGACTATCGGAGTGTAGCCAAATCACCCAACTCAATATCTCTGTCCCCTTTTTCGTTTAAGAGTTTATGAAAGTAAGCTTGCCACCTTAGCTTAATGGAAGTCTTATCAACCAACACCTCACCCTTCTCATCCTTAATGCATTTCACTTGCTCCAAGTCGCGAGCTTTTCTCTCTCTATCTCTTTCGCAAGCCTATACAATCTCTTGTCCCGCCTTTTTCACCTAACTCAACATACAAGCGCTCAAACGCCGCTGTCTTAGCACTCATCACGCCATCTTCGCTTCTGTCTTAGCACTCATCACGCCATCTTCACTTCTGTCTTCGTTGTCTTGTAGATATCCTTAAGCCTTCATCTTTCATCCTCATCCCCACATTCCAACCACTTCGTATAGGCAATCTTCCTAGCTTTCATTTTGCCTTGAACTTCTCCACTTCCACCACAAATCACCTTGACAGCCACCAAAGGTCCCTCTCGAAATCCCTAGTACCTCGGTGACTACTTTTCTAATGTAACCAGTAGTGGTGTCCCACACGGTCTTCACATCTCCGCTATTACTCCAAGCCCCAAAATTACTTAACTTTTCCCCCATCTCCCGAGAAAGGGCTGGATTCAGGCCACCCTATCTAATCCTCGGTTGGGCATAAATAGCCTTCTTCCTCTTAACTCCCCCCCCCCCCTCCCCACCCTCCCTTAACCTCTATATCCATCACTAGAAGCCTATGTCGAGTGAAAATATTTTCACTCGGAATAACCTTGCAATTCTTACAAAGGCTTTTATCACCCTTCCAGAGGAGTAAGTAATCAATTTGGGTCTTTGCTACCGTACTACGGAAGGTAACCAAGTGATTTTCCCTCTTCGGGAAACATAAGACGTCCAACAGAGACGTCCCTCCTCCATTCCTTCTCCCCAAAGCCAAAGCCTCCATGGACATCGTTAAAATCACTAAAAGTTCCACCGATATGCCCATTAAAACCTCTCCAATGAAAATTTTTTCCGTGTCCAGTATACCTCTCACAACCTCATCCAAATCTTCCCAAAGGACTTTCTTGACTTTCGAATCCAGGCCCATTTGGGGGCATAGGCACTAGCTACATTCACAATATGACTATCGACCACAAGTTTAATAAATATCATCTTATCATTAATCCTCCTGACCTCAGCCGCATACTCCCTATGGTCCTCATCTACTAGGATACCTTTCTAACCCTAGAACCACTCACCATAATTTAAACAAGTCTACGCCGCAAGCTTTGGTACCTACCGATCTGGTTTTCTGAACACACGCTATATTAATTTGTCTCCTCTTAAGACTCTTCACTTGCTCTATGGACTTCCCTGTTAGTGATCTTATGTTCCGTGTCCCGACTTTCAACTTAAGTAAGCCCGTGCCCCTCTTACCACTACTACCACTAGCCTCCGACCCCAACCGATGACATGACCCTAATCCAGTCTACCATCAGACCCTAACTCCACTTAAGTACACTAAGATCTACTAACTCAACAAACAACAGCCCAACAATACAGAACAGTAAAATCTAAGGTATAATTTACGACAATCAACTAATCAATCCTATAAAATACAAAAAATCAAGACAAAAAACACTAATCCTGTAAAAATATGTGCACAACCTGCAACACCAAGATGCAAAGAGTATGTGTATTAATCACAGCATGTAACAAGCAAGAAATATTACAAGAAATACAATACATTCAAAAAGTATGTAATAGGCAAGAAATATATAACAAACGAGCAATATATTCAATTCAGATAATAGTAAATAGAGAGGAATTTGAAAGATATCACCTGGAAGATATTGGACTCGCTGGAAAACTTTACCGGAATGTCTCCGGAAGTTTTTGAAAGTCACCGAGAAAATGACTGAGAGTCGCCGGGAATAGCAGAGGGTTGTTGGATCTGGTACGCTTCGCCGGAGTCCACTGATCAGATCTGGTACGCTTCGCTGGAAATAGCAGAGGGTCGCTGGATTTTGGGATCGTTTAGTTGCTGGTTTGGGGTTTGGCGGCGGGGTTCGTTTGGCGGGAGGAGGAGAAAAGGAAGCTGTTTATGTAGTCGTTTTACGGCGAGATTTCGCCGGAAATGCAGAGAAAGGAGGGGGAAATGGAGAGGAATGACGGCTTAAAGGAAAAGGAGGGTGAGGAGAGAGTGGTGAGAGGAAGAGAGGGGGTTGGTGGTGGCTGGAAATAATAGAGGGTTCGCTGGATTTTGGGATCGTTTAGTTGCTGGTTTGGGGTTTGGCGGCGGGTTCGTTTGGTGGGAGGAGGAGAAAAGGAAGTTGTTTATGTAGTCTCTTTACGGCGAGATTTCGCCGGAAATGCAGAGAAAGGAGGGGGAAATGGAGAGGAATGACGGCTTAAAGGAAAAGGAGGGTGAGGAGAGAGTGGTGAGAGGAAGAGAGGGGGTTGGTGGTGGTTCGCCGGAAAACATTATTTTGCTAGTGAGTGAATTGCTTAACGCCGACGGGCGCGTGTAGCCGATAGACGATCGTCGAACTGTTTCTTGAATTTGAGCGTCACGACCTCAAAATGTTTCTTGGAGAAGACATTAATTTTTAAGTTATAAATCAAAATTCTTGTATTAGTTTTAACAAATAAAAAAAAATAAAAAAATTCAAATGCGTTATTATCCAATTAAATGTGAAATTAAAGACATTAAAGAAAATGAAAGATAAAAGATGTGTATCAATTTTAAGACCCTCATTTCCGTAAATTAATTACTTAAAACTCGTCTCTTCATTTGCTTATATTGAATGAAGATGGTTTTGGCAAAGTTATAAATACAGATACATAATAATATCAAACTAGCGTAATGATGAAAGGTTAGTTATACAATTGCTAATTACAGAATCTTACTTTTGTTTGATCCTCTCACTCTACTTCTTTTTTTTTTAGGATTTCTATGTATGTCACATTTAATTGTATTTATGTTCGTCATTTTTTTCCTTTCAATTTTGATGGCATTAAGATTACATACAACGATAATATATGATGATAACTCCCCTAGTTTGTTGTTTTGTGGTGTTCTTTTAACAAATTATCTTTTTTGGAAAATATCAGTTTTTGGACATTCAAGTCCTTTTGGAACAAAATGCGGTGGTGATTCAATATACTTCTATTTATTTTAAACAATGAGTTTTAAATTATTTTTTTCAAGTGATAGGGCAATTTGTACATCTACAAACTAAATACAATTTTTTTTATATATTCTTAGTGTTGAAGTGTTGGTATCATATTTTACTTTTTCTGTGCTAACAAAATTGAGAAATAAGTTGAAGCATTTTTACAATCTCATATTAGTAATAATGTCCGAATTATTGCTTTGTAAAATTATATTATTTAGTAATATATTTAAAAACATTCTAGCTCTCCTCTAATTCAAAATAAAGTATTTAAAGTATTATGCTTTATTTAGTTTAGAATTCAAAATATGATGGTCAACGTTTTTAAAATATTGAGTGAAGAATATCTTTATTTTTGCGATACATATATATCAATTATGTCAAACAATTTGATTCACACTAAATATAAGTAATATAAAAGCCCAATATAACGTTATTATACCTTAATTGAGTTTTTTATTTGTTGTTATACTGAATGGGCTCTATAGAATGAGATCAAATTAAAATTGTAACTTCAGCAATTAATTTTAAAATATAATTGTTGTCTAACCAATTCATTTCAAGTTCAACTATGGCATTGCTTTAATATATATGAACATCAAATATCAATTTGTGTTTTTTAGCTTCTAATTTTATTTGAACCTCATGTACATATTTTAATTCATATTTATATTTCAATGTATTAACCGTCAGGGAAACACGTGCAATGCACATGTCCAAAACTAGTATGAATAAATAAGAATTATTGAAACATGAATATGCTGCATGTATAATGGCTGGAAGACACTGGAATAGTTGTCAGAAGTGGGATTGGTGGATGGAATAGTCACTGGAATAGTATATTCAATTCTCAACTTCTGGCCTTATATTGTCAAGTGAGAACTTGACATTTCAAAATTTTTGCTGAATGTATGTTTTTGCTTCTGTTGCAGCTTTAGGGACTCAATTTTGGGATTGACTGAACACATAGACAAACAGGTAACCTGTTCTTGCTTTATGTGCACCATTTCATTTCATCAAGTTGTAAGTGGTATATTAATTATAATTAATAAAATATTTTAGTTCGATTGATTCTTTTGTATTGCCCCTCTCCCCTTTTCTTGGTTTCCCAAGCGAATTAAAATGCTTCCCATTTTGTGCTCGTGTGATGATTGGAGAAGCCTATGGATGTATGATGTATGTAAAGTAAAAAGACTGGTTTCTTCTCTCCTAATTTCAGCATGACAATTATAATCTATCCAAGAAAGTTAATATCAAAATGAGGTGAATATAAAAGGGAGGGCACATGTCACCAATGCTTCACCACCTCTTATCTGTGTTCATCTTTAAACTCTGTTAGACCAAAACTTAGTGCGCCACGCCGACAAGAAGCTCTACTAATGTGGCATTCACAGGGAAGCATGCAGAGGCCTATATTCTGTGTTCACCATATTGTTTCGAGGGGAGATGCTACATATTAGATGCCTTACCTCCTAGATAAGATTGCTAAGTTGCTCGGACTCTTCACTTTTGATGCCGCACCCGTGTTGAAACGACATAGATGTGGGATCCATACCTGATCTGGTCAATCGGTTTTGAGTATTTCGACCAAATTTGTGGGAGAAATTTTGGACAGATTCAATGATTTATGTGCGCAAAACAAAAACTAAGGTGAAATGCAAGTAAATGGAATACCTTGTATATATAAATTTCTATTGTCACTCTTCTTTTATCTCTTTCGAGGGTTCTCCTCTTGATCAGGATTTTCTCCTCAAGTTCTCCACATAATATCTCATTATTTAGGTTTTATAACTTTATTTTTTGTTATTTGAATGATTTTTAGCTGAATCCCTGCACCTGTATCCATACATAGATCCGTATCCCCGAATCTTAAAATTTAGACCACAGAGGATCCGACCTCTAGATCCGCCACCATATCGGACACCCATACTCGAGTCCGAGCAACTTGGCAAGATTGTACCTCTATTGTTGAGCTTGTTTTGTTTTTATATTTTTCTCAAATAACTGAGGCTCCCAATGACATATTCTTTAGTCCTTGCTTCTGGTGCAAACAGTTGTATTAAGAGGACACTGAATCCATTATAGATAAACTAGGTTCCTGCTAGGATTCAGATTCAGTTTTCTTACTTTTTTGACAAGCTGTACTTATGGTTTCAGTACATCCTATGTACTGGTTCAATGAATATGCACAAATGTTACCTTCTCAAAAAAAAAAGACATTCTTCAGTCCAAGCTGAAAGCTCTAGAGCTTGGTTATATGGTTGGAACCTCTTGGTTATGTTAAAAAGTAAGTGTATTTGTTGATGATTTAATTTGTGTACTGAAGAAAGTGACTATGCTTCACAAATAGCTTTAATGAGGATTAGATGGAATGAAAGAGGAAACTGTGTCTTCTCAGGGTGGGACCTTTTCCAGAGCTGCCCCAAAAAGTAATGGAGTAGTTAATAAAAGAGCGAACTAGTTTTAGAGAAAAGGAATCTAGCTCTGGATTTTGCATGTTAATGTAGATGAACAATTCTTCTTTTGATTTTAGTTATAAAAATGTTATTAGAACTTGATTAAGGAGATCAAGCTAACATGGAAGGGAGTCTTGACTTCTTAAAAACTAGAAGGAAATTTCTAGAGAATATGGAGACAATTTGCTTTGTTGTTTTAGTTTCTTGCTTTTGACTGGGCTACGAGGTCTTATTGGCTTGTTTCTGGCAAGTTTGATCTATATTTATACATAAAGCATTCTAGGTCCTCCTCTAGAGATTATATGCATATTGTAATTGATTCTACTTTTTCATTGGATCTTCTGTTCTGCTAGTTTGATTATTACCATGAAAATGATTGTTCATGGGCATGCAGTGTTTCTGTTTTTTTTTTTTTTGGTGTGGGGTGTGTGTACTTTGGGGGGTGGGGGTGGGGATCACTGATCTTTTGATCCGGAGTTCTTGGTTTCATGTATGATACCATTTATGCATAAAATGTTGTCATTAATTTAATTGGTTTACTGTGTTTACGGTGTCTCAGGTTCATCAAATTGCAAGGAACTTCAGAGATAGGTGGATACGTAGACCTCTCAGAAAAAGTAGCTGCATCGAAAGAGATGAGAACCAGATTGACTTGCGTCCTTGCCCACGATACAGTAGGTTTTCACCATTACAAGACCATTGTGGTGTGAAACCTTCAGAAACAGAAGAATGTACCTCACATTTAATGGTAGAATCTACTACAACAGATGCTGGTGTCCTTGATGGTTCATCTACTTCTTGTGTTGATGGGGCAAGGAAACGTAAGCGTAAGAGTCGATGGGATCAAGAGGCAGAAATAAATTTAGATCAAAGAATTGAACCCAATGCGGCTGATGATCGGATGCAGGACACAGATGATGCTCCGCCTGGGTTTTCAGTCCCCAGGAAGGCCTCAAGAATCTCATGCGCTGTTTCTTCAAGTGCAGATTGTAGTCTCCAAGAGCCTAGTTGCAGGAAACATCTGCATCCAATGGTCACAGGGAATTTACAGCAGAGGTTTATTTCACGATTGCCAGTCTCCTATGGAATTCCACTTTCCATAGTGCAGCAGTTTGGGTCACCTCAAAAAGAAAGAAATGATGCTTGGGATGTTGCCCCAGGAATACCTTTTCATCCTTTTCCTCCTTTGCCTATGTATCCCCGTGGTAGAAGAGATCCTATATCTCCTGGAGATAATGCTGGAATTTTTAGCGAGCCACCTCAACATATGCATATTTGGGTCAAGCCTCCGCAAGACTCCGTAAATACCGAGTGTGATGTTGAACGAGCTAGGGACTATCATAACTTGGGAAGGAAATAATTTTGGCAGCAGAGAAGTGTATTAATTCAGAAAGGCCTCCCTGGCATAGGGGGAAAGAAATGTCTGGGAGGTTCACAGGAAACAACTCAAAAGATAGTAATGTGCAGTGTAGGTGTAGCAAGCAGAGAGAACGAATGTAGGAGTTTCCATATCCATAGAATGGAGAATTTGGGTCATACTTATCAACAGAATCATTCACAACAGACAGTTTTTAGTTTTAACTTAAATAGATGAAAGCCCTCAGGAGCTTCAAATTTTTCTCCAGTGCTCCTTTGTACTGATAATTCTTTGCCACCAACAGAATTGTAAAGCACTTATTCTGCTTTTGGGGGTCCATAATTCTTTTTTCCTTTTTTGTTTTTTGTTTTTAAGGTTTAGCAGAAAAAAAAAAGATACTCTTATTTGACGTGTGCTGCATTGGCAATATCATTATTCATGCCTCACAGAGGTAACCATCCTAATTCTTTTTATTTTATTCCTGTAATAGGAAGTAGTTAGAAAAAAATGTTGTATTTATGTTGCTACATTCTAGTTGTTTCTTGTGCCATTCCGCATCTAATTTCTGGCTTTTTGCTGTTGTGAAAAGTTTGCCTTTTACCTTGAAAACTGATCCTGTTACAGGCATTTTAGAAGTATGATCTCAGTTGCAATCCTTTTTATTGTTTGTTCCAAAACATATTCAAATACTTACTGTGAAACAAATCACTGAGTTATACTAGTGAAAAAAGGAGAAACATTGAGAAAGGATCATTCCTTCGATCCATATTGTACTTTCATCCTCATGACACTTCCAGGTCTAGATTGGATTGTGGGGGTTGAAATTTCGGGAATGAGATACAAAATGAGATTTGCTGTAGTCCATTGAAAAAGGAAAAGCAAAAGATTGATTAAACCTTCAACTAACATTCATCTGCATATCAAGTTGTTTCTTGTCAATACACAGTTACATTAACTTTAGCAAAAACTACTAGTCTTTACACGGAATTTCAGGCATTCTTGATGATATACAAAGAGCTCAGACCACTTGGAAAAGAAGAACATTGTAATCTCAGGTCTCAACAATGACCAAACATCCACTTTTCATGTATATTAACAATTGCAAATGACTTACTATCTGGGTTACAAAAAAGTGCAAACGGAAACAAAGCATAACATTATATCTTCTTGACAATAATTTTTGTTATACTATGCAACTACGAACTCTCCCTTCTTTCCCAAAAAACAAAGAAAGAAAGAAAGAAAGAAAGACAATAAACTGGACAGCAATTAAAGGAAAGAGTTGAAAGAAAGAAAGAAAGACAATAAACTGGACAGCAATTAAAGGAAAGAGTTGAATTGCACTAGATAAGTGCTTTTCCTCTCCAACACTTTACCCTCAATATCTTCGGAGCATGCTTCTAACACGGATGAAGCACCATGTTTTCAGCAGTGTCTTTCGTTTTCTCCATCCATCAAAATACTTACCAATCACCTTCTTATAACTAGGTCTTTGCTTAACCAACACCCAATAGTCTGCTATGTTTGGACGACTGTTTATGTACTCGTCTTCCAAGTTCAAGAGTTCTATTCTAGCTAGAACAGGAATGAGCATTACATCAGCTAGACTGAATTCTTCCCCAGCTAGATATGATGTTTCCCCGAGTTTGAGTTCCACTTCATCAAGAAGTCTTATTAGGTGGTTCTCACTTCGTCTCAAAACATCAGCATTCTTCAACTTGTCATCCGTATCATATGCCTGTCGTAACTTACAATGGTAAGCACTTGCTAAGTCAGGAGATTCAGCCATTCGGGCAATTATTACACGTCTCAGGAATTTAGAAACACATAGCCGATACTTCTCAGGGACATGGAAAAGGGTAAAGTACATTGCATCCCATTCTTGTATTTTATGCATCCATCCGACAACTTCTCTGCTGCTAAGGTTCAGGTTGTTACCACCAGAAGACACTCTCTCTGCGATTCTTTCAATATACCTGTGCATGTTGGAACAATTAAATATTCTTCCTCTACAAATACTCCCCCAAAAGGTCAGGAAGTGAGAAAATACAAACTATCTTCAGCCAATATACTCATACTAATCAGGATGTACACTATCTATTTATCTGTCTAGATATATGCTCTACAGATCATAAGTAATCTCAAACGTTATCATCCAAAGAGCACAGTACCAACTCTATTTTTGTCAGGAGAAAGGATCCCTGGAGGATCACAACCTGGTGATCAAAATATAATTCATGACGATTCCTCTATTAAATTAACCAAATTATGTTTACTGACAACAGCTTGCAATACCCCTTTTTAAACTTCTCATGCTTATACTCTTGTACTGATTGAAGTACAGCAGGGTGAAGAGAAGACTTACTGAATTATCTCAATGGTATCATATATGATGTGAGAACCATTCTGGAATACAGGAACTTTCGCACTTGGATTCATATTGAAGAAAAATGCATCCATGTTCTTGCCCGTTAAAGGGTTCACATGATGCGACGTGTAATCGATACCTTTCTCTTCCAAAGTAAGTCTCACCTTCTGGCTGTCCAAGGAAAAAGGATGATGATACAACTGCATGGTATTATTAACATAGAATGCGAAGAATGTTAGACCTGCACCAGATTACAACAAAATCATCAGTTAAACAACCTCTGAATTTCTAAATTTCTCTAAAATTGAAAGAAAGAAATAATCTCCTAGAGGATCCTCATCTACTGTAGAATGTTGTAAGTTAATTTTATTTTATAGAGATGTAAATTCAACAGGAAGATGCAACAACAGTGACATGAAAGCAACAATCTAAAAACTTTTGAAAACAACATTTTCTTACGGGACTTCGTGAAGATAGGTGAAAAACTAAAAATTTGATAATTCAACGAAGATTGTTAACTACAAAATGGATGACAGCAGAAATCACATAAGTATGTCAGCAAACAACAGTAGATGTTGCCTATTTCACAAATTTTGATCAGAAGATTAATGACAACTTGGTATTCTGCAATCAACTCATAGCAAAACAGGACCACTGAGGCATACGTCTAAACTTGATAAGTTATTTGGCATATTTCTTTTTTCCCTTTGTTGTTGGTCAAATTCTCAATCTACAACTTTGAGACCACTCTCTAATCTCTACCTAAGATGTATGAACCAGTAACGGAGCCACGATTTTCACTAAAATGGTTTCAAATATGAAAAGTAATCAGACGAAACATCAACTATATATACCTAAGAAAAAATAAGCTTAATCATATAAATAGTAGTATAATTTTCAGTCAAATGGGGTTCAGATGAAAAACCCCACAACTGTTGTGTAGAACATTCAAACCAGTACCAACTTAGACTACAATCTTGGCCGAAAATTAAAAACAAAAAATCAGTGAATTATGATGAGAACCCACAATTAAGAATTACAAGATAAAACCCAGAATTGGTAAATTAACAAATATAATCAGCATAAAAGAAGAAGTAGTTGTGAAACTGAAGAAGCAAAAGAGGAACATACGGAAAGGAATCCAGTAGAGAATTCAATTTGGTAAAAAGCTTGGTGGTCTCGCGCACAGCACACACACAAAGAGAGAGTGGAATTGTGAGAATCTGACAACCGAGAAAAGCAGTTTTCGAGTTGCCTTTTTCTTGGCTTTCATGGAAATTATATTTTTTTTCATTAATTTAAGTGAAAACGCCCAATAAACTTTTCAACTTTGTTATTTGCGATTGAAAGTATTTTATGATTATATAAATGCTTCCTTCACATATATTCTTTTCATTTCATAAAATTCAAAATATTAGTTTCAGTTTTATTTTTAATATATCTATTTAAGCATTTATATAATCCTTCCACATAGGCTTTCTGCTGATGGATTTTCGTGACGAGGGTTTCTAGGAAACAACCTCTCTATCTATTTGGTAGTGCAAGGTCTGCGTACACCTTACCCTCCCCAGACCCCACTTGTGGGATTTCATTGGGTATGTTGTTGTTGTTATTGTTCCGCATAGGTTTAACATATGTTTCATCTTTTTCACATATTTTTTTTTTACTTTTTTGAATTTTAGATATCTTTTTAAAAATTTATTTGCGTATTATTATTTGAGATTCTTATTCTTATTTAATTTTTCTTTTTTATTCTTTAATGTAAAAATATCAAGAATAAAAAGAAAAATTTGTGGATTAAAAAAAAGAAAAAAGTGAGAAAATTTAAAAACTAATATTTTTATGGCTATATTGTAATTTATTTTTTTGTATCTGTAAAAAGAAAAATTAAAACATTTATGATAAATTTTACAAGAAATTGAGTAAAAAAAAAAATTAACAATCCAAATAATAAATCAAAAATAATAATTTTCAATTTCTTTTTCACTCTCATTAGATCAAAAGAGTATATCTGAATCACTTTTATAATGAGAAACATATTAGCTCTAAATTATAAAGTTTGAGAAGTATATTAGTTCTTTTCTTCTGATGTTTACGTAATATATACTCCTTATTTCATACCAATATTTTATTATAGACATGGTGTCATTAATTTTTATTTTTTTTTGCTTTTATTTACTATTTCATAATTTTATTTTATTAGTCATTCTATTTTTTCTAATACAAATAAGTTTATACAGTGTGTCATCTTTTCTTTATTATAAAAATATTGGACATTTATTTTTCACAAGATGATGTGTCACACTATGAGATGATAGAACTAATACTATAATGATATAATTATTAAAAATAAAATAAAATAATATGATATATAACGACTATCCAAGTAATTTGTGGTAATTTTTAGTTTTTTTTTTTATAATTATTGCAGAAAAAGATATTGAAAAGTGTAAATTGTGGTCATCAACCAATAAATAATAGAAAAGGAACGAAATGAGTAAATACAAAGGTAACTAACTGCCAACAATGTAGTCAACTGCAGGTCTTGTGCCAACCTCCGCCGCCCCCAACACCTTTTTTAGTATATTATAAATAAAAATAAGTTTGACCTAAAGTCGGTTTCAAAATAAATATTTCATTGGTCACATTTTATGTGATATTTTTTTAATTGACATGATATTTTAGAAAAAAAGATTTTTAAAATTTATGGTGTAAGATCATTCTTAGATGTTTGTGTGGCTGAAAATCATTTCATTAAGAGTCTGCTTGGAAAGTCATTGTGTAATTGATATTTGGTGTAATTGGATGTAATTATACCCTTTGACCTATTTGGCAGGCCGAGTAATTACTTGACAAGACGTGTTTTGAGTGTAATTGAAGAAGTGTAATTATATTCTTCAATTCCAAGAGAAGGTAAGAAATTGGTGTAATTACATGAAACTTTTTAAGAGCATGTTTGGAAGGATACACTGCTAGTTGGATTTGATGTGATTGGATGTAATTACACAGTCAGATCTATTTGGTTGGGCAGGTAATTACTTGGTTAGCAGCAAGTGTAATTAATAGAGTGTAATTACACTATCTAATTCACAAGGAAGAAGAGGCTGTGAGATGTTGGTAATTACATGATGTAATTACATGCTAGTTACTTTTTGATTTTTGTTATTTTTATTTTAATTATTTTAAATTCTTTTTATTTTTATTATGGTAATTTTTTCTAAAACTATGTTTATTTTATAATTTTATTTTCTTCTCATTCTCAACCTTTATATATTATGTGACTCGGGGGTTTTAATTAAGGGTGACAAAATAGTTTGAAAATTTAAAAAAAGTGACTCTAGTTTTAAGTATTAGGTGTAGGTGACAAAAGATTAATTAATGGTTAATGATTTAAGTGTATTTTCAAAAAGGTCCCCAAGTTCAATTTTGTACACTTTAACTCACCAATACAAAATATCCAAAATACCCCCAAACCCTCCCATCTTTCTCAGCTCCCTCCCGCGACGCAAAACTCCATTTCCCGCGACATTTTGTTCCTCCATTTGCATCGTTTCGTTTGGTTTTGTTGTTGTTGTAGTTGTTGTTCTTCTTCTTGTTCTTGTTCTCCTCCTTCTTCTTCTTCTTGTTGTTGTTGTTAGTATTTTCCCACCACAAGATTTGAGCTTCAAATTTGGGTGAAAAGAAATCAATTTTTTTGGGGCATTTGTTTGGGTAGGCTTTGAAAGTACTTGAAAGGTAAGTTTTCATCCTTATTATGACTGATATAAGTGTATTTGGTGCTATTTATTTGTGTTTTGTGATTTTGTTGATTTTTCGGCCATTGTTGCCATTTCTGCACAGTTTGGTCGTTTTGGGGAAGACGCAGTTCAGCAGCTGCTGGACTAACAAAGTTGGTTTCATATGATGAAGTAGTTGCAATTGTTGTATTTTTGTACACTTTTCTCATGTTGCACTTTTAACTGTTACTCATATAGGTACCTTGAAGATCATCCATGGGAGACAAAATAGTATTAGGAGTTGATTGTCGTGGTGAATGAGTTGATTCGAACAATCGTTTTATTTGGCGTTGGAAAGACAAAGAAATGGTCGAGACGATAGCAATGATTGTGAATCGAGATATCTCGTATGAGGATTTTGTAAGTCAAATTATTTATAGCTGTGAATTAAATTGTGAGCCGGAAGATATCGTCATCATAATATACAACAGCTGCTGGGAAATGTACAGCAGATGCTGCACCCGACCTTTGATTTTTCGTTAGTATCTATAGGAAGATGACTATAAGGTGATGGTATCAGTCATATGTAGTGATAAGTTAAGTTTTGTTACTCCGACTTCAAATAAAATATACAATCAACTTATGTAACTAATTGTACATGTAAGTGATGGTAACTATTGAGCAATCTATTGAGCAATTGCATATGTAAGTGCTAGTGACTAAGTAAATTGAGTATTACTTGATTGCGTCAATATGTTTTATAATATACAATCCATATGTTTTATAATATATTGCGTCACTATGGCGGTAGTAAACATTTTGTTAGAACTTGTTGTAGCAAGTTGGCAAGTTGCTGGATTATTCTCAACAGCTGCTGGGAAATGTACAACATTTGCTGGGAAATGTATAGCAGCTGCTGGGAAATGTACAGTAGCTGTTGTATTATTCCCAGCAGCTGCTGGACCCGACCTTTGATTTTTCGTTAATACCTATAGGAAGATGACTATAAGGTGATGGTATCAGCCATATGTAGTGATAAGTTGAGTTTTGTTACTTTGACTTCAAATAAAATGCTAAATTCACGAGTGATCTTATACATTGCCTTCACTTACTCACAAGTAATAAACTATCTATTGAGCAATTGCATATGTAAGTGATGGTGACTAAGTAAAGTGACTATTACTTGGTTGCGTCGATACGTTTTGTAATAAATTACTACTTATCTTATGCGTTGAGGTAGAATCAGTTGTGATCTTATACATTGAGATAGTACTTACACAAACAATACGATGTCAGATCTAAATCAGACTTATTTCGGTGGCCTTTTCCATTAATTAGTCCATGTGCTCATCGTTACAGACGAATATAAGGAATTTAGTCCAATTCAATAATAGAAATAACTCGATGGAAAACATTTTGTTAGAACTTATTGTAGCAAGTTGGCAAGTTGCTGGATTATTCTCAGCAGCTGCTGGAAAATGTACAGCAGCTGCTGGGAAATGTACAGCAGCTGTTGTATTATTCCCAGCAGCTGCTGGACCCGACCTTTGATTTTTCGTTAGTACCTATAGGAAGATGACTATAAGGTGATGATATCAGTCATATGTAGTGATAAGTTGAGTTTTGTTACTTTGACTTCAAATAAAATGCTAAATTCACGAGTGATCTTATACATTGCCTTCGCTTACTCACAAGTAGTAAACTATCTATTGAGCAATTGCATATGTAAGTGATGGTGACTAAGTAAAGTGACTATTACTTGGTTGCGTCAATACGTTTTGTAGTAAATTATTACTTATCTTATGCGTTGAGGTGGAATCAGTAGTGATCTTATACATTGAGATAATACTTACACAAATAATACGATGGCAGATCTAAATCAGACTTATTTCGGTGGCTTTTTCCATTAATTAGTCCATGTGCTCATCGTTACAGACGAATATAAGGAATTTAGTCCAATTCAATAATAGAAATAACTCGATGGAAAACACAAGTTCTAACAAGTTGGCAAGTTGCTGGATTATTCTCAGCAGCTGCTGGGAAATGTACAGCAGCTGCTGGAATTTCGTAGCAGGTGCGCGACACCTCCGCGACGCGGACATGTCGCGGAGGATCACTGTTTTCGTGCCCCAAAATTTTGGAATTTTTCGCTACGGGCCCCGAAAAATTCACTTGTTATAGCAAGTTGGCAAGTTGCTGGATTATTCTCAGCAGCTGCTGGGAAATGTACAACATTTGCTGGAAAATGTACAGCAGCTGCTGTATTATTTCCAGCAGCTGCTGGAAATTTCGTAGCAGGTGCGCGACACCTCCGCGATGCGGACATGTCGCGAAGGGTCACTGTTTTCGTGCCCCAAAACTTTTACAGCAGTTGCTGTATTATTTCCAGCAGCTACTGAGAATTTCGTAGCAGGTGCGCGACACCTCCGCGACGCGGACATGTCGCGGAGGGTCACTGTTTTCGTGCCCCAAAATTTTGAATTTTTTACTACGGGCCCCGAAAAATTCACTGACCACCTACACATCCTTCAAAATAGTAAGACATGTTGGTTTAGCAAAAAAACTCTCAAAAAAACTCCCGGGTCAAATGAAAAACTACGGAACATTTTCTCCACAGAAAATACGCAGGTGCGCGACATCTCCACGACGCGGACATGTCGCGGAGGGTCACTGTTTTCGTGCCCTAAAATTTTGGAATTTTTCGCTACGGGCCCCGAAAAATTCACCGACCACCTACACATCCTTCAAAATGTTAAGACATGTTGGTTTAGCAAAAAACAACTCTCAAAAAAACTCCCGGGTCAAACGAAAAAGGACGAAACATTTTCTCCACAAAAAATAAGCAGGTGCGCGACGCCTCCGCGACGCGGACATATCGCGGAGGGTCACTGTTTTCGTGCCTTAAAATTTTGGGATTTTTCGCTACGAGCCCCGAAAAATTCACCGGCCACCTACACATCCTTCAAAATGTTAAGAAACTCTTAAAAAAAATTCTTAAAAAAAAACTCCCGGGTCAAACGAAAAATGACGAAATATTTTCTCTACAGAAAATAAGCAGGTGCACGACGCGGAGACGTCGCGGAGGGTCACTGTTTCGGGCAAATTATTTTTAAAATTTTTTAGATAAAGGCTCCGAAAAATTCCCCAAACAATGGACTACGCTTCAAAACAACAATATTTGTTATTTCAACCAAACAAATGACAAAAATAAACCTCGGATTCCGGAAAAAAATTATGCTACAATTTTGGACCAAGAATAGTTTATCAACTGTGTCCGCGCGACCAGTCCGCGACGCGGATGTGTCGCGGAGGGTGCGAAATCTCCCGACTGGATTTTTTTTTTAAAAAAAAAATTTTTTTTTAAAAAAATATTTTTTTTTTACAGATGGGTTCCAAAAGTTTTAAAACTTTACACTTACACCCATCGTTAACTTAATTACATAATTAACTTAACTAATGACAAGTTTGACCGGTCTTGGTCAAACTTGTCACCAATTCTAATTTACACTCTTTTTTGTCACCTTCAACCCAATTTTCACATGTGACTCCATGCAATTTTTCGTATCATCTTATTTATATATTTTACGTTTATTTTTTTTTATTAGCATTCTAATTTTTAAATTAAAATTGAATTCATTGTTGGATGAATTTATAAATTTACGTATTTTTTCTTTTAAATCATATTTATGTGCGTTATATTGAAATTTGGCATCAGAGTATTATGTTGATTTTTATTATTTTGAATTAAAAACTTATGGTATATTTTTAGTTTCACTTGTTTTTGTAGAATTTACTTCATATTTCACATTACAAGCTATTTATTTTTAATTAGATTAGACGGATCAACTTTTTTAACAATTTTACTATGATATTATATTTATAATATTTAATATTTTTGTTAAACATGCATCTCATGATGTTCGTGTAAAACTTGTATTTTCAGTTTTTATAATTTAATTTAATTAAAATATATTAATTTAAAAAACATAAATTGATTTTCATAATATTACTTAAGAATATATATTTACTAATTAATATAGTTTCAAAAGACAATACATATCTTAAAATATTTAATTTAATATTATGTCTAAGTATCCTTATTTGTCTAATATAAATTTTTAATTTTAGATAATTGACTTTTCTTTTTAAAATTTAATATAACCTTGTAATTATACTCTTACAACCAAACAACATGCTTGTAATTACACTATAATTATACTATGGCAGACAAATAGGACAAAATAATTATTAGGATGGTAATTACTACCCTAGTAAGTACACCAATTTCAATTACCAGGTGGTTTTCCAAACAGACCCTAAAATTCTTTTATTCTTTTTATTATTATTATTTTAACTATTTTAAATTTTTTTTATTTTTACTATTCTAATATATTTAATTTTTTTTAATTATCATTCTCAATTTTCACTTCTTCAAGCGATTCCATTTAATTTTTTTATATTATATATTTTTTTTATTGAATCTAGTTTATTTTTTCATTAGCATAATGTTGTTAGCATTATATTTTTAAACTAAAGTAGAATTCATTGTTGAATAAGGTCATAGCATTATGTTTTCCTTTTCTTTAATATTACTAGTATTTATAATATTAATATTTTTATCAAAATGCATGTTTTGATGTTCATCAAAATTTTGTACTTTTAATTTTATGATTAATTTAATTAAAATATACTAATTTGAAAAATATTTATAATTTTCTTATAATATTAGTTACAAAAAGATATTTACTAATTAATATATTTTCAAAAGGCAACATATATACTAAATACTTAATTTAACATTATTTATAAATACTCATATTTTTCTAAATATAATTTTTATTGTTAGATTATTAATTTTTATTTTCAATACATAATATAACCTTGTAACTACACTTGTGCAACCAAACAACACACAATTAATTGCACTGTAATTACTTTGTGGCCAACAAACATGTCCAAGTAATTATTAGTGTTATGTCGAAAAATAACTTCGGTTTCGAAAATTCGATTTAATACTTAATTAATTTAAGTAAAACCGAATCTTCAAAATTTTCAGAGTCGCCACTTAATTTTTTTAAAGAAAAATCAAGAAAACCATTTTAAACATTTTAAAAGACTCAAACAGAAAAAATCTTTTAAAATTCAGAGAAAGGATTCGGGTTCACATTTCTACTTCGAGAAGGTTTTACGCACTCGAAATGGCCGCTAACACGCGATTATCCGACGATTAAAGAATTTTGACTAACTTGAAAAAATATTAATTTATATTATTAAGTAGAAAAGTTTAAGTAAATATTTAAAGATTAGGAATTTTTAATAGAATATTTAAAATCTTAACTACATTGTATTCGAATAATATTAATATTAATTTAAATGAACCATTTAAAATAAAAAAACATAACATTAAAAATTTAACCAAATTTTATTCAATTAATATTGATTTAAGTGAACTACTTAAAAATAATCAAGAAAACATAATATTTACATCTAATCAAATTTTATTAAATTAAAAGAGTTGGTGAATTAAACTAGGTGATTAGGATTTTAAAATCTACCAAAATGTCTAAGTATAAAAAAGAAGTATTTTCACAAGTCATTTTCAAGAAAATGTTTTAAGTATTTTAATGAAAGTTTATGAAGTCTAATTTCTAAAAAAAGGTTTTTGACATCAAGTTTCAAGAAGTGAAAATGAAATAGATGGCCAACTTTTGGGGAACTTTAATTAGATTAAAACCTATAAATAATGTTAGAGTTAGGGACAACATAACAAGTATCACAAAACAACACAAAGTAATAGAACATAGGAAGAAAAGGATTAAACTATTGGGCTTGGCAGGCCCAAATCTCCACCTGCCCTAATTCTAAATGAATAATTGGGCCTGCCTGGCCCATTCTTCAATCCAAACTTTGCTGATGTTGTCCAAAGGGCTCCTGGCCATTTTCGACCTCTGGTATACACTATGTGTATATCGGTGTATATAGAGTGTATACGACCTGCTCTCCACTTAAGGAAGACTCGAAATGCAAGGGTGGAGTCCCAAGTGGACTCGGAGAGGTGTCACATGAAAAAAAAAGAAATAAAGATAAAGAATTAATACGAGCAACAAGATATAATATTCAAATATATATAGTATGTATTCAGATGCAAACCATAGCCCAAGGCTAATTGTAAATCCATTCTTCCAAAATCAATATAGAGACATGCTTTCATGGTTGTACACATATCTTGTTAACGAACGAAATAGAAGAATCAAAAAATGCTCACAACAACAAGAAGATGCCAAGAACTTCACAAAAGATCATAATATACAAAAATATGCGAATGAAATTAATGATTAGCCACTGTTGCAACAATATTTATCTTTGGAGCATCACATTTTATTGAAACCACCAAGACTTTAAAACCATGTAAAACCTTTACAAAACCATGTAAAACCTTTACAAACGGATGACTTAGAGTAAAAATCTGAAATTCAAAATCATGGCCATCTTAAAATGAGGACTAGAACATGAGATTTACCACACTACCAACAAAACCCAACTTCGAAGAATTGAATAAAGCAAGTAATGCGAAGCTAACAGCCCATTCTACAAACATTAAATATTTCCTTCATGATAATAGTGAAACAAACTAAGGAGAGCGCATTTAACTAGCAAATATCTAAGAATCATAATAGAGATGGATTACGAAGTGACTCGAAAAAAAACTATTGCATACCACAAAAGTTTTTAAAAAGAAAGCCTAAAACTTGAGCAAATATGTAGTTAAACAGAGGCGTTTAGTATATGACTAGTAGCTTAAACATGACTCTACCATTTCGAAGATCGCTTTAATAGTCAACAACAATCATCACAACATAGATTAATCATAACAGAGCATTTCTAGTCAAGACAAAATAAATGTGATTCAAATGCTCTCACTCAAACACTGAAATTCGAAATGAAGAATGGCATTCGGGTATTACCTCTTTAGGAGCAGCAACTGGGACTAGATGAGCTCACGAAAGAACTTCTACCACCAAGAACCTGGTCTTCAGCTTGATGAGCCCAAAACCCACGGTTTCGAGCTCCTTTGAACAGTGAATTAGGTATGAATTGTTAGATTTTTTTTTTGAGTAGTGTCCCCCCCCAAAAAAAAACCTTTTGACAGTGAACAAAGACGAATTTATAGCCCCCAAAATTCGGGCAAAATGGGGGAAAAACGGAGGGGTAATATTGGGATTTTCCGGGTGGGATTTCAAATTCGAAATTTGAAATTGAAAGGGTCAAGGAAGAAGGAGTACGAATTGCTTGTTGTTGACTCGTTTTTGGCCGAAAATGGCCACTGGCAGTCGCTGCTACTTCTGGTTTCGGGCTGCCTCTTTTGATCTTTTTCGGTTTTGGTTTTGGGTTTATGGGGAGAGGGAAGAACGTGTGAGAGGAATTAATGGCTCTTGTCATTTTGCCATAAAAGAGCACTGAAATCGGCTGCTCTTGGTTGTCCTCTTCTGGTTCTTCGTTTTTTCAGATGGGGGAAGAGAGGTGGGGGTCGGGGAGAGAGAGCGTGAAAGGGAAAGAGCGTGTGGGAGAGGGAGTATATGTTGGAGCAGGTCGGGTCGGCGGGGCAATGGGTCGGGTAGGCTGGGTAGGGTTTAGGGATTTTTTTTTTAATTTAAAAGAGAGTGGGCCGGTCTGGAATGGGGGAATTGGGCTGGTCTTTTAAAAATTAAAACGAAATGGGTTGGGGAGTTGGGTCTGCTTAGGTTTAAAAGAAAAGGAAAGATTGGGCTTGGGATAGTTTGGGAATTGGGTTTTAGATTTAGGATTTAAGAAAAATGATTTTAAAATTAGCCACTTACAAATATGACCAATAAAATGCAGTCGATTTGAAATCAATTGATTAATTTGACCACGAGATAAATTAATATAAATTAATCAAAGAGCTTTTTAATATTAACAACTTAAAATAATTAAATTAACTATGGGGTAATTAATTCTAAAATAGTTAAAGTAAAGTAATTAGGGATAAAATCTATTTGAGAATCTTTTGAAAAAAAAATTAACAAAAACACTTAGCTATTAATACTTGAAATAAATATATATAATATGCAATATATAAACATAATTAAAATTAAAAGATTTAAGCCTAAAAATCACTCAAAAAATATTTTTTGCATTTTGAAAGTTAATTATTTCAAATTGTTAAAACTAAAAGCTCGATGATTAATTTGTACTGTGGAGGGTAAAAATTGGGTGTCATCAGCTGTCCCTTTCTTTGGGCATGATCGATGAAAGCGATCGTGGACAAAGAAACTTGACTAGTCCAATTTTTAGCCGACCACATATTCATCTCATGGAAGGGTCTTGGTACGGGCTTTGGAACATTGTGGCCGGACCCTGGTTTTGGGTTTCCTACATATCTCAGGTTACATGAGAATTCAGGCCACTTGTAGTTCAAAAACGCTTGATTTTGAAAAATTCAAAAGCTATCCAATATCGAATTATGGAGAAATTAGAATGCTTGGGAATGAGATTTTACGAGTAAATGTTAGAAACAGCCGAGTTTTCAAAGTTGAGCCCGCCTACATATCCTTGGACTTAGGAATCAGGCTGCTTGCAGTTCGACTCTATCGGTTGAAAAGGAAATCTCTTATTCTGAGATAGCCTTTGGTTTAGGATGAGTGACAAACAAAACGAATTATGAAAAAAAGGCTTGCAACCTCTTAACCATAAATGTGGTGCACTTCACACCCATAATTAAGAACTTACACGGACATAATTTTCAAAATCTTGGTACATTGTCACTCGGAGTGGAAATGTTGCCTCCGGTGAGAGTTGAGATCACCCGGATGCGAAACTGAAAACTAACGAACTCAGAGAAATACCCACACGCCTTCTAACAGGGGTATGGTTAGATTGTGGTGGGAGTCGTTCCCAGCTCGCGTTCGAAGAGTTTGACATTCCTCTTCAGAATATGTCCCAATTCGCTGCTAAGACAGAGTTCCACGTTGTGCTGCATCCTATTTGCTGACGTCCACACCTGTGGTTTGCTTTGAGAATCCATCCTTTCGGATTCTCTCGACATAATTAAAACAAAGATTATTAGTAAAAACCATAACTTAAATATAGGGATGATATCTTTTACCATATTCGACCTATATCCTTCTTTTCGACGTGATGGACAATGAGTTGACATGATGCAACGTGATGATGGCCCTTTCGGCAATGAATGATGATGTCTTTCTTGAGTATGTGATGAATGTGATGGCCCCTTCGGCAATGGACATGTAATGGCCCTCTGGGCGATTTGAAGATGTAATGGCCCTCGGCAACTTGAAAATGCAGTGGCCCTCTCGGCAGCTTGAATGATGAAATGACCCTCTCGGCAACTTGAATGATGAAATGGCCTTCTCGGCGACTTGAAGATGCAATGGCCCTCTCGGCGATGAAAATGGATGGCCCTCGCGGCGATGACTGATGAGATGGCCCTCTCGGTGAATTGAACATGCGATGGCCCTTTCGGCAACTTAAAAATGTAAACGTCTTCTTGGCAATTGAAAATGTAATGGCCTTCTCAGTGATGAATGATGGAATGACCCTCTCGGCAGCTTGAACATGCGATGACCCTCTCGGCAGCTTAAAAATTGTAAAGGTCTTCTCGGCAATGCAATGACCCTCTCGGTAACTTGAAGATAAAATGGCCCTCTCGACAGCTCGAAAATGTAAGTGCCTTCTCGGCGGATTGAAGATGAAATGGCCCTCTTGGCGATGAATGATGGAATGGCCCTCTCGGCAGCTTGACATGCAATGGCCCTCTCGGCAGCTTGAAAATGTAAATGTCTTCTCGGCAGATTGAAGATGAAATGGCCCTCTCGGCGAATTGAACATGCAGTGGCCCTCTTGGCGATGAGTGATGAAATGGCCCTCTAGGCAGCTTGAAGATGTAGATGTCTTCTCGGTAGGTTGAAGATGACATGGCCCTCCCGGCGAATTGAACATGCAGTGGCCCTCTTGGCGATGAGTGATACAATGGCCATCTCGGCAACTTGTGCATGCAATGGCTCTCTCGGCCACTTGAACATGCAATGACCCTCTCGGCAGCTTGAAGATGTAGACGTCTTCTTGGCAACTTGATAATGGAAACGTGATGAACAACTGGAGATTTGAGTGAGACAAACTGTTTACACCTCGGTAGTTTCCTCGCAGACAAGTCCTGTAAATATTTTCCTGCATTCACAGAAAATTTCTTAGTTTCAAAGCGAATTGATCTGTATTGATTCTTTGGTCATCTGCTCCTTGTCTTGTCTTTTGGTTGACCGCTCCGATCTCTCACCTCTTGATAGATAGAATATAAAATATACATTTGACAAGATATTTGTCATGCAAAACTTTGAAAAATAGGTAAATTTAGAAAGGAATACTTGAAGAAAAGGTCACTGCCAACTGTCATGTCACGAAAAGCTTTAGATGAACACATTCGGTTTCTGACATGGTTTCTTTGACGCATCACAATTGTCTTTGAATGTTCTGATCAGGCTGAGGATCTTCAGGGCTTTTAAGGACACTTGATGAAATTTTTGAAAACGATCTCAAAAATTTCTGTCCCAGTTAAATGTCGTAATGAATCAATAATTTGGTAGAACTCCGAGAATTTTTGAGATCTTCTCAAAAAGTTCTGTCTCAGTTGAAATGTCATACTGAATCACTAGTTTTTTTAGAAAAATCCCGAGAATTTTTGAGATCTCTTCAAAAAAATTTGTCCCAGTTGAAATTCCTAATGCTTAAAATTCTGACTTGTTGGAGGTGTCTTCTTGTTCAGAATTTTTGAATTCCTCTCAAAAATTCTGTCCCAGTTTCCTTTATGGGAATATGACCGAGCCGTTGTGGCGCCTACGTATCCCATTGAGGCAGGAATCAGGTCAAACGTAGTTCCCCTCTCGGGGAATAGAGAAAAATATGAATTTAAATAAGAAAATGACCGAGGCCGACATAGGCCGCCTACGTATCTCATTCTTGAGAATTCAGGTCAAACGTAGTTCAAATCAAAGAGGGATAATAAAAAGGGTATAAGGGGATGACCGAGGCCGACATAGGCCGCCTACGTATCTCATTCTTGAGAATTCAGGTCAAACGTAGTTCATTAAAATGGCAGATAATCTGATAACAAACAATAGAAATGATTACAAGCAAATGATGCGATTACAGGAAAAGAGATTAAAAGGAAATCTTGAATCTCTAGACGTAGTGTCTCTTGATAGCATATAAGTCGGTCGTCAAGTTGTAGTAGGTGATGTTTGTGCTGAATCTCTACACATTGTCGCATGACCAAATGAATATATTAACATATTCTTCAATAGGTTGATGAGCTCTCTCCTCTGAGTTTCCATCAAATGGATATTGATTCTAACTTCTCTGGTGCTTTGTCTTCTCTCAGATTTACAGTTTCAAACTGGCTGGACTTGTTTTAATTTTGACAAATTGCTCGGATATCCCGGTGTCTTCATCATACTCTTTGAACACTTTATCGATATTCACCTCATTTTGTTCATTCAGCTTGTGACATGACATAATATGACAGGTTTTAAAGTTCTTTTACCAAAATCATAAAAACACCATTAGATAGAAAAAATTGAAGCGAGTAAAGTAAACTTCCATGATAAAAGAAGCTTTCATTTAAAAGAAAGAAAAAATAGAAACTTTGGCATAGTTCACAGGACAATTTGACCCCTTTTTCCAAAATATTACGAGAGAATTAAAGTATAACGAAGTAAAACAATATAAAAGGTGAGCCTCGAGCCTATATATGGACTACCACCAATTTCAGGAATAATATAAAAATCGACTTTGTCTATCAAGATGAGTAGAGAATCAGGAACAAAGTAGATGTCAAGTTATCATTTGCTCCTCCGACTCGACATCTCGTGCTTAGCTTCACGGTCACCGCAGCATCATCTCCTTCGAACAAATTCTAGATTCCTTTCCCTAGACCATTGTCCTCGTCGTGATTTTGCACTGGCAAAGACTGGGGCAAGTGAGGCAACGATTTTGATAACGTGGGATCAACCTTATTCCCCTTCTCAATCATCAAAGCAGAAGTTGGTGAGGTATCATGACCACAAATCCAGACGTCACCTGCTGATGAAGGGGCAGGGGATTGCTATTGACACTAGGGGTAACAGCCTGAAGAGTGACCACCTTTTGATCAATCAAGTCCTGAATCTTGTGCTTCAAGTTGATGCAATTTTCAGTTTCGGAATGATAAGCACATTTCTGGTCTGCTTTATAAAATTTTATCGAAGGATCAGCTGGTCTTCCTTCTATAGGATGGAGCACACCTGCGGCTTTCAATCTCTCATAAAGTTGAGTTCGACTTTCAACAAGAGGAGTAAAGACTCGGGGAGTTCTCTTCACGAGATTTGGACGAGAAAAGTTGCATTTATTTCTCGAGGACAAAGGCATTTGACAGTAGTTTGGAGGATTTTGGAAAGTAGGTGTTGGCATTTGGAATTTTGGATATTGTGGAGCTTGGTAGCTTGGAGGGATATTCTGGTAATTTAGCAATGGAGCTGGGACATTTGGAGAGATACTTTGGTAATTTGGCAATGGAGCTTGGACATTTGGAGAGATACTTTGATAATTTGGCAATGGAGCTTGGACACTTGAGTGGACGGAAAAGACTGGGTAGGGATTTTGTGGAGCTTTGGGGTAGGCATTGGATAGTGAGTGCGAAGGATTGTCGAATTTGACATGTTTTGATTTTAGTTCGGATGAAATAGAAAGAACATCTTTCCTCTTCCTCCTCAGTGGAACTAAAGGCTTTGTTCGAGTAGCTATTCGGGCGATTTTTCCTGTCTCAAGACCATATTCGATAGCCTCGCCGACTTTAACTATCTCGATAAATTTTTCTCCAATGAGAGGTAACATCTTATCAAAGTAATCCGGCTCTTGAATGCGCAAGAAGGCTTCGCTAATCTCTTGCTCGGTCATAGGAGGTCTAACCTTTGCGGCCTCTTTCCTCCAACGGTAGGCATATTCTCGATAGCTTTCAGTAGACTTCTGTTTGATTTTCTCCAAAGAATATCGATCAGGAACAATTTCGATGTTGTAACAAAATCTTTCAATAAAGGCATTGGCCAAAGCATTCCAACTGGACCACCGTTTCAATCCTTGAGAAGCAAACCAATCTAAAGCTTCTCCACTCAGACTTTGGTTGAAAAGCCGTATCAACATAGCTTCATTTTTCTCAACCCCCACGAGTTGGTCACGATAGACTCTCAAGTGAACTAGGGGATTGCCGTCTCCACTAAAAGTGTCAAATTCCGGTACTTTGAACCCTTCTGGGATGTCCAAATCCAAGCGAGTGTTCAGATCTTCATAATCCAACCCTGCAGTGCTCGACACGTGGTACAACCCCTGGATTGCTTCTGTAGTCTCTTTTCTCATGCCTGACTCATTACCTCCTTTTGGGCCCTCCACTCTTTTTCCTTCTCCTTGTAAGGGTCGGGTTCGGAATATGTGATGAAGGGAAGATATGTCTCTTCTGGTACTGTCGGGGTATAAAGAGTGGCTTTTAGGGGTGTAGGTTGAGTAGTTGGTGGACTTCGAATGTTTGGATCAGGGTTTTGATATGCGAATGAATATATTTGAGGGTTGTGAGAATTTAGACTTTGGAGAGGAGGCGGTGTTTGGCGTGATGTACAAGCATGATGAAAGTTAGGAGGGGTTAAGCCGATGATGGGAGTTTTTTGTGGAGGAATAGTATGGTCGGTGGTTGAATTCGGAGGAGGAAAATGAAGTGGAGGCCTTTCATCGTCTGGAGCATGAGTATTAGTGGCGATGGCTAGATTCGCCGGACCTTGAGCCCTTTGTATCTCAGCCCTCATTTCAACAATCTGTTGTAGTAGTTGTGCAATCAACTTGTTCTGTTTAGTAATTGCAGGGCCCGTCACGGTAACTTCAGTTAAACCATTGTCCTCACTGTTCTCAGTCATTGTTTCTTTCCCTTTTGATAGACTTTGGTCAGGGAAGGAATCTTTAGAATTCTTAGACCTCGTAAAGTAGGAATGTCCAGTCATTTTCTCAACACAGATCAATTCTAAGTACCTGTCGAATGAAAAATAACTCAAAAATAAACGTGTTAGTCCTTGTTCATAATAAATAATGCAAAATACCACACGGGAAAGTAAACACACAATAGTTGCATTGTTCGAAGACAGACTAACCCATAGATATAGAAAAATAACTAAATAGGCCAAATGTTTCCTATTTAATATGAGATTTGTGAATCAGGGAAACGTTTTGTCAGAATTTCTGAATTTTCTAAAATTTGTGATAAGATTGAAGGAGGGAAAATAAATTTTTCTATAATGAGGGACCGGGCCTTGGAAGGCTGCCTACGTATCTCGCAAATGAGAAATCAGGTCCGACATAGTTTGACCGATCGAAATATTCAAATGGAAGATTCACCTCTAAATAAGAGAGCAAAATTTAGAATTTTAGGAGTAAAATTTGAATTTTGTTGAGAAACTCAAGACTCGAAAAGTATTTTGGACGGACTTTTGATAGTGACTGGAATTTATGCTTAGGAGGCTCTAGAAGATAATTTTTTTTTAAAGGAATGGGCTAGAATGTCTCCGAACAAATCAACATAATCACATAACAGTTATAGCAAGTAGCACAAAAACAGTTATTGCGCGTCCTAAAAAAAATAAGTGACCTTTTTGTGCCAAGGGTTGGCCTATCGATTTGAAGGATGCATCTTGTCTTTTTAAATATTTCATCATTCCCCGAAAAGTAAATTTTATAAATAAGTAAAATATATTACAAAACGTCAATAATAAGAGATACATTTTTAGGGAAAGGGAAAAATGTAAATACAATGAAAAATATTCCCACGCAGGGGATAAATTAACTAGACGAAGATCCTACTTCATTTCCGGCTTTCTCCATCTCTTCTCCGGATGTGGTGTCGATACTGTTAACAAGGTTTGACCGAGTAAAGACGTTTGTTGAAGAGTGCTACCAAGTGAGCTCATCGATTACCCACCTACAAAACCAAATGTGTTAGAAAACCCCCCGAACCCCCGAACGATGATTTATTTAAAAGACATATACATCCTTCAAATTAAACAAACAATATGATCGTCCAATTGGGTCGGAGGTCACTTTGGACTCAAGGCGGGCTATTAATGGGCCCGATACCCTAGGGGTATCGGGTCGACCTAGGCCAATGCACCTACAGGGTTTTTGGTTTCGTTCTACCCTAGGCGTCTAAGAGTGGGTTTATTTTTTTACTGTGGAAAGGTGATCCGAGCGGACAACACGGGCTGGGGAAGTTAACGACCGTCGACCCCGCAAGATCGACTCATTTCGTCAAGGTACCCCGATGGAAAATTTTGGACTAAACGGCTGCGACCTGCATAACCGTCGTTTAAGTGGAAAATAAAAAATAAAATTGCCGGGTGGCGGAATATGCTATGCATGCAATGACAGTTTAATTATAATCAAAATTAAACAATTAAAACAAATAAGCAAATAACGAAATAAACGATTATTAAAGTTAGTAAAAAACTTAATCTAATGGTTAGAACCTAATTAAAATTCCCCAGCGTAGTTGCCATTTCTGTTATGTCAAAAAATGACTTCGGTTTCGAAAATTCAATTTAATACTTAATTAATTTAAGTAAAACCGAATCTTCAAAATTTTCAGAGTCGCCACTTAATTTTTTAAAGAAAAATCAAGAAAACCATTTTAAACATTTTAAAAGACTCAAACAGAAAAAATCTTTTAAAATTCAGAGAAAGAATTCGGGTTCACATTTCCACTTCGAGAAGGTTTTACGCACTCGAAATGGCTGCCAACACGCGGTTATCCGACGATTAAAGAATTTTGACTAACTTGAAAAAATATTAATTTATATTATTAAGTAGAAAAGTTTAAGTAAATATTTAAAGATTAGGAATTTTTAATAGAATATTTAAAATCTTAACTGCATTTTATTCGAATAATATTAATATTAATTTAAATGAATCATTTAAAATAAAAAAAACATAACATTAAAAATTTAACCAAACTTTATTCAATTAATATTGATTTAAGTGAACTACTTAAAAATAATCAAGAAAACATAATATTTAAATCTAATCAAATTTTATTAAATTAAAAGAGTTGGTGAATTAAACTAGGTGACTAGGATTTTAAAATCTACTAAAATGTCTAAGTATAAAAAAGAAGTATTTTCACAAGTCATTTTGAAGAAAATGTTTTAAGTAATTTAAAGAAAGTTTATGAAGTCTAATTTCTAAAAGGTTTTTGACATCAAGTTTCAAGAAGTGAAAATGAAATAGATGGCCAACTTTTGGGGAACTTTAATCAGATTAAAACCTATAAATAATGTTAGAGTTAGGGACAACATAACAAGTATCACAAAACAACACAAAGTAATAGAACATAGGAAGAAAAGGATTAAACTATTGGGCTTGGCAGGCCCAAATCTCCACCTGCCCTAATTCTAAATGAATAATTGGGCCTGCCTGGCCCATTCTTCAATCCAAAATTTGCTGATGCTGTCCAAAGGGCTCCTGGCCCATTTTCGACCTCTGGTATGCACTACCTGTATATCGGTGTATATAGAGTGTATACGACCTGCTCTCCACCTTTCAATGATTTAAGGAAGACTCGAAATGCAAGGGTGGAGTCCCAAGTGGACTCGAAGAGGTGTCACATGAAAAAAAAAGAAATAAAGATAAAGAATTAATACGAGCAACAAGATATAATATTCAAATATATATAGTATGTATTCAGATGCAAACCATCGCCCAAGTCTCATTGTAAATCCATTCTTCCAAAATCAATATAGAGACATGCTTTCATGGTTGTACACATATCTTGTTAACGAACGAAATAGAAGAATCTAAAAATGCTCACAACAACAAGAAGATGCCAAGAACTTCACAAAAGATCATAGTATACAAAAATATGCGAATGAAATTAATGATTAGCCACTGTTGCAACAATATTTATCTTTGGAGCATCACATTTTATTGAAACCACCAAGACTTTAAAACCATGTAAAACCTTTACAAAACCATGTAAAACCTTTACAAACGGATGACTTAGAGTAAAAATCTGAAATTCAAAACCATGGCCATCTTAAAATGAGGACTAGAACATAAGATTTACCACACTACCAACAAAACCCAACTCCGAAGACTTGAATAAAGCAAGTAATGCGAAGCTAACAGCCCATTCTACAAACATTAAATATTTCCTTCATGATAATAGTGAAACAAACTAAGGAGAGCACATTTAACTAGCAAATATCTAAGAATCATAATAGAGATGGATTACGAAGTGACTCGAAAAAAAAACTACTGCATACCACAAAAGTTTTTAAAAAGAAAGCCTAAAACTTGAGCAAATATGTAGTTAAACAGAGGCGTTTAGTATATGACTAGTAGCTTAAACATGACTCTACCATTTCGAAGATCGCTTTAATAGTCAACAACAATCATCACAACATAGATTAATCATAACAGAGCATTTCTAGTCAAGACAAAATAAATGTGATTCAAATGCTCGCACTCAAATACCGAAATTCGAAATGAAGAATGGCATTCGGGTATTACCTCTTTAGGAGCAGCAACTGGGACTAAATGAGCTCACGAAAGAACTTCTACCACCAAGAACCTGGTCTTCAGCTTGATGAGCCCAAAACCCACGGTTCCGAGCTTCTTTGAACAGTAAATTAGGTATGAATTGTTAGGTTTTTTTTTTGAGTAGTGTCCCCCTCAAAAAAAAATCTTTTGACAGTGAACAAAGACGAATTTATAGCCCCAAAATTCGGGCAAAATGGGGGGAAAACAGAGGGGTAATATTGGGATTTTCCGGGTGGGATTTCAAATTCGAAATTTGAAATTGAAAGGGTCAAGGAAGAAGGAGTACGAATTGCTTGTTGTTGACTCGTTTTTTGGCCGAAAATGGCCACTGGCAGCCGCTGCTACTTCTGGTTTCGGGCTGCCTCTTTTGATCTTTTTCGGTTTTGGTTTTGGGTTTATGGGGAGAGGGAAGAACGCGTGAGAGGAATTAATGGCTCTTGACATTTTGCCATAAAAGAGCACTGAAATCAGCTGCTCTTGGTTGTCCTCTTCTGGTTCTTCGTTTTTTCAGATGGGGGAAGAGAGGTGGGGGTCGGGGAGAGAGAGCGTGAAAGGGAAAGAGCGTGTGGGAGAGGGAGTATATGTTGGAGCGGGTCGGGTCGGCGGGGCAATGGGTCGGGTAGGCTGGGTAGGGTTTAGGGATTTTTTTTTTTTAATTTAAAAGAGAGTGGGTCGGTCTGGAATGAGGAATTGGCCTGGTCTTTTAAAAATTAAAACGAAATGGGCTGGGGAGTTGGGTCTGCTTGGGTTTAAAAGAAAAGGAAAGATTGGGCTTGGGATAGTTTGGGAATTGGGTTTTAGATTTAGGATTTAAGAAAAATGATTTTAAATTTAGCCACTTACAGATATGACCAATAAAATGCAATCGATTTGAAATCAATTGATTAATTCGACCACGAGATAAATTAATATAAATTAATCAAAGAGCTTTTTAATATTAACAACTTAAAATAATTAGATTAACTATGGGGTAATTAATTCTAAAATAGTTAAAGTAAAGTAATTAGAGATAAAATCTATTTGAGAATCTTTTGAAAAAAAAAATAACAAAAACACTTAGCTATTAATGCTTGAAATAAATATATATAATATGCAATATATAAACATAATTAAAATTAAAAGATTTAAGCCTAAAAATCACTCAAAAAATATTTTTTGCATTTTGAAAGTTAATTATTTCAAATTGTTAAAACTAAAAGCTCGATGATTAATTTGTACTGTGGAGGGTAAAAATTGGGTGTCAACAATTAGACTTTGTAATTACTAGGTTGGTAATTACCATCCTAGTAATTATACTAATTCCAGCTATTAGGTGCCTTTCCAAACAAACCCTAAGAGGTTGTTTGGTAGAGTGTATTAACGAAAACAATGCATGCATTAATTAGGTGTATTAGTAGTACGTAGTTTGATTTTTTTTTTCATGCTATGTATAACTAATGCATTAGTAATACATTCTATTATGTATTAAGGTGTGTATTACTAAACCATCAATTTCTAGGTATTAGTAATGCATGAGGATTTAATACATGCATTAGCATGAATAAAGATCCAATTGCCCCTCAATTTTTTTTTTTTTACATCTTTTCCATCAGGATTGTAAAGGGTATCTTTGTAAATCTAAGAGTTCAATCAACCCCTTCATACTTCAATTCAATCAATCAATTGACCAAAAGGCTAATAAATATTTTTATGCAATGATTACTATTTTTAATACACCAAACCAAACAATGCATAAGAAATATTTCATCATAATTAAATGCAAGCATAACTAATACAAAATGTTACTAATACACTCTATTTAGTACATTTTTATACACCCTAGTAAACACCCTAAGGGTAAAAGAAAAATTTTAAAGTTAAATTGTTTCATATTAGAGTAAGGTGACATTATTTTAAAAAGGAAAGTGTACAACATAAAATGGGGCAGAGGGAGTAATACTTTTAATTTAGACATATTTTTTCAAGAAATTATTTATTTTAAAAAATAAAAAAATATTTTTACTAATGTATTTTTAATTAAAGATAAATAATTAACAACTTGTGGTTATATATATATAAAAAAGGTAATTTTGAAAGAAGATCAATTCCTTCTTGGATTCTAAGTTTGCATTTAAACATGTGATAAGAAGTGAGAATTTCAAATCAATATTTTGATGTGCGATTTGGAATCATGATTTTAAATTTCAAGTAGTCCAAAAAGCATGATTTGAGATTTCAAATTATGATTTTAATATTTTTGAAATGTAAAACTTAATTCATAAGTTTATATAATTTTTTAAAAAGTATTATTTTAAATTTCATTAAAAAAAAGAGGCTCATATTCAACATGAATGGATTGTCCGGATCATGTGAAAATATATACTTAAGAATAACTAGTTACTACTATTGTTAACTAGTGAAATTTTATAAAATTTATGCGTATTCAAAGATCTGTAATCATAAATATTTATTTATAAAATAAACATGAAGATATGTTATTTAATAATATGACGCTTTAGAATATTCTAGTAATGGCAAATAGATGTATTGGATTAAATTCTGACGGATTGAACTAAAATTGATTGTATTGCAATCCATCCAAATAAGTAAATTGAATAAAATATAAAATGAATAAAATAGTTATTATTTACTTGAATCTCCTAAAACCAAAAGACTTAAGAATGTTTTATATATTAATTTCCACAAACTTTAAATTTTACTAATTGTTAGCTATTAAATTAAAAAAAAAAACTATCAATTAAGGATGAACAAAATCAAATCACAAATCTCAACAATTCAATAAATTGTCAAATAAAAAAAAACCACTTAGTGATTTGATTCGGTTTTCGAAAAAAAAAGAAAACTCAATCATAAATGATTTGATTTGATATTAAAAAAATCAACCTGAAAACTAAATCAACCCTACATTAAATATATGTTATTTTTAAAATTATCTTATACATAAAAAGTTTATTAATTCTAATATATTTTATATATTTTCTTTAACTTTGACATAGTTTTATTTTTAACATCAAAATTGGGCTTACCATTTAAGTCCACTACCCATAGATGTGATTATTAAGATAAGTAAAGTCCAGATCAAAATAATATTCACCTCCCTAATTTTGATGTTTTGTTGACATTTAAGTTGGAAGCCCAAATCAAATTGGTCATATTTGTTGCTTTTAGGTCTAGTGATAAAAATAGTATAAGTTTCATTTTTTTAAATTTTTTATTTTATTTTATAATGATATGAATGTTTGACAATTCATTTGTATTAATTGAAGTGGTACAATAATAGCTTCACCAGTATCTACTAATTTTCTCACAGTTTTGTAAGACATGTGGCTATTATTGATTGTTGAAGAGTAAATGAGTTTTATCATTGAATTTTATTATTTTATAGTATAAATTTGATAAATACCAAACTGATTGAAGGAAATATCCAAAATTATCGACTTTTATCAAAATTACTAATAATACCAACTTTTTTGTGAACTTTGATACACAAGCGTAGAACGACGATACCTAGAAAATTTTGGCTGATACCTAAAAATTATAGGCGAATATGGAAACAGTTACGTATTTTTAGTAATTGTAACAACTACTATAATCTGGTTCCTTAATCGACGGAAAATTGGTGATTTGAATAAGATTCAATCCCAAAAAAATCTAAAACAGATTCGCTAATCATAAACCTTTTTTTTAGAAAAAAAAATTCCTTATGATGTAATAATAATACAATTAATTGCATAATTAAAAAAAATTTAATATGTATTAGGTATTGAAATTGTTATTTTCAGTTTATTTGTATGTCAGTTTGTTAGTTTGGTCTGATACCTACAAGTGTGAGATGTCTGATACTCTTATCAGATACCCATATTGTGATACCCTTGTATGAAACCTTTTCTGATACCTATATGTGCAAGAAAAGTCTGATACCCTTGCCTGATACCCATATTTTGAAAATCATGTGTGTGAGATATTAACATTTGAGGTATCACATATTGCAGTGATCAAAAATGACAATAGCACCTTGTGCAAATAATCTTAACAATAGGCTCTAGTTAAAACTATGATAATCATATTGTGATAGCATTGTCTGATACCCTTGTCGGATGCCTATAAGTATGAGACATATCTGATACCCTATTGTGATATTCATGTGAGTGAAAAAAACTTGAATAATAAACTAACAATGAAAGAATAACCTTTGTGAAATTATCTATTAGCATTCACTGGAATTATAATGTAGGGATGTAAATTGAATAACAATCATAAAGATGTATCCAAAAAATATTGTAAATAACTTTTAATTACACAAAAAGAAGAATGTTGTTTATGTGTCAAAAAGAAAAAAAAATGCAGTTATATTAATAGGTTCTTCCTAATCTGATTCTGCTACGAAAGAATCACGACGTTGTCGCTATCTGCTGGACGAGATGAATCTCTCGGCCTTGGAGGGTCGTCGTTTTCACTTTCAAAGGAAGGAGATTCCATCGGAAAAAATGGCGGAAAAAAAATGGTGATGCTGCGTATGAAGGAAGAAGAAGAGAGATTGAGGGAAGACGGAACAATAAAGAAAAAGTAAAAAAAGTAACTTTGAAAAGGGGACCTACGGTTTTGTGGGTTCCCAAAATAAATTCAAAAAGGTAACTGCCAACAAATAAACCGGGAAAGGAAAAAAAATAATTAACTGCTTGATTTTAATTGGACTGTTACCAAAAAAAGGCATAGAAAAAGGAAGTGGACTTCTTATTAGTTTAGGTATCAAAAAAAAGATGGAAAATTATTAAAAAAGGGAATTTTAGTAATTAAATTAAATGGTAGGTAAAATTGGAGATTATGATAAAATTAATCGTGTATTTCTGTAAATTTCCCTATTTTATAAGTGCTTAACAACAACAATAACAATAATAATAATAATAATAATAATAATAATAATAATAATAATAATAATAATAATAATAATAATAATAATAATAATAATAATAATAATAATAATAATAAATAATTTGAATAATAATAATAATAATAATAATAATAATAATAATAATAATAATAATAATAATATTTGAATAATAATAATAAATAATTTGAGAATATCAAAAAAAATTCCATAATTTGGTCCACCGAGCCAAGTCAGCCTAGATATGGTTTATTGTGGAAGATAAAGTGGAAGTAATAAGTTAAATATATAAGGATAAGCAATTAAGGAGAGGAAATCTACAATCTAAAACTAATCTAAGACTATGTCACATGTACAAGCTGCTATTACAATTGGAATCAAAAGAAAATTTATACAAGTTTCAATGTTTTTGATTCTCAAATAAAACAAAAACACTAAGTAAATAGAAGTTTGAAGGGTCCGCTGAAAAGGGCTAGATGCTACCTCTTAACTGTCTCAAAGCTCGATCTAAAATGGGGGATAAGGAGATCAAGAGGTACCAGTCTCTTGCACCTCATCACTAGGATGTCAACATACCTTCTCTTCACATGCCGAAATCATCTCAATCCTACTTTCCTTATCTTGTCCACCACAAAGGTTCCTAATCTTATTACTCCTAGTATGCTGATATATTTAATCTCAACATTCTTATCTCAGTAACATGTATCTTATGAACATATGGACTATTAACTAGACAATACTCCATTCCATACAATAAGGACAATCTAACCACCATTCTATATTACTTACCTTTACTTTTAGGTGGTATCTTCTTATCACTCAAGACTCTAGAGGCAAGCTTCCATTTCATCCATGTCAATCTAGTGCGATATGTGATATCATCTTCGATGTCCCCAATACCCTAAATTACAAACCCAAGACACTCAAAAAAAATTCTCTTGAGAATAATCTGAGTGGCAAGCCTTACCTTCACATCCACTTTATCCAAAGTCACACAAAATTTCCTCTCTAAATATTTTATTTTGATCATACTCAATCTGAACCCTTAAGACTCTAGAGTTAGTCTACAAACCTCAATCTAGCATTAATTATGTTCTGTATATCATCAATTAGTACACGTTGTCGGTAAGTAACATACACCATCAGACCTCCTTCTAAATGGATCATGTTAACTCATCTATATTAAGGCTAGGAAAGGGTGTAGCCTCATTTCAACTGAAAAGTAATCCAAATCTCCTCCCACCATTCTAATATGAGTTTTGGCTTCATCATGCGTATACATCATGGGAACATCTCTAACCTCCATGCACTTCCGGAGGATATCCCTAGGAACTTTATTATAGGCTTTTTCAAGGTCCATGAACACCTTATGTAGGTCCCTCTTCCTTTTCTTATATTTCTCCATTAGTCTCTGTGCAAGATGAATGAGCTTTAGTACTGTCCCGACATGAATTTAATTTTTTTTTAAATGGGCAATTCTCTTCCCACCCTTATGTCAATCAGTTTCTTTCAAGCCTTCATAGTGTGGCTTAACAATTTTAAACTCATGTAATGTTTTAGTTTAAGGTATCACCCTTATTCTTGTAAAATGAAACTATTGCATTCCAGCAAAAATTGTATTAAATAATTTCGGTTACTCCATACTTGTTTTGTCTGTACTCTTTCAAAAATTCACTAGAATCTTATTGGGTCCAACCCCTCTTTCCCTATTCAACCCTACTAATAACACTTATAAAATTAATTACCTTCTTTAATTCTTTTAATAAATTAATTACCTTCTTTAATTCTTTTAATAGAAAAAATCAGAGACATCAAACTTACAAAATTTGTCTTACATCTTAAAGAATCATTCTTTATAAGGTCGTAAGATCCATATTTAATATACAAAAAGTTATAAAGAGGAGAAATGCCTCAAAGATCATTGATATTGTCATTTTTTGAAAAATCAAACCGCCCTCCCCCCATCAACCTATCCAAATAACCTGAGATTCAAATCCTACTTTTATAAAAACAATAAGTAAAAAACTTTTAGACTAGAAAAATTAAAAGCATGAAAATAAGTAAGAAAAAGCAGGGGAAAAGTGGAAGGTGCTCCAAATCTTTCTTTTCTTGGACTTGTATTTGGATTCAGAAATATATATATGACATTTAGTCCATGTTTTGCTATAATATTTTGAACTCTTCTTCCACGATATGCATAGAGGGTAGCATAGAACTATAACTTTAGAAAAGAATATGACTCTTCACTCCTTTTAATTAAGGGCCACATTAATGACACGGACAAAGTAAAATATACATCCTAATTTACCCATTTGTTTCTCTTTTGACTTAACACTAAACAACTTAATTTTTCTTATTAATTAAGACATGTATTTGTTTCTAACTATTAATTACTACTCAAACAATATAATTATTCTTATTCTCTTGTTTTTCTTTTTCTTTTACACTACTTAATTTTCAGTATATCAACTAAACAAACAAAATTCATTCACTGCTTTATTTACGGGACTATATATTTTTTCTAGCCTTAATGTTCAATTACATTCACAGTGTAAAATTAATTAATAATAATATTATCAGTATATGTAAGTTAATTGAAGATTTGAATCCTATCACCTAAACAAACAAATAATATATATGCTTGATTTGTAAGCAATTCTACATATGCTGAATCTGCCTTTTTTCGTAAACAAAAAGAAAAATATTCATATGCTTGGATGAAGTTTGATTTTTCCAAATTCATATTATCTTATTTTGTAAAATAAGACTTTTATGTTTTAATTTGTGTGAAGAAATCTTAGTCCACTTGTAATTCAAGGAAGGAAAAAAATATATGATTTTTTTAAAAATTTCATATATGTGCCAATTCTCTTTATTGCCTACACTATTTTTACATGAAAAAAATTTATTATTTTATTTGTCTTAGGTAATAATATTTGAGTTTGACCAAACACTTAATTTAAAAAAGAAATAGTGACATTTTGAAACTTGTAAGGTCAAACATATGATAGATACTTATGTGGCCGTAATTATTTTATTAAAAATAGAATTAAAAAATTTAAAGTTAAAATATTTTTAAACATAAAAACGTGTGATTTTTTTTAACGGACTAAATAACACATTAGTTTCACTCAATGTGTCTGTACTACTAGGCATGAAAATTGATTATTCCTTTTGGAAGTTTAAGAAAAAAAAAAGAAAGATATTTGCAATTTGTGGTCTAAAGTAAGCAAATATTTGAATTGATATAAATTATTTTATTAAAGATAAAATTAAAAAAGGTAAGTTAAATTATTTAATAGAAAGTGCCAAAATTGTTTTTGAGCTATGTGAAGTAGATCACTCATATCATCTGTTATATTTTGGGATTAAAAATATCCCTACTATTATCCCAAGAGATCACAACTACCTTAAAAAATCAATAGCAGCCACATGACACTAATCCCGCCACCTGAGATTGCTAACTAGAATACTCACAAAATTTTGAACCAATTTTATGATCTAAACCCTAATCCATTCTCGGTATAAAAATTTATGTGTCGCGATTTTACTTTTTTCTTGAAAAATCACTTTGAAATGTTCTAAGAAAAATACTTAAAAAAGAATCGTCACTTAATTTTAAAAAAAATTAATTTAAACAAACTTTAACAAATAAACTTTTAAAAATTCAAATGGATAAAAGGCAGTTATTAGTACTTTAAAAAAGTATTAGCATTTAAAATAGTCGCTAACAGATGATTTACAAATATCTTTGGCTAAGAAGAGAAAAGTTAATTTAAAAGTGAGTAAGAAAACTTTTGAAGTCAATTTATAAAAAAGAATTGTCAACTTGAAGCGATTTATTTCACTAAGTAAAACACCTGACTAGTATTTGGCAAAAATGAGTGAGTAAAATTAATGAAGTAAATTAGCACGATAAATTGATTCATCTTCGACTAAGTTAATTAAAAGAAAATCAAGCAAAAAGATAAAAGTATGCAAAGCAAAATAATAAAATGTTTGGGCCATATCTCTGTCAATTCTGGTATTTTGGACTTAAAAGAGTCCTCTTGGGTTCTTATAAAGAAAAAAATTAGGAAAAAATTACATAAAATGTAGGAGTTTTAATCTTTTGTCTTTCAAAAAGTCTTACAAAAGTACCTTCTTTTTTTTTCATTTTAAGTTAGAATCAAAGTACATCTCTTATGAAAATATTTCTATAAAATATTTCTTATGAGGAGCAAAATATTAAGACCATCTCTCGTGAAGGACATTTTTGAACCTATATAAGAAAATGCTCATTGACGCTCAGCGAAGGAATATGAATGAATTTTCCTAACACCCTGACTCAAATATTACTGAAAGGATAGTAGACTTGTTTCTTTACCCTAGGTTGGGGGTATTTTTGAATTTTTTTTATTTTTTTATTTTAGCATTGTTATTCTTAAAGCTAAAGGTGTCAAAATGAGTTCAAATACAGATAACCCATTCAATCCGTCTAAAATTTTATGAATTGGGCTCTACATAATTTGAACTGGGTTCAATTTCAACTCATTAAGTCTTAGCCCATTTTGAAAAGAATAAATTTTTAAAATGACGAATATTAGATATGTTAATGTGGGTCTTAGCAGTAGATAGTGAGTTACAGGTTTCAACACTAGATTTGTTGCAACTTGTAGCATTTTAATTAAAAATTAAAAAAACCCGGGAAATCTGTAAAAAAAAAATTACATTAATGTTTGGAATTTAGATTCCTATTAAATTAGGATTGTGTTAATTACCATGCATTTGAATCCATAATTAATTATCCAATCAGTTATAAGTTGTTGCCCATAAGATATTTTAGTTCCTTTTTTAGCTCCTTATTTTACTCCTATTATCTATTAAGTTTGTTAATTATATATACTGGAATTAATTCAATTTATTTTTTCCAAGTAATTTGTTGCTTCTTCGTTTATTTTTTCTTCTGTGCAGATTTGTTGCTTTTGTATTTTAATGGAGATGGATAGTATGTTTTCAATTTCAATACACATCGGCAGGAGATAGGACGTTTCAGGTTAGCGATTGTTGTTTTCGTTGGTATTTTTAATGTGTTTTTTAATTAACTTGTTACTGCATATTATAATTTTCAGATTGTTTATTTTAAATGAAATATGTATAGTTTATTTTATGTTTTAATCATAACAAGGAGACATGTAGATTTTGAAATGGAGGGGATTATCTAAGATTTGCGGATTCTATATGGTGGTCTTGTTAAAGCGATTGCTTTGTAATTATGCATTGATACTAATGTTGATGAAATAGAGATTAAATACATTATTAGTGATAAATGCCCACCAATGTGCATACGAAATGATGTTGGTGTCAGTGTGTATTTGGATCAAAAGCGAATTGGTGTTGATTTCCTCGTTAAACATTCCTTGTGTATAACTTTGACGAGCATTAATATGTCTGGGAATGTGTAGTGTGAAATGATTGCCCAGTAGGCTGATGGTCCGATCGAAGCAACACAAAAATAGCAATTATTCACTATTACCAAGCTCCTAAATAGATTGTATGCAATTGATTTATAATTGGTTATGTAAATTTGGTGTTGTTTTTTTGATTTAAAAGTATAGTGTGCGGTTATTTTTTTATTGTATGAAACTAATATGGATTATACACTAAAAATATTTAGAGTGTAATCGTCTAAAATCGATCTTGGAAGTGCAAAAATGGAATAAAACCCGTCACTTAATAAGCCTACTAGTTTGGGTCTAAGAAGACCTTTGCGAACACGGACTAGAATCCGTGAACGCGGAAGTCAACCAATGTTGACCTCTCTGTGAACACGGATAAGGCACTAGGTGACCTCCGCAAACGCGGATCAAACCCCCACAAACACGGAGTGTCATGTTACCCAGGCCTCCGCAAACGTGGAGAAGGAGAGTATGTTGCACTAGATGATAGACCCTCGAAATTCATTCGAACTCTAAATCTCACACATCAGACATGTATCCATACTAGAAATGCGATCCGAACTTAATGGAATAATCAGAATTTGATTTTGAGGTATCCTCGACATAATTACCAATGCAGCTCAATCAAACTAGTTTTACACTTAATATACCAAAACTGCCCTCAGAGACTCCAAAAATTATGACGAGACCATTTCTAGTGTTAGTTTGACCATCTGGAACTACTAAAACTGTCAAAATTTTAATATGAGCTTCCAAACTCCAAATGTTGACCAAAGTCAAACTTTGGCTCCGAAAATAACTAAAAACACAATTTTTGGTCCAAAAACTTTATTTTAACTCCGAATTCAGTTTTGCAAGTTCTCATAGACTAGTTTCGACATTTCAGAGCTAATGGAACCGACAGAATCAAATTTCGACACTCAAAACTCGAAATGACTCCAAAACTCATAATTTTCAAACCTAAGCCTTTAAAAACTCTTTTTATGCAAAACTACAGCTTTTAACAAGATTTTTGAAATCCGAATTTTCAACTCAACAAAAAATAACCCAAAGAAACTTTTATGAAGGAAAAAACGGCAATTTAGCTGAAATTTAAAAAAAAAAAAGAGACCTTCAGAGTCATTACATTATTTTTTATGTGAATCATATATTAATTTGTCTTTGTTTTGATGCATGTGAATACCATCCGAGTCTATGGGGAGCGTTCCTAACATTTTTGGTTGGATTAAAACCCAACAATCTGTTCTTCAAATTGAGAAGGTTGATATACAGGTTTGGAGCTAAAAAGTCGTTGTATACACTGATATATAGCTGTATACAGTAGCGTGATACAATAGAAATGGGGCTAAAAGGAAATCCATTTGCAGCAGTGATACAGAAAGGGGTTGGGTAGGCTCAAATAACTTCTTTATTTTAGAATTAGAACAAGGTCAAAGATTGGGCCTGCCAAGCCCAATATTTAATTTGTTTTATATTTATTGATTATTTATATTTTATGTGATATTTGACCTTTAACACTAACATTTGTTATTTAATTTAACTCAATTAAATTCCCCAAATATAAACCATTTTTATGTTAGTTCTTTAATTGCATATCTTAGTTAATTATTTTTGAGAATTTTGAATTATTTCAAAATGGTCAAATGGTTAATTTCCATTCAAAACTAGTTTGCTTTAAAATTTGAAGTCCTCTTTAAAACTTTAATTAATATTTTTTAAAATTATTTTAAAATAATTAGATTATTTATTATTTCTCTTTTGAAATAAAGATATATTTCCTTTTTTTTTACTTGAAATATTCTAAATCTTTTTCTTAAAATGAGTTTCTTCTTTTACTTAGTTAATTTTTAAAATGTGCTTTCTTTTTAGTTGTTCTAGTCATCTTAGTTAAAATTTTAGAAGTATGAATTCCTTTTAAATTCCAAGTCTTTTTTGTTAAGAGAGAGTTTGTTTTAACTTCTTCAAAAATTTCTAAGTTACTTAAGTAGACTTCTATTTGAATTACTTTAATGTAAATTTTAGTTTAAATCAAGTTCTTAAGTCAAATTAAGTTTAATAGTTGGTCAATCGCAACAGCCGTGTCAAATGATTTAGGACCTTTACCCATTTTTTCTAAATCTTTAAGATTTTTTTTTGTTAAAATCTTTTAAATTAAGTTTCTTAATTTCTGTAAAAAATTAAGTGGCGATTCTCTTATCTTTTTTGAAAAAATGGTTCTCCGTAAATTAATTAAGTTTTAAATTGATTTTTCTTAAAATACCATTTTTTTCAATTAACATCGTATCGTTTAAATTCATTGTTACGTAATGACAAAAAGACCCATTTTAATAAAGAATGTGCTTAATGATTTAAATCTTATTACTATTATATAATAAATTCTCGTTCAAAAAGCCAATTAAAAATGTATTTATGTGGGTGAGAGATAATATCTTTCCAATAATTGTTTTAAGAAAGAAGGAGAAGAAAAAAGGAGAGAAAAAGAAAGCTTTAATAAGGAAATGTACCCTAAATATAATTGTGATTGAAATTTCAAAAAAGCAAAAAAATAATAATAAATAAATTGAGTCAACAAAATCAGTCCATTAACTCCTAAAATATTGTAGATTTAAATTATGTAAATTAATACCTTAAGCACAATATCTTAATAAGTTTTCCTTAGATAATATTCTAGTTATTTCAGTCAAAAATGATAAATATGATGTAATTAGTTAGATTTTAAGGAATTATAAGTCAACCACATCATTGTATTTAGTCAAAGAATGAAAAAGTAGAAAAAGAAGGCATTATAGTCATTAATGATAAAATGAGGATCCTTTGTATTTAATTAGCAAGATTTTGTGAAGATACGTATTTTCATAATCCTACTACATTATTCTATTTAAAGTTGACACATTTTAACATCACCATCAAATCTATTTCTCAAAGTGAAAAAAAGGCAAATTAATGGAAAAAGCATCAAACATGAAGTTGTGCTTGAGAATTGTAATGTTGTTGATGATGATTTTTGCGACAAATGGAGCAACTGATATACAACGATGTCTTCGCGCTTGCAAGGCAAAATGTGGTAATGATCAAGAATGTTATAGCAAGTGTGTAGATCGTTGTATTGTTTCTGTCGATGTGCAACCTCAAATTCACTATTGTAAAGTTGGTTGTTTTTCTATTATGTGTTCTAAATTTGATGTAAATGATAAGCAAAGAGAGACTTGTTTGGAGGAGTGTTCCAACAAGGTTTGTTGTTTCAAAAACTAGTCATGTATTTATTCATAAATTAAAATGTATGTGCTAAAAGATCATGGTTTGTCCTCATTCTAACTTTAATTTTTCAGTATATCAACCAAAAATGATAATTGATTTGTTGTTTTATTGGATGAGACATCAAGAACATTGATATAAGAAGAGTGATAATTGACTTGGGGTGTGTTTGATAAGAAAGAAAAATAGTTTTTAGTTTTTAGAAAAATAAGAGAATTTTTTTTGTGTATGTTCGGAATGTAAGCAAATTTAAAACTAATAATTTTACCTAGCCCCTCTCGAGTTTGGCTCTACAATACTTATCTCTCCTTATTTTAAGTCATTTATAACAATTCTTTAAATCTATTTTACCAGTAATGATGACAATTATTGTCTGAGTAATTTGCCCTTACTGAAAATAAAGTACGAATTTTATAATATAGAAAAAACATATATAAACAATGTGTATACTACTATGTATATATCATCAATATATTTGTAATACCGATTTTTAACACCTTCAATTGTTCTCCATCCCTTCACAAATAGACATTATTATATGCCAGGATTCTAATAGAAATTGATATATAACAAAGATCCAAAAGGGAGACTGTTTTCACAAGTAGTAGTATATGATGGGAAACTCAAATATTGTAACACTTGTTTCCAAGTGATAATTATGGCCATTTATTTTGGGGTTGAATTTGGATTTTATGAAATTCTGAATATGTTACTTATACAATATGTAATACTTAGAACAAAAACTTTTGTTGAACAAAACTTTTGCAATTAACAAAATTTTTGTAGAAATTTTTTTTTTTGTAAAACAAAATTTTTTGTAGAACAAAACTTTGTGAAAACAATAATCACAAAGATTATAACATGTTTTCAAAACCAGAAACTAAAACTACTAATAAAAACAAAATCTGTAAACAAAATCAAAAATATAAAGTTGACAAGAAGAAAACTTTCAGAATATAATCGAGCCCACTTAGTTCAAAGTGTATCCTTAAGGAAATTATTCCCCTCACAGTACTCGAGGTTGATGGAATATCCCCTCCAAGGATAGAACGATTATCTTACCAGAATAGTAGTACTCCAAATTCTAGTAGCGGCGAACCACTCAACAATTGTATATCACACAGAATAAAGAAAGAGAGAATTTTGAGAGGAAGTTTGATTGCAGAAAAAATTGTATTGAATTCTGGAAACAAACTGGAATTTATCGAGTTGGAGGTACTGATTCTGAATGTTTGCAACCATTCAGATCAGTCAGCACTTTTGGAGGTATTGATTCTGAATGTTTGCAACCATTCAGATCAGTCACCACTTTTGGAGGTACTGATTCTGAATGTTTGCAAGTATTCAGATCATTTCCCATTCACCAATATTAAAACCCAACAATCCCCCACATGAATGGGGAATGACCATAAAATAAATGGATGCGCGGACGAGTGTGATATACTGGCGAAGATTGACTGCATCTGGATAAGTAGGTTTCCCTTTGAACTTTCCGTAGTGAACTTATATCGAATATACTCGATCAATCGGTAGATTTGATATCTTTGAACCGTTGAACTTTGTTGTATATCTAGACAACATAAGTCACACAATCAACCATCAATTGTTTATGGTTCTCACGGTTGTGTTCGTTTCAGCCATGAACACCGCCTGGTTTCATGAGAGCATAGAGAATGGGCCTTCACTGTCATTCCCCTTAAAAGCGTCTTACACTTTACCCTCACATAGGTGATTTCTAAACATGTGGTTCTTTAGCCACATTAATAGGTCATCTACTGCCAGATTTAGATAATCATTAAAAAACTTTAATGCTTTGTTAACTCATTAACGATCCATAAAGTTTTATCCTTATTTCTGAACATTGTCTTCATCTGAGAATGGGTTGATTTATTTGACAATGTTGAACCGTCAGTCACAACTTTGTTTGATCTCTTTGAACCTAGCTCTTGGGATCTCCAGTCTACTAGGTAGAGTTACCGCCATGATGACTTGTCCTCGGCCTTAATCCCATTCCCATTGATGATCTACTAACTCCTTCTCTAGTTAAGCCTTTTGTAAGTGGATCCGCTACGTTATCTCTTCACTTTACATAGTCAATCGTGATAACGCCACTAGAGAGGAGTTGTCTAATGGTATTGTGTCTCCGTCGTATGTGACGAGATTTTCTGTTATACATTACGCTCCCTACCCTACCTATTGCTGCTTGATTGTCACAATGTATACAAATAGGAGCCAGAGGTTTGGGCCAGAATGGAATATCTTCTAGGAAATTCCGGAGCCATTCAGCTTCTTCACCGGCCTTGTCTAAAGCTATAAATTCAGATTCCATAGTGGAATGGGCTATGCAAGTCTGTTCGGATGATTTCCAAGACACTGCTCCACTTCCAATTGTGAAAACATATCCACTTGTGGATTTAACTTCAGACGATCCAGTGATCCAGTTTGCATCACTATATCCCTCAATGACTTCGGGATATTTATTATAGTGCAAAGCATAGTCTTGAGTATGTTTCAGATACCCCAAAACTCGTTTCATTGCCATCCAATGCGTGTGGTCGGGATTACTTGTAAACCGACTCAGTTTGCTAATAGCACATGCTATATCTGGTCGTGTACAATTCATGATATACATCAGACTTCACAACACTGTCGCATAGTCCCCTTGTGATTTACTTTCACCTTTATTCTTTTGAAGTGCGTAACTCACATCAATTGGAGTTCTGGCAATTTTGAAATCCAAGTACTTGAACTTGTCAAGTATTTTCTCAATGTAGTGAGACTGTGATAATGCTAAACCTTGTGAAGTTCTATGAATTCTGATTCCTAAGATTACATCAGCGACTCCTAAGTCTTTCATGTCAAATTTGCTTGCCAGCATGCGCTTTGTAGCATTTATATCTGTCAGATCTTTGCTCATTATCAGCATGTCATCAACATATAAACAAACAATGACTTCGTGGCCTGGAGTGTTTTCAATTTAAACACATTTGTCACACTCATTGATTTTAAATCCATTTGCTAACATGGTTTGGTCAAATTTAGCATGCCATTGTTTGGGTGCTTGTTTAAGTCCATAAAGTGACTTTACAAGTTTGCACACTTTCTTTTCTTTACCAGGAACAACAAATCCCTCGGGTTGTTCCATGTAAATTTCTTCCTCCAAATCACCATTTAAGAAAGCTGTTTTAACATCCATATGGTGAATTTCAAGACCATACAAGGCTGCCAGAGCCACCAACACCCGAATAGACGTTATTTTTGTTATAGGCGAGTATGTGTCAAAATAATCAAGACCTTCCTTTTGTCTATAACCTTTGACCACAAGCCTTGCCTTATATTTGTCAATGGTGCCATTAGCTTTCATTTTCCTTTTAAAGATCCATTTAGAACCTAAAGGCTTGTTTCTAGGAGGAAGATCAACCACTTCCCATGTGTGGTTATCTAAGATTGATTGAATCTCACTGTTGACTGCCTCTTTCCAAAATGCTGAATCAGGAGATGATATAGCGGCCTTGAAAGTTTTAGGCTCGTCTTCAAGCAAGAATGTCACAAAATCTGGACCAAGGAAGTAGACGTCCTTTGACGTTTGCTACGCCGTGGATCTCCTTCGCTAGGGGCATTCTCCTTTGGTTCTTCCCGTGGTCGTTTAAATCTTTCATTCGATGACTCGCATTCAATTTTGTACGGATAGATGTTTTCAAAGAATTCAGCATTCTCAGATTCAATTACCGTATTATTATGAATTTCGGGATTGTCAGAATCATAAACCAAAAATCTACATGCTTTACTGTTTGTTGCATATCCAATGAAGACACAGTCCACTGTTTTTGATCCTATTTTCACCCTTTTGGGTAAAGGAACTTGTACCTTTGCTAGACACCCCCACACTTTAAAATATTTCAAGTTGAGTTTCCTTCCTTTCCATTTTTCATACGGAATAGAGTGTGTTTTGCTGTGGGGTACTCTATTGAGTATTCTGTTAGCTGTAAGGATAGCTTCCCCCCACAAATTCTGCGGTAAACCGGAACTGATTAGTAAAGCATTCATCATTTCTTTCAATGTCCGATTTTTCCTTTCCGCAAGTCCATTGGATTGTGGTGTGTAGGGGGCAGTGGTTTGATGGATGATTCCATATTCTAAACATATTTTTGCAAAAGGAGATTCATATTCTCCACCCCTATCACTTTTGATCATTTTAATCCTTTTATTCAATTGATTTTCGACTTCATTCTTATATTGCTTAAATGCTTCTATTGCTTCATCCTTACTATTTAGCAAATAAACATAGCAATATCGAGTGCAATCGTCAATAAAAGTTATGAAATATTTTTTTTCCACCACGAGAAGGTATTGACTTCATATCACAAATGTCAGTGTGGATTAAGTCTAAAGGATTCGAATTCTTTTGAACAGACTTATACGATTGCTTAACAAACTTTGATTCAACACATATTTGACATTTAGATATATTACACTCAAATTTAGGCAATATTTCAAGGTTAGCTATTTTTCGCAAGGTTTTGTAATTGACATGTCCTAAACGAGCATGCCACAAATTATTTGACTCTAATAAGTAAGAAGAAGCAGATTTTCCATTAATACTGTCAACAACTATTACATTAAGTTTGAAAAGGCCCTCGGTGAGGTAGCCCTTTCCTACAAACATATCATTCTTACTGAGTACAAATTTATTACTAACTAGCACACACTTAAACCCATTTTTCACTAGTAGTGCGGCTGAAACTAGATTCTTCCTAATTGTTGGAACGTGCATGACGTTGTTGAGAGACAACACTTTTTCGGATGTCATCTTTAACAGAACTTTTCCATATCCTTCAACTTTGGCTGTTGCAGTATTTCCCATGTATAGCTCCTCTTCGGGTCCAGCGGGAGTGTAGGTTGTAAATGCTTCCTTTAAGGCACATACATGTCGAGTGGTGCCAGAATCAAGCCACCACTCGTTTGGGTTACCAACCAGATTACACTCAGACAACATTGCACACAGGTCATCAACATCTTCCACAATGTTTGCCTGGTCCTTGTTTTTCTCTTTGTTCTTCTTGGGGGCACGACAGTCGGGAGCTTTATGGCCTGCTTTACCACAATTATAACAATTGCCCTTGAATTTTTTCTTAGGATTCTTCTCCTTTGCAGAAGACCCCTTCCTTTTCTTGTTCATGTTCGGAGCAGTATGTTCAATGACGTTTGCCCCTTCAATCGGTAAACTCTTATGGTACTTCTTCTCAGCGATTTTGTTATCTTCCTCGATCTTGAGACGAATCACAAGATCTTCCAACTTCATTTCCTTTCTCTTGTGCTTAAGATAATTCTTGAAATCTTTCCATGAGGGTGGCAACTTTTCAATCATTGCAGCCACTTGGAATGCTTCATTAACTACCACACCTTCAGCAATAAGATCATGGAAGATAAGTTGAAGCTCTTGAACTTGGATTCCAACAGTTTTTCCATCCACCATTTTGTAGTCTAGAAATTTGGAAACCACAAACTTCTTCAAGCAAGCATCTTCTGTTTTGTACTTCTTTTCAAGTGCACTCCATAGTTCTTTGGAGGTCTCTACTGCACTGTAGACGTTGTACAAGTCATCTTCTAAGGCACTCAAAATATAGCCTTTGCACAAAAAATTAGCCTGTTTCTATGCCTCAACAACCATAAACTTTTCATTGGTCGACATATCAGCAGCAGGCACAGGAGGGTCTTCGTTGGTGAACTTCTGCATGCCAAGGGTAGTAAGCCAAAAGAACATTCTTTGCTGCCATCCCTTAAAGTTGGTACCGGTAAACTTAGCAGGTTTCTCCGCCGGTGGCACAGCGGTACGGGTTGTAGGAGTAACCACTGGTGCAACATTCACAGAAGGAGTCGCAGTCGCAGAAGGAGTAGCAGAGTCAATTGCCATTTCTTTTCACTGTCAAAAATTGACAAACTGTCTTAATAATCAGAAAAAGAAAACTTTCCAACAACAACGATGAAGTTTTTATATTCTTCAAATCGTTGTACAAGTATGAATTTTAATATTCCAACGAAGTTTTTATATCTTCAAGTCAGAATACAAAATTTCATACGGAGTAGAAAACCACACAGGCTTTAGTCTCCAGAACAGAATACAGATTATAATAATATATATGTAATTTCCTTAAGATTGTTGTTGAACATGTATTACTAAAATACTTAGAACAAAAATTTTTGTTGAACAAAACTTTTGCAATTAACAAAACTTTTGTAGAAATTTTTTTTTTTTGTAAAACAAAACTTTTTGTAGAACAAAACTTTGTGAAAACAATAATCACAAAGATTATAACATATTTTCAAAACCAGAAACTAAAACTAGTAATGAAAACAAAATCTGTAAAGAAAATCAAAAATATAAAGTTGACAAGAAGAAAACTTTCAGAATATAATCGAGCCCACTTAGTTCAAAGTGTATCCTTAAGGAAATTATTCCCCTCACAGTACTCGAGGTTGATGGAATATCCCCTCCCAGGATAGAACGATTATCTTACCAGAATAGTAGTACTCCAAATTCTAGTAGCGGCGAACCACTCAACAATTGTATATCACACAGAATAAAGAAAGAGAGAATTTTGAGAGGAAGTTTGATTGCAGAAAAAATTGTATTGAATTCTGGAAACAAACTGGAATTTATAGAGTTGGAGGTACTGATTCTGAATGTTTGCAACTATTCAGATCAGTCACCACTTTTGGATGTATTGATTCTGAATGTTTGCAACCATTCAGATCAGTCACCACTTTTGGAGGTACTGATTCTGAATGTTTGCAACTATTCAGATCATTTCCCATTCACCAATATTAAAACCCAACACAATATTGGACACACGCTCAGTTAGTTATACATGAAAACATCAAAATTCATCTTACAACTTGGATATATATATATATATATATATATATGACTATAATGTATGGTCCACATCGTTGCAAATAAAAGATGTTTATGGCATGAGGTAAAACGACCTAAAACACTATGCATGCTAATTGGATAACTCTAGGAGATTTTCGTTGTTGTTGAATAAGAAGCATTAAGATACAAAGGCTTCTTATTCCACAACAACATAAACACTTTTTCACTTTTTCATATACTAGGAGATTTTACTTGAAAAAAAGATGTTCCATACTAATGGATTCAGGTCCATAACCATGGGTTCCAATGCACGAGATCTTGTAGCACTTACCAATGAGGTCCTATCGGTTAGTATTACACAGAAGAAATCAATTATAGAGACTAATACAATTAGATCCACTCTTCATAGACAAACTTGGGATTTGCGATCCCAGGTGAGATCGGTTCAGGATCATGGGATCCTTTTTAATCAGATAGGAACGGTTGTGGCACAAAATGTACTTCTAAGTAATTGCCCCATAGATCCTATATCTATCTATATGAAGAAGAAACCATGTAACGAAGGGGATTTTTATTTGTGCAAATGGTACTTTGAGCTTGAAACGATCATAAAGAGATTAACGATACTTCTTTATCTTTTGAGTTGTTCTGCGGAATCGGTCGCTCAAGATTTTTGGTCTTTATCCATACCCGATGAAAAAAATGGGATCACTTCTTATGGAATCGTTGAGAATGATTCTGATCTAGTTCATGGCCTATTAGAAATAGAGGGCGCTCTGGTGGGATCTTCACAAACAAAAAAAGATTGCAGTCAATCTGATAATGATCGAGTGACATTCCTTCTTCGGCCCGAACCGAGGGATCCCTTAGATATGATGCAAAAGGGCTCTTGGTCTATCCTTGATCAGAGATTTCTCTATGAAAAATATGAATAGGAGTTTGAAGAAGGGGAGGGGGAAGGAGCCCTTGACCCCCCGAAGGATTTATTCAATCACATAGTTTGGGCTCCTAGAATATGGCGCCCTTGGGGCTTTTTATTTGATTGTATCAAAAGGCCCAATGAATTAGGATTTCCCTATTGGTCCAAGTCATTTCGGGCAAAGCAGATCATTTATGATGAAGAGGATGAGCTTTAAGAGAATGATTCAGGGTTTTTGTAGAGTGGAACCATGCAGTACCAGAGATATGATAGATCTTCCAAAGAACAAGGCCTTTTTCGAATAAGCCAATTCATTTGGGACCTGCAAATCCACTCTTTTTCCTATTCAAAGATCAACTCCCTGGCTCTGTATTTTCACATTGAGAATTATTTGCAGAAGAAGAGATGTCAAAGAGGCGTCTTACTTCCCAAACAGATCCTCTTACATCTATATATAAACGTTGGTTTATCAAGAATATGCAAGAAAAGCACTTCGAATTGTTGATTAATCATTAGAGATGGCTTAGAACTAATAGTTCATCATCTAATGGATCTTTCCATTCTAATACTCTATCCGAGAGTTATCAGTATTTATCAAATCTGTTCCTATCTAATGGAGCGCTATTGGATCAAATGACAAAGACATTGTTGAGAAAAAGATGGATTTTCCAAGATGAAATGGAAATCGGATTCATGTAACAGAAGAAAGATTTTCCATTCCTTAGCCGAAAAGA